>CM076977.1:3117784-3165284 GCA_039105355.1 Benthosema pterotum
TCCTGACATACACTGGAGTTACAAATAAAAAACCTTGAACCTTGAATCTATGAAAACAAAAGCACATGTGAAAAATCTGTAGCTGATATACAAGCTCACAGCAACACATTGTGAGGTTGTTTTAAAAACACATTGATAATAAATCGAGACATGTTGAATATTTACAACATTTTGCTGAGAAAATGCACAGAATATCTTCAGGTGGTTGTCTGTGGATAATTCCGTATTATTCTGGAGTTCTTTGACATGAAGAAATGTTCGAATCACTGCTTTAAACAACATTAGAAAGCACAAATAAGTTATAGTGCTCACTTTGTAAACAAGGCCCACAAAAACATCAAACTAACTAAACAATTTATTTACAAGTTACAGAAATATAACAAGTCACAGGTTGCTTATAGCAAGCAGACATGGCAACAGTGGCTGCAGGAAGTGACGTCGCGTGAACGTGCGTGCGTGCGTGTCCAGAGCCATCTAGTAGAAGAGTTGCGACATTGACGGGTCAGAAAACAGCCTGGTCACGTGGTTCATGTACTCGCGCGAGCCCATAGGCTCCAATGCATTCAGTAACTTCCGGCTGTCACTATCCAACAGAAGTCTATGTAGAGGGACTGGATCCATGAAGTGAACGGAGTTGGCGTAATCCTGTCTATTTCCAAGACTCTGTGCGTGCGCTGTGTGGCCACTATGGGCGCGTTCGGAAATTGCGCACTGAGTACACTGAGTCAGTGAGTAATGCAAACTAATAGGCGAGTGCGCTCCGGTGTGGTATTTCCGAACGTGCCCAAGATGTCACTGTTGACTCTCAGATCAGAGCATCACTATGAATGAATGAATGAATGAATGAATGAATGAACTTTATTTCCATGAATGTAGATCTACAGTACAATTCTAGTACAAGAAAAGAATTGAAAAACTGAATGGACACTTAGTTAAGAATACACTTGTTTACAACAGCGTCAGCCTTGTTCATTTCATCAATACATTTAGAGGCATACAAAATAATAACTAAAGCAGCAGTCCGGGGACCACCAGTGGTCTTGAGAGAGTTCCAGGTGGTCCCCAGGCTAAATGATGGACAATTGGTTAACCAGATGCAACTCTTTGAGAACGTAAACATGAAACCATATGGACCCTTGCGGGTCCATTTGGTTTCATGTTTACGCTCTCAAGAGTTAAAAATATTTATCTTCTGAATACTTAAGTGTACTTAATTAAGAATTCTACACAATTAGAGAATGTAGAAGATTCATGGCCATTTTATCTTGTATGTTTGCCTGTTTTGTTTCCGGAGTCCTGCATTAAATTATGGACAAAAACAAAATCTTTAGTTTTTGGGTCTGCTAAAATGGCTAAAATGGCTAAAAATAAAAAGGCTAAAATGTCATCAAATGGTGGTCCACTGAACTGAAGCAAATCATAGTGGAGGTAAAAGGGATACCCAAGTCTTTATGACTGTTGGTAGGGCGTTCCATGTTTTGGTGGAATAAGAGAAAGGGATTCAATCCATTATCTGAGCAGAATCTTTGTCTTCTGTCATCCAACAAATGTTACATAGAGCAGTGTTTTCAATCTTTTTCATACCTGGACCCTCTATTTATTCAGCATTTGAGCCACGGAGGACCACCATTTGATGACATTTTAGCCCCACAGACCCAAAACTAAAGATTTTTTTTTTTTTTTTTGCCTTTTTCCAAAATTCCAGTCTGGATTTGGGAAACCAAACAGTCCAACATACAGATCAAAATGACCATTAATCTTCTACATTCTCTAGTTGTGTAGACTTGGGATAATTCACATGATGAATATTTTAACTCTTGAGAGTGTAAACATGAAACCAAATGGACCCGCAAGGGTCCATTTGGTTTCATGTTCACACTCTCAAAGAGTTACATCTGGGTTTAGGGTTATTATAGAATAAACCATACCATCATATACTATATGTTGTAACCAAACATGTTCAAAGGCCTATTTGGAACGACACAAGTTGGATTTGCATGTCCACCAGCACCATGTTGTTACATCTGTGTCCTCTAATATGACCCCTATATACCATCACAATGTGAGACGCCCTGCCAACAGTCATTAAGACATGCTTCAAAACCACACTGAAAGAGCACAGGTCTATGGATGTCTGTATTAGAAACTGTCCTCTGTTAAATAATAATAATAATAATAATAATAAATCCTCACCCACCCGCTTTTCCCCTCACTGTATGTTTTTCTTTTTTGGCTTCATAGAACTGAATATTTTGTACGTCTGTAAATGTCTTGATGAAATGAACAGGGTGGAGCCTGTTGTAAACCAGTAGAAATGCTTCATGCTGTCGTCCAATCACAGTTCAGTTAACAGTCTTTGGGTTGAGTTGTGATTAAAATGGAGACCAAAATAATCAACTAATAATCAACTCTTTAGGAAACGCTTATACTGACCAGACATGGCAACCCAGTTGTTCTGTTAGAATAGATGACACAGCGCTGCAGCAGCGACCTCCAGTGGTGGAGCTCTGACATTACATCTTCAACATCTTCTGACTTTTAAACAAGTTTATTTCTTTACTTTCTGTGTGTGAAGCTTAAAACTCACCCAGACATACATAGAAATAAATACAGAGACACTTCTATCATCAATAAACATTTATTATTATAATTATTTAACTTCCATCATGAATAAACATGTATTTGATGTTGTGATTTCAGAAATGCTCACAGAGCTTTAGGAATATAAAATGTGGAGCTGCTTATGAACTCTAGACATTTACAATGTACTTTAATACATCAATATTGTAATGAGAATTAAAATTAAATACAGTATGTACAACTGGTCCATTTGGTTTTAGCATCGGTTTGGTAAAATGAAATAAAAATAAATGCATGGAATAAAGTAATAAATCCCATTGAATGACAGCGGTGTTTTCAACAGTCTAACGTTGTTAAAATGGAGTTTGAAGTTACAATGGATTTGTATAGGAAGGGGGCGGGGCTGAGGAAATGATCACATGTCTAAATATGGAGAGAAACACAAACCACTGAGGTAGAAAAATCATTTTTTCTTTACCCCACTGTGTGAAGAAACACTCTCTCTCTCTCTCTCTCTCTCTCTCTCTCTCTCTCTCTCTCTCTCTCTCTCTCTCTCTCTCTCTCTCTCTCTCTCTCTCTCTCTCTCTCTCTCTGTCCCCCCCCCCCCCCCCCCCCCCCCCCCTCAGAGTCTCTTTAAACCACTGTGTGTGTTGGACACATAGGTCACCATCAACCCTATTGGTTGTTTAGCTGATCAGGGACGTTATCTGGCTGTCCTCACAAAGATACACTGAGGAGGAGGATGAGGAGGAGGAGATGAAGAAGGGGCTGGAGATTAGCCTAAACACAGGGTATAGAGGTTCAGTGAATGTGGTCTGGATGGTGTAGAGGTGTCTCAGTGAGCCAGAGACCACATCATAGAAGGACAGAGTCCCTGCAGGATAGTCCAGATACACTGAAACTCGTAAGACACGCCTTCTGCACTCATTGGAGACAGAGTAGGCAACAGGGAGGTGAGTCCTCCTACTATTGTGAGTGACAGAGTAAATACCTCCATCACAGAACAGACTCCAGAAATAATCATTCCATCCAAGCTCATCCTCTCCTCTGCTGCTGATTTCTCTACAACACACTCCTATCCCAGCCACTCCCCTCACCTTTACCTCTACATCCCACAGGTAACGTCCTCCAGACAGTCCTTCTGTACACAGAACCTCTTGAACAATATCACTGAATCTCTCCTGATGATCAGGGTATGGCTGAAGCCCCTCCCACGGTGGACATGTGACCTTCCTGTTGTCATCAGACAGACGTAGAGTTCTGCTCACAGTGTTTGGGTCCAGAGTGAGACGATGGAAATCTGATACATTAAACATTAAAAATAAGACATTCACTCAGTGCCGATTCTGGCCTCCTAGGGGCCCTAAGCAGGTTTTTTACTAGGGGCCCTGCTTCTCAGGCGCTGATTTTGGCTTTTTTGTTATTTTGGCCATTTTTTGCGGGGAAATACATTATAGATAGCTTAACACACACTCTCTCTCTCTCTCTCTCTCTCTCTCTCTCTCTCTCTCTCTCTCTCTCTCTCTCTCTCTCTCTCTCTCTCTCTCTCTCTCTCTCTCTCTCTCTCTCCAATGTTTCCTTTTCAAATGAATGTATTTATTGCTACTTCAATCCTGACCAACAACAACAACAACTATGAAACTGTCTCTTATGTAGAGATGTAGCAGGTCTAGAATAGGGACAAATAAGAGTTGAAAATACTTTGTTCACTGTCAAAGTATTAGGCTACAGTAACCAACACATTCTGTGTAGTAGCCACATACACATCACAGAGACTCTATGATGTGACTGGCTTCATGAAGTGAACGGAGTTGACATAACTGTCTATATCCATAATACTCTAAGCTTTGGGCATGCCGCATAGGAGATATTATTATTGACAAAATACAACAAGCTTGTATCTCTGCCACCAAAAAAACAACAACACAACAACACACTACCGACAACCCAGCATTTAACAGCACAACTGAAAACTGCAGTCATTCATAGCGTTAGCCTGCCAGCCTACCTGACTGCTGCTGCTCCTTTTTTCATATCCTGAAGTAATGATGTTGTTGACCAAACATGCTAAGAAAAGGGGGGGCGTTTCTGCGTGGTGTAAAAAAAACGCGACAGCGGGCATGATTCAAGTAACGCTGTTTACGGAAGAAAATTTCCCTTCTACGTACAGAACTACCATGCACTAGAGTGGTTACGTTCGCCGCTGTACGTTATTTGCGTAAGTGCTCGCGATTCAATAAACGTACATGCGCCCGATGTACGCTATTTGCGTAAATAACAGTTCTTTCAATTAGTTATTTACTCAGAGCTGGCGGGGGCCCTTTGTGGAATCGGGGGCCCAACGCAGGCTGCGTAGTCTGCGTATAGGAAGAATCGGCGCTGCATTCACTACATTAATGTAATGGAGACAGAAGTACATTATGGGCTCCATGCTTTGTCCCTAATGTTACCCTCAACGAATTCCCTTATTGGTACTATTTTCGTCACCTTTTCTCTTCCCTTAGCCACTATTCTTTATGCCGACACCGTTATTTGTGACTGGAGGTGTGGTCATAGGTGTGTTTGTTGCGCAGTCCCTTAGGTTGCTAATTTCGTCAAATAGATTTGGGAAATAGATAACTGGATTTCAAAGCACCCGCTAACCTATAGGAGAAGGCAGAGCCTGCACAAACTGTGCGCATTGGAGATGTCCACGTAGAATGGCACCAGTTCAATTCATCTCCTTATTTATTGATTGTCCTATAAACAGCTGTAGATTGCCTGCTGTCGGTCACTTCCTTGTGTTTAGGTAATGTACAGTATATAATATAATTAAATAATAATTAACTTGTGACGCAATGCTGCTGCTTTCACGTTTCCACCAAATTTCCGACAGTTACGTTTTGCTCGATCCCGCTTCATAGAGAAGACCTACCTGCATATTCTATACAGCATCTGACAGAGTGATGTTTACCCGTCACACTGCATTTTGAAATTTAAAAAATGGTCCAGAGTTGACCAAGAAATGAATGATCAAAAAGACGTCTGTTTTTGCCGAGAATTTTCTGACTTTTTTGCAATTTACTTTATAACGTTTCGTAGACTTGGGATAAATGCACGCCACATGCAGCAAACATGGAACATGTTTTTTCAACATAACATGTTGAATGGTAAGAAATGATTGAGAATTGACAGAGCTATAATTGTTTGAAAATAAGAGCTATAATCGTTTGAGAATAGGCTAGGCTACTCATGCATGTGTCTGTCCTAAGTGCAGCCAGGCTGCAGGTTTAGGACTAGACATAGCATAGCAGTAGGGATAAGGGGAATAGATATGGGATGAATTAAAGCCAAACACGGATTGGATGAAAGCTAAAAACGCCCAAACCACACCTGTACATAATGTAACAGGTATAGGAGGTGTTTAAGGGAGATGGGATGGTAACGAAATTACCGACTTTAGTGTGGGAACGCCTCTTCCCCAAAAGCAAAATTCTCTAATAGTGTATAAAGGCAGATCAGACGAAATTGGAGCCCACCCTGGCCAGCCAGGGTGGGATAAAAACTAGAACTATGAACTAGAGTAACAAAACTTTTCAGATGACAAAAAGTACCAGAAAAACTGAATGTATTGTGCTTAGACCGATCAGCCTTTTGGCCGATTGACCCAATCACCGATTAGTGGAACATCAAAATGTCCTTCACTGTCCTGTAGCCAGGTATGGTGTAAGTCTTGTCATTGGCTGCATGTCAGCAAATCAGGTCTGGGGCCTTGTGGTAGGCCAAAAGCCTGTACCACCAGACCTGGGCCTGAGCTTACCAAATAATTACTCATAATAATCAAAACCTGCAAGTCAAAAGGTCCAGAAATCATCTGACCCCCGAAATAAAAATGTTACTGTACTCCCCTGATTTGTTCATCATGAGTTGAAGCTCTTGATGACTGGTTCTAATTATTCAGGGTAATTATTTGGCAAACCCAGGCCCAGGTCTGGTGGTACAGGCTTTCAGCCTACACACAAGGCCCCACACCTGATTTGCTGCCATGCAGCCAATGACAAGACTTACACCATACTGGCTACACCACAGCGATACCAGTCATTATCATTTCTTAAAACAATAAAATAGATTTCTAAATGTAGTGCAGAATTTATTGCTTCAAAAGCATTAAGATAATTTAAATGTATTTATCCATCTAATAGATGTAAGTACATGTCCAAAAATGCTAAACAGTCTGTCAAAATACTGCTGATATTTTGCGCATGGGTCAAATTGCGACTCATTCATGAAACACAGTCGCAAAGAACATAGCCATGTAGTGTTACATAAGAAATGGGACCCCCCAAAATAATTTGGGGACCACCGAGGGGACACAACCAACAGGTTGAGAACGCCTTATTGCTTAAAAACACATGATGTTGCAGTTGATGATCACTTGACATACAGTAGGTGTGATTTTTAGTTAATTAATTAATTAATTACTTAATTTTTTAGTTAATTAATTAATTAATTAATTACAATAGCTTTTTCCTTGCTACATTACAGTATCATTATTAAAAAATAATTTTAGATCTCGATTTAGTGTGCCTCATGAGAATACTCAAGGCAAAAATATCCACCCTATGCAGAGCATCACAGGAGAGAATTCCCCCTTCCTCTCCGTGAAAGAAAGTTTGCTGGAACAACCGATAATTGGCCAATAATCAAATTCGATATGAGTTATTTAATTAACAATCGATATCAGCGAAAAAACAGCCGATCACGGCCAATTACTTAGATATATCCCCTAAATGCGGCAATATCGTTTTCATTGAAATTCCGGTAGAATTCGGTTTTGCAGAGATTTATAGCTGCATATTTATAAATGCTCAAAGACGAAAGAACACAACTGTCATTGCTATACAGCAGCTGGCGAGGCTAGCGGTAGCAACGGCGGTAGCTACATAAGCAGCAGCTCTAGTAGCCTATATTGGACAACAGCTAAGAGAGAGAGAGAGAGAGAGGAGAGAGAGAGACTGTGGCTTATAAAAGGTCTGCTTTATAGCCTTAATCTCACTAGTATTGTATTGGAGAATAATACAATTTATCGATCAACTTGATATGCATTTGCATTACTGAATACTTCTAAGCAAAGTAGGCTATAATGTGTTCTAGACACACAAACGTACGTTATGGTTTATAACCAGACAAAACAACTTAATTTCAGAATCATCACTTAGGCTCTTGCATGTAAACAAATACCACATGTGTTGTGTGTGACATCATAAGATAGACAGACAGACAGACAGACAGACAGACAGACAGACAGACAGACAGACAGACAGACAGACAGACAGACAGACAGACAGACAGACAGACAGACAGACAGACTCACATTGTGTGAGGAGGTGAGGATTAGTCCAGTGTTCATGTCCTCCATGTTTCACTCTGTAGGAAGTAGAACAACAATACATCAATGTCTAACTGTCTAACACAACATCTCTGACACTACAGTGTTTCACTCTGTAGGAAGTAGAACAACAATAAATCAATGTCTGACTGTCTAACACAACGTCTCTGACACTACACTGTTTCACTCTGTAGGAAGTAGAACAACAATACATCAATGTCTGACTGTCTAACACAACGTCTCTGACACTACAGTGTTTCACTCTGTAGGCAGTAGAACAACAATACATCAATGTCTGACTGTCTAACACAACGTCTCTGACACTACAGTGTTTCACTCTGTAGGAAGTAGAACAACAATACATCAATGTCTGACTGTCTAACACAACGTCTCTGACACTACAGTGTTTCACTCTGTAGGAAGTAGAACAACAATACATCAATGTCTGACTGTCTAACACAACGTCTCTGACACTACAGTGTTTCACTCTGTAGGAAGTAGAACAACAATACATCAATGTCTGACTGTCTAACACAACGTCTCTGACACTACAGTGTTTCTGCTATATCAGTCTGTCATATCAGTGTGCAGCTTGTTGCCACCATTGGTGTGTGAATGTGTGAAGTTTAGGACGCTGAGCGTCGACTGTTCACCACTTCACCTCCCAATGTATGAATGAATGGACCATTGTAAAGCACTTTGGAAAAGCGCTATAAAAATGCAAAATGCAATCCATTATACACTGAAGACACTCAAATGCAGGGATGGGAGTAACGAGTAATATTACTTTTTCAGGTGAAGAGTAGTGTAACGACACTACGTCCTAGAAAACAGTAATAATATTACATTTACTTCTACTAATATTACTTAGTTACTTTCATTATGCTGCTGCTTACAACAGTATTGCGTTGGTGAAGGGAGAAGAGCTGATGCCACTTTATACTTTGATCTAAAAAAGTGTGGTGAACAGCAACCTATTATTATTACAGTCAGATGTACAAAGCATCTAGTGTCAACGCTGCGACATTGAGGCGTCAGAAACTGAGTGCTCGAGAGCTGTTTGTGCAGCATGTTGTATGTATTTATTGGCCCGATCCTCAATAGAAGTCTATGTAGAAGAGCCGCTCTTGGACTGGCCACAAGAAGAGAACAGAGTCTGTGCTGCTGCTCTGCTCGCTCTTACCTTCGGAGAAAGTGAGCGAAGAATTTTGAGATTCCAATCGAAGAACTCCCAGGCCATGCTCACCCGATTTCAATAATTCAAAGTGTGGTCCATGCTTGGGGGTATATATTTTCATTTGCTATAAAGTCATGCGTTTATAATATGCGTTAAGCACACAATAGGAGAGGGAAAATTGTCAGATTGTTAGGTACCACTGTGCACTCTCTCGGTGCACTCTCTATCTGGGGATTTCCTTCTTATAATGTGGAATATGACACAGCTGTTTACAAATGAACTACACTTAATTACATGATGCCAGTCTGTTTGCACAGTATAATCAATTAAGCCAATGGAGCTATAATCATGGATAGATCATGGATCTATAAGCCCTCATATACTCAATATTAAATCAAAAAGAGCCTATGCTTATGTAGTTGACAGAAACTGTAACCAAATAACAATCCGTACTGATTCTACGGATTAAATAACAGCCTACTGCAAATATGTAATCTATGGTAGGCTGCGTTAATCATTTGTGGCGTATAAATGGTAAAAGCTATCTTAATTTAGTATTTTTTTCTAGGGTAGGATGGCTGTATTCATTTATCTAAATACATTTATGTAAATACATCAATCCATCTTCACCTGCTTATCCGTAGTCGGGTGGTGGGGGCAACAGCTCCACCAGAGAGCTACAGAGTCACCCCAATGACACGTAGCATGGTTGGCTGATTGGTGACTGCTATTATTCTCCATAATTATTCAAAACAATCGGATTTAGCTCTAAAAGAAGCTGACAGATTGTGTAGTTGTACTTTCGTTTTTTCAGGGATATGGGTGCAAAAGTAATATAAAAAAGTATTATGTAATATTATACTACCACTACTACTACTACTACTACTACTACTACTACAACCAATTAATCTAAATCTAATTAAAACTACATACAGACAGACAGACCAAGTCTACTCACTGGAGCGTTTTCAGTCCAGAGAAGTTCTCCAGTCCAGACACCGGCAAGACGTTGAAGGTCAAATCTAATTCTCTCAAATGAGGATTAGATCTGAGAGCTGAGGCCAGAAGTTCACAGCTTCTCTCTGACAACCAGCAGTGACTCAGTCTAAATGAGAAATAAAACACCAGATGTTTGATGTTTATCATTCTAAATGAGAAATAAATCACCATGTTTGATGTTCACCATTCTCAATGAGAAATAAAACCAATGGAAATGAACAAAACGGGGTGTTTTATCGATCCTCATGTGAAAAGCCCTTAAATGTGAAATAAAACACCCCATGTTTGATTGTCTGCTATGAAGGACATTATTCTGGATAGAAGACAGTGATAACTGCTGATGTCACAGACACAACAAGGACATCTGCTGGAGCAAAAGAAAATACAATTATTTTTGAGTGGTGCAACCACTCCAAGACTCAGCTTTGTCCCTATGTACGTACAGGTGTCTATCCATAATATAGCATAGCACCAGAGGACAGTTTTGCCAATACACACCATTAAAAAAGCTAAAATGTTCTTTAACAGGGATCCTCATCCACAACCACCATCTCTCCCTTGTGATGCTAATTTTCCCAGTCAATCACTGAATCCACACCATGTGCCTGACTGGACCTTATCATTATTCTAGTCAAAGTGTGTTACTATGATAACATTATTCACAATCACATAATAAATAATATCTGACCGTAGAGTCTCCAGTCTACAGTGTGGACTCTTCAGTGCGTCACAGAGCAGCTCCATATATGGGTTCAGGTGGTTGGAACTGAGGTCCAGGTGTCTCAGATGAGACGGATTAGAACTGAGAGCTGAAGACACAACTTCAATGTGTTCCTTCTGGACGTGAATTCCAAAACCAACAAGTCTGTAATGACAGATTAAATGTAAAATCAGAGATGATAACCTAAGAGATATTTTATCGCAGATCTACAAGCTCACAATGTGTCACATTGAGAGGTTGCAGATGGACTAATTTCAATAACATGTAATTACGTTGTATATTGACAATAATAAAGAATTGTGGTTTGGGGATCCCTGGAACACAATGCGTTCAGAAAGACGAACGATTTATTCATAAAGTCCTTATTTGAAAACAAGAACCAGTGATATATTAAACCAAACTTTTTTTTCATTTAATTTATTATAATTCCACCTGTGTGTGTGTGTGTGTGTGTGTGTGTGTGTGTGTGTGTGTGTGTGTGTGTGTGTGTGTGTGTGTGTGTGTGTGTGTGTGTGTGTGCGCGCATCTGTGTTCATCATTTGTATTAATTTGTGATTAATGTAATAGCTATAATAGCGTATATAATAATATTACTAGTGAATTAATGTAATTTGTAATGAATTAATGAATGAATAATGAATTGATGAATATGTGAATGTTGCTCAGTCAGGTTGTTATTCACAGACTACTAACCTGGCTGTTATGCAGTTCCTCACAGCTGGGATCAGTCTCAGTCGCCCCTCTGTGTCTGTATTGTATTTGTCCAGGTCCAACTCCTTCAGAACCTCATCTAACATCAGCAGCATGGAGGCCAGAGCTGAACACTGGATCTCAGAGAGTTTCTTCCCTGATCTGCTCTCTGACTCCAGGTACTGTAGGATCCCCTGACTTAGTGACGGATCGTTCATCTCCATCAGACAGTGGAAGATGTTTATGTATTCGTCAGGAGAGAGGTATTTACCAGTGCTCATCTCCTTCAGGTTGTTGATGGCTCTCTGGATCTCCTCTGGACTGTTCTCTATCTGACCCAACAGACCTCCTAACAGTCTCTGGTTGGACTCCAGTGAGAGACCATGAAGGAAACGGACAAAGAGGTCCAGGTGTCCACTCTCACTCTTCAGGGTTTTCTTCATAGCAGCCTTCAGGAAGTCAGACAGAGAACTGTCACTGTTGATGTTGAAACGGGTGACTCTGAAGTCAGACGGGGAACTGTCACTGTTGTAATCATCATCATCATCATCATCATCATCATCATCATCATCATCATCATCATCATCAACACCTTCCAGGAATGGCTTCAGGACCTCCATGTTTTTCTGAATGAAACAGTGGAGCAGGTAGACTGCACCCAGAAACTCATGGATGCTCAAATGAATGAAGCTGTAGACCGTTTGGCGGAAGAACACATCGTCTTCTTTGAAGAAGGTTGTGCAAAAGTCTGAGATCAGCAAGTCCTTGATCACATCGAGACCACAAGCCTTTAGGTCTTTCTCATAGAAAATGATTTGTTCTTTGTTCAGTTGTTCAAACGCCAGCTTTCCCAGATTCAGAAGAATTTCTCTAGCATCCTTTATGAGCTTCTCTTTATCTTCCTCATTTAGTGAAGGATCCTTCATCTTCTCCCGCTGTATCTCACCCATCAGGAAGTGGCAGAACATCTCAACCAGGGTTTTGGGCAGGTTGTCTGCCATCGGTTTGTTCTGCACAACTTTAGTAAGGAACCAACAGAAGACTGGGATTTCACACATGGTGTGGAGGATCTTTGATTTCTTGATGTGTGAGTAGATTGATCTGGCCAGGTTCTCATCACTAATGGTCTTCATGAAGAACTCCTTCTTCTGGTCATCTTGGATGAACCCTCGTACTTCTGTCATCCTGTTAACAAACGTCTTAGGAATCTGTTTGACTGCTGCAGGTCGTGAGGTTATCCAGATGTGAGCAGAGGGGAGCAGCTCTCCCTTGATGAGGTTTACAATCAGATGTTCCACTGGGTACGAATCCACCAAGTTCATGGGTCCAAAATCCGTTTGGAAATCAAATTCGCAATTATTTTCGTCATACCCATCCATAATAAACATGATCTTGAACGGGCTCTTGTTGTAATCTACTGACTTCTGCACTTCGTTAAAGACGTCATTAAGAATGTCTTCCTCAATGATTCTGGTTTCCTTGGCGCAGTGGTGAATTAGCTGTGCCAAACTAAACCTTTTCCCCTTGAGCAGATTTAACTGGCGGAACTTGAGCGGGAACACGAGGTGTGGATCTTGGGGGAAACATTTCCTGGACCAGTCAGACAGAAATTTGTGCACAAGGAAAGTTTTTCCAATTCCTGCACAGCCGACGGTCAGCACTGTTCTAATGTTCCTTCCAGAAGGGTCTTTGTGCATTTCAATGAGTTGGATCAGTGTTCTCTCTCCTGGCTTGTTCATCTCCATCTGTCTGACCTCATGGTGGCTGTGGATGTCTGTGTCTTTGATGTCTACATTGTAGAGCCAGATGAAGACGTTTTCAAACTCCACCTCAAGCATTGTGCCCAACCTTACAGTCCGATATGTACTGCTCATGTTGTCTTGAAGCTTGTGTTCATACCATGATGTTTTGTCCAACAGACCTGCAGAGAACCAAGAAAATTACATCTTTATTCCACTCCATTATTACACTAATTCCAAACACACACACACACACAAAGTAGCATATATTTGGAGAAGAAAAAACAACAGCATAATATTTAATTGTCTTTTTCCCCCTCAATGTTTTAGGAAGCTGCATAGATGTTTCCTCCTGTTATTTCCTCCTGTTAATGATAGTAAGACTTTAATTTCATACACAAGTTCCTCTGTGTTCACATTGTGACAGCATATTGTTCACTACATGAGGAACTAGATCTGTGTCCACATTGTGACAGCATATTGTTCACTACATGAGGAACTAGATCTGTGTTCACATTGTGACAGCATATTGTTCACTACATGAGGAACTAGATCTGTGTCCACATTGTGACAGCATATTGTTCACTACATGAGGAACTAGATCTGTGTTCACATTGTGACAGCATATTGTTCACTACATGAGGAGGAACTAGATCTGTGTTCACATTGTGACAGCATATTGTTCACTACATGAGGAACTAGATCTGTGTTCACATTGTGACAGCATATTGTTCACTACATGAGGAACTAGATCTGTGTTCACATTGTGACAGCATATTGTTCACTACATGAGGAACTAGATCTGTGTTCACATTGTGACAGCATATTGTTCACTACATGAGGAACTAGATCTGTGTTCACATTGTGACAGCATATTGTTCACTACATGAGGAGGAACTAGATCTGTGTTCACAGTGTGACAGCATATTGTTCACTACATGAGGAGGAACTAGATCTGTGTTCACATTGTGACAGCATATTGTTCACTACAGGAGGAACTAGATCTGTGTTCACATTGTGACAGCATATTGTTCACTACATGAGGAACTAGATCTGTGTTCACATTGTGACAGCATATTGTTCACTACATGAGGAACTAGATCTGTGTTCACATTGTGACAGCATATTGTTCACTACAGGAGGAACTAGATCTGTGTTCACATTGTGACAGCATATTGTTCACTACATGAGGAACTAGATCTGTGTTCACATTGTGACAGCATATTGTTCACTACATGAGGAACTAGATCTGTGTCCACATTGTGACAGCATATTGTTCACTACATGAGGAACTAGATCTGTGTTCACATTGTGACAGCATATTGTTCACTACATGAGGAGGAACTAGATCTGCACTCAAGAGCACCAACATCTGTACTGAACACAAGTAGGCCATTGCCTATTTTTGTGTGAGCAGAGTGAGCGATCCAAAAACAAACAAAACATTTATTTTAAAGATCAATATTTAATCATTTAATATTAGAAAACAAGTTTTTTTTTTCAGAATCTCCTTCAGGAGATAATACTCATGACATTAGTTATAAAGGTCTTTTATTTTGTCACCATGATGTCATCACCTAACCAACCAATCAGAATACTTTACACTCGTTCTGCTGTAATGTCCAACATTTGTCTCTTTGCCTGTTACTATGTCAATGTTTACATGGAAACACACACACACACACACACACACACACACACACACACACACACACACACACACACACACACACACACACACACACACACACACACACCCCTTACCTCTCAGTTTGGTCTCTCTCTCTCGTCTTTCCTTCTCTTCTCTTGTCAAAGCTGAAATGAGAGACAGTGATTGGTCAGAATGGAGACACATCATCACAGTGTGTGTGTGTGTGTGTGTGTGTGTGTGTGTGTGTGTGCGTGTGTGTGTGTGTGTGCATCATGAAGCTACTGAAAGACCCGCCCACCTCAGACATCACAACATTATGATGTCACTGAGCATCATGAAGCTACTGATGCTAAAATAACATCAAATATAATAGTGATAAATAGTAATTAGTGTTAAAAGCAACATACCAAGCTTCCTCCTGTTTCTCTTCCTTCCACTCTCAGAGCTAGAGGCTCTCAGAGAAGGATGGAGTTCTGGAGACTCTTCTGGAACAGAGTTTGGACAAATGCTCATTCCAGTGCTCTTTATTTAATTTTACCTCTAATAATTGACTAAATAGTAAAACTTTATTACCAAGCAGCTCTTAAATGTTGCCCATGTTTGTGTCCATAAGTCATTATGTCCTGGGCATGACATTAAACTGCAACCGCAGGCAATAGAGAGGTAGCACCTTACCTCAGCAAGGGTCCTCTGTCTACTGATAGACCTGGGCCTCCTAAATGCCTGTATGGTACTTCCTGTGGTGCCTAGCTTAGCCAGCACACAGAGACAGCAGACTGGTTCTTTCGGCAGACTGCGCGGAGGAAACCCGCAGAGGTTCAACGGGCAGAACGGCGATGCCAGCAAGCTCTGTGGAGAGCTGCGGGCTGGATCTGTAAACAATTAAATGGATCCAGGCCATCCACTGCACCTGGCTCCATCTCCAGCCGTCTTGACTTGGTCTTGCCACTGGACACAGGTGAACTCGGGCGAGAGAGTGAGGCTGGCGCTGCGCAACCCACCCTCACTTAAAATAAAAGCACTGCGCAAGTCAAGACTTCACACGCATGCACACACACACACTCACAAACCCCAAGTCCTGTGGCGACGAGTAAGTGACGAAGTGGCAGGTGCGGACTTCACTGGAAGCCATAGTCACAAACTTGCACGCAGGCGGCTCGGGCCATAGGGTCGCTGTCCAGTGACCGAGGCAGAACTGGACTTCGGCAGCCCCCCGAGCGACTAGGCAGCCCTATTTAGGATTGCACTGCCTACCTCCTTGGCATGAGGAACGGGCTAGAAAAGGTGCCCCAAAAATTGCCTGCCTTCCCCCTTTCCTGGCCAGCTAGCCGCGGCTGGCAGGAGTCCTATTACCAGCGGTAAGAAGCAAGGGAAAAGAATAAAGGTGACACCGATCACCCTTGGCGCATGGAATGTGCGCACACTCCTAGATAGGGCTGGAGCCTCCAGACCTGAGCGGAGAACTGCCCTGATCGCCAGAGAGCTGGACCGCTACCGTATTCAGATCGCTGCACTCAGCGAGACTCGACTCGCAGGCGAGGGACAGATGTCTGAGGTCGGTGCTGGCTATACGTTCTATTGGATAGGCCGCACTGAGGAAGAGCGACGCGAGGCAGGAGTCGGCTTTGCCATCAAATCCAACCTGGTCAGTAAGCTGGCTGCACCTCCCAAAGGTGTTAATGACCGCCTGATGACGCTGCGCCTACCTCTTCCGGGCAAAAACTTTGCCACACTCATCAGCTGTTATGCCCCTACAATGACAAACCCTGATGATGTGAAGGAGATGTTCTATGAGGACCTGACGGCAACCATCACGGCAGTGCCCAAGGCAGACAAGCTTGTTATCCTTGGTGACTTCAACGCCAGGGTTGGCACTGACTACAAGTCATGGGAAGGAGTCCTCGGCAAAAACGGCATGGGCAGATGCAACAGCAATGGCACGCTGCTGCTGGAGACCTGTGCAGCACACGAACTCCTGATCACCAACTCGGTCTTCAGCCTTCCCAAGCGAAACAGGACCTCATGGATGCACCCCCGCTCGAAACACTGGCACCTATTGGACTATGTCATCGTCAGGCAACGAGACAGACAGGATGTCAGGGTTACAAAGGCGGTGTGCGGTGCTGAGTGCTGGACTGACCATAAACTCCTTGTCTCCAAGCTGAACATCAAGATCCACCCTCCCAGGAGGCCTCAAGGTTTCAAACCCCCAAAGCGCCTGAATGTCTCTAGGCTCACCAACGCCTCTGTCAAGCAATCCCTGATCGAAGAGCTTGGCAGTAAGTTACGGGACCTGAGAACTTCAGGGAACGTGGAGGAGGACTGGGCTGCATTCAGAGACATCGTCCACACTGCTGCTCTGAAAGTGGTAGGACCTACAACCCGCAGGCAACAGGACTGGTTTGATGAGAATGATGATAACATCAGAGACCTTCTTCATGAGAAGCACCGTCGGCACAGAGCCCACCTCAGTGACCCATCGTCCTCTCAAAAACAGTCAGCCCTCAAGAACATCAAAGCAACCATCCAGCGGGAGCTGCGCCAAATGCAGGAGGATTGGCTGAGAAGAAAAGCTGAAGAAATTCAGTCCTATGCAGACCAGAATGACAGCAAAAACTTCTATAGCTCCCTCAAAGCTATCTATGGTCCCACGACATCAGGATCAACCCCTCTCCTCAGTGCTGATGGCAGCAATGTGGTCACAGACCGAGAGAAGGTCCTTGAGCGCTGGGCTGAGCACTTTAATGGTGTTCTCAACTGCCCCTCAGCCATCAATGACGAAGCCATTGCACGCCTTCCTCAAGTTCCAGTCAACAACGCCCTCGACGAGCCTCCAACGGAAACTGAGGTCATCAAAGCCATCAGAGGACTCCCAAATGGCAAAGCACCTGGTGCTGATGCAATTCCAGCAGAAATCTACACAGCTGGTGGAGAAATTCTAGCGAAGAAGCTCACAGAGCAGTACTGCACCATGTGGAACAATGGGAATCTGCCCCAGGAGTTCAAAGATGCCTCCATCGTCCACCTTTACAAGCGAAAGGGCAACAGACAGGATTGCAACAACCATCGAGGCATTGCCTTGCTGTCTGTAGCAGGGAAGGTCCTGGCCAGAGTTCTGCTGAACCGCCTGACGGAGCACCTCGAACATCAAGCGCTCCTACTGGAGAGCCAGTGCGGATTTAGGCGTGGCCGTGGTACAGTGGATATGATCTTCGCTGCTCGCCAACTGCAAGAGAAGTGCCGAGAGCAGAACGTCGGTCTATACTGCACCTTTGTAGATCTGACGAAGGCTTTCGACACGGTAAGCCGTGAGGGCCTTTGGAAGATCATGTCAAAGTTTGGCTGCCCAAGCATCTTCACCAACCTGGTCCGTGAATTCCACGATGGAATGCAGGCAAGGGTCCAAGACAACGGCTCTTGCTCTGAGCCCTTCCAAGTAGGAAATGGAGTCAAACAAGGCTGTGTTCTGGCACCAACTCTGTTCAGCATGATGTTCTCAGCCATGCTGACAGATGCCTTCCGGTCAAAGGACATCGGGATCGACCTGTGCTTCCGCACTGATGGAAAGCTGTTCAACCTGCGAAGACTCCAGGCGAAGACCAAAGTGCAGACGACCACTGTTCGTGACTTCCTCTTCGCGGATGATTGTGCATTAAATGCCTCAAACCAGCAGGAGATGCAACAGAGTATGGACAGCTTTGCTGCGGCATGCACAGACTTTGGTCTTACCATCAGCACCAAGAAGACAGAGGTGATGTACCAACCTGCTCCTGGCGCCCTGTATGCTGAGCCCCTCATCTGTGCAAATGGTGAACATCTCAAGGCTGCCGAAAAGTTTGTCTATCTAGGTAGCACCCTGTCGCGCATGGCCACCATTGATGAGGAAGTCCTCCACCGGATAGCCCATGGAAGCGCTGCCTTCGGTAGACTCCGCACCTCTGTGTGGGAACGCAGAGGGATTAGCCTACAGACTAAGCTAAAAGTCTACCGTGCTGTTGTCCTTCCGTCCCTGTTGTACGCATGTGAGACCTGGACTGTGTATAGCCGGCATGCCAAACAGCTCAATGGTTTCCACATGAGATGCCTCAGGAGGCTGCTCAACATCAAGTGGCAGGACAAGGTCCCAGACACTGAGGTCCTCCGCAGGCCGAAATGGAGAGCAACTATGCCATCCTCAAGCGCTCCCAGCTGAGATGGGCTGGTCATGTTTGCCGCATGTCCGATGAACGCCTACCAAAAAGGCTGCTATACGGTGAACTAAAACGGGGCAAGCGATCACGTGGCGGCCAGCGGAAACGCTATAAGGACACCTTAAAGGCCAATATCAAGAGCTGTGGTCTGGACCCTGAGACCTGGGAGGCCGATGCCCTACACCGCTCCAACTGGCGCTCTGCAGTCAGACATGGAGTAGAGGAGTTTGAAAATCGCCGCGTCCAGGAAGCTGAACTGAAGCGCCAACTCCGAAAGACCACAACCAGTTCCTCCCTCTCATCCAGTCAGCCCCTTCACAACACATGCCCCCACTGCAATAGAACTTTCGGTGCACGGATCGGCCTCATCAGTCATCTTCGCACCCACAAGATGTGAAGTCAATTGGTCATCTTCGCTTGCGAAGGACGAACATGGCCATAAGTCATTCAAACATCAAGAGCCATAGGTCGCTGACAGGCAGACAGACAGACAGACAGACAGGCAGGCAGGCAGGCAGGCAGGCAGGCAGGCAGGCAGGCAGACAGACAGACAGACAGACAGACAGTTTTACCTGCCAGAGCAGCAGAAGGATTCCATCCCTGGAGTTGTGGATACGTTTGCAGAATCTCATCTTTTTGGAGGAGTGTGAGGAACTGAGATGAAGTTTTCTCTCCTCTACTAATCACTGCATCAATTAGTCTAATACAAACATCTTCTGGCTGTGCTGTGTTCCTCAGCCGTCTATAAACTCTATCATTAATAATTCTATCAGAATGAGCATGCTGTAGAATGAGGAGATCTGAGCTGAGCCACTCCACCAGTTTCACCTTGTTGGACCTCAATATGTCCACAGACCAGACCTATCCATGGGTAGAAGATATGATTATATTCAATCTTAGTACTGCCATGGATATGTTGTTTAGTCCAAGTAGACTTGTACAAACACAGCCATGCTTCAGTGTAATCTGCCACTGGTTAGACTGAAATCTTTGCGCTCATCAAGTGGTCATTACTCTGTGTGTATTCACCCATTAAATAATTCCAAAGACGTGGAGTGAGATATAGTCCTCTAGTTTCATATCCATGTGAAAGTTGTGGCACAAAACGTCTATTTAGTCAAATTTCTACATTTTTTCACAAGATGCACACAGACATCTTTCCTCTTGGGAAAGGCGTCAATGGTCTCAGACAGGGCCTACAGACTGCAGATTGCACATTACAACTTTGGGTTGGGGGTGTGACGTCACATCCTCCTTTTTTGAATGAGTTTCAATCACGGCCCCAGATAGTGGCTCCAGGCTTGAAGCAACGATCCCTGGTGGCCAAGTTTGGTACTGCAGGCGGGTGGAATTCATGCACGAACGCCCCGAGAGCACGCACGCTTGTTTGCTTTGTGCACGTGGACAGGGCAGTTTGTTTTTAAGTTGTTTTCTGAATAAACCAGCGGTCCTCACGTCATATACTACCTCTCAAAACACAATGGATGTATTATATGACAGATAATAAGCTCAATGCAAACCCACAAGCTTGTTTTTTTATGCTTTTTGATGTTTTCTTTCCTTTGCTCGTGCGCGACGGCGCTCGTTCATGGTTCCCATAATCCCTTGCTTTGTGCGCGTTCATGGAGAAATACTTCCGCATTTGGACACCAAATTTTGGTGCCCAAATGCGGAAATAGGCGCACTTCCGGCGGTCTTCCGGGTGCTTCAAAGCGCCAATGAGCAACTTGTATTGAAATGAACGGCAAGGGGGCGGGGCTATCGCTCGAGTCCGTTCTCTGTTATTTTATTACTCTATGGTTTCAATGGGAACTTCCAGCTAGTTCCTGTCTGAATTTCAGCCGTGGGCGGGTCTTTCCTGCTGCCTGAGCACTGTCCGAAATTCAGACAGGAACTAGACGGAAGTTCCCATTGAAACCCATTCAAAAAAAGAGGATGTGACGTCACACCCCAGGCCCAAAGTTGGAATGTGCAAAAAACAGTGTAGAGCCACCCATAATGACAGCTGCACTACATTTGATAACTTCCTCTGATCGCTGCACACAATTATCTGGTGCATTGTGACTGTGATAGCGGCTGGATAATTATTCACACCAGCCATATGTGTTCCCCAAACTTTTGATGTGTGCAGTGATCACAGGAAGTTTTCTAAAATACAGCTGTCATTATGAGCCTCTTTGCCTGAGGAAAGATGTCTGTGTGCATCTCTGAAAAAAAGTACAGATATTTGACTAAATATACGTTTTGTGCCACAACTTTCACATGCATATGAAACTAGAGGACTATATCTCACTCCACGTCTTTGGAATTATTTAATGGGTGAATACACACAGAGTAATGACCACTTGATGAGTGAATTATTTAATGGGTGAATAAATACAGAGTAATGACCACTTGATGAGCACACTGAATTATTTAATGGGTGAATACATACAGAGTAATGACCACTTGATGAGTGAATTATTTAATAGGTGAATACATACAGAGTAATGACCACTTGATGAGTGAATTATTTAATGGGTGAATACATACAGAGTAATGACCACTTGATGAGCACACAGATTTCAGTCTAACTGCAGACAGATCACCCTGAAACAGGGCTATGATTGGACAAGTCTACTTGGAATGAACAACATAGCCATAGCAGGGCTATATGTATCTTAAAGGAGAATTCCACCCCAAAACACATTGGTCATCAATCTACCTTGATTCCTGTGACATGATTCATAATGTCCTTGATTTTTGTCACAGATGTTCCATTTTCTACATTTCACCATCAGGTTGTCTTTATTCGGGTATTTTTGTAGCCCCAAACTTATTTTTTTCACACATCACATCAAACCACACAAGATAAATGGACCACTATATGACTTTTAAAAACTCAGGTGGCATCCGTGGGACAGGAGTTCCATTTTCTGAAATGTAGAAAATGGAACATCTGTGACACAAATCAATGACATTATGTATCATGTCACAGGAATCAAGGTAGATTGATGTGTTTTGGTGTGGAATTCTCCTTTAATCATAACAATATGACCTTATATAGAGTTTCTATTTGCCAGTAAACCAACCTGTAGAGGATCTATGTGAGAGGAAGCCATGGTCTTCTCTGGATGACACACAGCTGGCAAGAAAATGAAATAACATGTTATATTCTATCATTGTGTAAACTCTACATCCATGAACAGAAACAACTCACTGAGTCAGAGTGATCCGGCGACACTTTATTTGTAGTTTGGCTTCACAATGCATTATAAGCTCATTTATAATGCGTTATAACCTTCTCAAAACGCATCATAACACTCGTTACAAATGTGTTTAATGATGTTAGAATCCTAAAGGTCATTGGTAGATATAAAGGACTGGATCTGTAATCTACAGAGGCGTAGTGGAGGGGGGGCGCAGGGTGGGGGTGGGGGTTGGGGGGGGCGGGTGGGGGGGGGGTGGGGGTGGGGGGTGGGGGGGGTGTTCCCCCACTTCTCACATCTAAAATATTTTATATACAGGGGTGTAGTGTCAGGGGGACGCGGGGGACGGCGTCCCTCCACTTCTCACATCTAAAATATTTTATATACAGGGGTGTAGTGTCAGGGGGACGCGGGGGGACGGCGTCCCTCCACTTCTCACATCTAAAATATTTTATATACAGGGGTGTAGTGTCAGGGGGACGCGGGGGGGGGGGGACGGCGTCCCTCCACTTCTCACACCTAAAATATTTTATATACAGGGGTGTAGTGGAGGGGGGACGCGGGGGACGGCGTCCCTCCACTTCTCACATCTAAAATATTTTATATACAGGGGTGTAATGTCAGGGGGACGCGGGGGGACGGCGTCCCTCCACTTCTCACATCTAAAATATTTTATATACAGGGGTGTAGTGTCAGGGGGACGCGGGGGACGGCGTCCCTCCACTTCTCACATCTAAAATATTTTATATACAGGGGTGTAATGTCAGGGGGACGCGGGGGGGACGGCGTCCCTCCACTTCTCACATCTAAAATATTTTATATACAGGGGTGTAGTGTAGGGGGACGGCGTCCCTCCTCTTCTCACATCTAAAATATTTTATATACAGGGGTGTAGTGTCAGGGGGACGCGGGGGGCGGCGTCCCTCCACTTCTCACATCTAAAATATTTTATATACAGGGGTGTAGTGTCAGGGGGACGCGGGGGGCGGCGTCCCTCCACTTCTCACATCTAAAATATTTTATATACAGGGGTGTAGTGTCAGGGGGACGCGGGGGACGGCGTCCCTCCACTTCTCACATCTAAAATATTTTATATACAGGGGTGTAGTGTCAGGGGGACGCGGGGGACGGCGTCCCTCCACTTCTCACATCTAAAATATTTTATATACAGGGGTGTAGTGTCAGGGGGACGCGGGGGGACGGCGTCCCTCCACTTCTCACATCTAAAATATTTTATATACAGGGGTGTAGTGTCAGGGGGACGCGGGGGGACGGCGTCCCTCCACTTCTCACATCTAAAATATTTTATATACAGGGGTGTAGTGTCAGGGGGACGCGGGGGGACGGCGTCCCTCCACTTCTCACATCTAAAATATTTTATATACAGGGGTGTAGTGGAGGGGGGGCGCGGGGGGACGGCGTCCCTCCACTTCTCACATCTAAAATATTTTATATACAGGGGTGTAGTGGAGGGGGGACGCGGGGGGACGGCGTCCCTCCACTTCTCACATCTAAAATATTTTATATACAGGGGTGTAGTGTCAGGGGGACGCGGGGGGACGGCGTCCCTCCACTTCTCACATCTAAAATATTTTATATACAGGGGTGTAGTGGAGGGGGGACGCGGGGGGACGGCGTCCCTCCACTTCTCACATCTAAAATATTTTATATAGCCTACAGGGGTGTAGTGTCAGGGGGACGCGGGGGGACGGCGTCCCTCCACTTCTCACATCTAAAATATTTTATATACAGGGGTGTAGTGTCAGGGGGACGCGGGGGGACGGCGTCCCTCCACTTCTCACATCTAAAATATTTTTGGGGCAAAAGTAGGCCTATGTTTTTTGTCTTGTCATTTACTTTTATGGATACAATTAGGCATTGTAAACAATCTTTCTCAATATGCTATACTTGTTTAAATAGCGTGTCTGTGTGTGTTGCACAGGTGCACGCAAATGTGCATGCAAATGTAAGAGTAGGCCTACATGCAGGTGTCTTAAAGGGGAATTCCACTCATTTTCAATATTTGACTATGTCATTAATATACCACAGAGATGTTGTGTTGGCATGGTAAAAAAAAAAAAGAAAAAAGAAAAGTTAATGAGTTTCCTTTTTTTCTGAGAGAGTACAAATGGAACCAAATGGACCCGCTAGGGTCCATTTGGTTCACATTTGTCCACTTTGGCCACTTTTGTCCAATTTATTTCTTTAAACGGCCATCTATGTACAAATTCACCTTGTTGTTAAAATCTAGAAAACAAAAAGTAATTAATAAATTGGGTGCCTTCTTGAAAAATGTTCTCCCATTGTTTAAATAGAGTACTGAATATGCATATGAACTGTAGACTTATGTATTGTATGCTTTTATGATCTGTGAACTAAATAAAATAATGATGATGATGATGATGACAACTTGTCTTATAAACCATGTTTATACGGTATTATTATTACATTATAGTGTAATAGTGATAAAAGTAACCTTACCATCCTCTAACAGAAACTCTTTAGCAGAGAAGTGTCATCTTGTCTCATAGTAAAAGTTGTTTGTTTTACTGTAAAATAAACCTTTTGTCTTCTGGTTTCTCTGTTTCACTTCCTGAATGTTACCCAGGTTGGTTACAGGTAACTGTTGCCAGGTCTGTGACAGAAACAAGTGTCCTGCAGGACTATCTAGAAAAACTACAACTATACATCTATATAGTATATATGTATAGTTATATATATGTATAGTTGTAGTTTTTCTATAGTTGTAGCATATTTATTTGTCCTGTCTTATCACACTTCACCTCAAGTTAGGTGTACAGTTTGCACTTTACTGGTCTATTGCACTATTGTTGTCTCGTCTATATATTGTCTCGACTTTGTCTTATTAACCTGTCTATTGTCTTGACTATTGTCTTATTGCACTGTCTTGTCTTATTGCTCTATGGAAAATGGAAACATTATTTCATCTCTGTATATGTCCTAACTAACATATCCTGGAGTGACAAATAAAAAACCTTGAACCTTGAATCTATGAAAACAAAAGCACATGTGAAAAATCTGTAGCTGATATACAAGCTCACAGCAACACATTGTGAGGTTGTTTTAAAAACACATTGATAATAAATCGAGACATGCTGAATGTTTATAACATTTTGATGAGAAAATGCACAGAATATCTTCAGGTGGTTGTCTGTGGATATTTCCATATTAATCTGGAGTTCTTTGACATGAAGAAATGTGTGAATCACTGGTTTAAACAACATTAGGAAACACAAATAGGTTCTAGTGCTCAGTTTATAAACATCAAACTAACTAAACACTTTAGTTACAACGAGTGACTTTACAGGAATATCAGCATAACAAGTCAGTGGTTGCTTATAGTAAGCAGACATGGCAACACCGGCTGCAGGAAGTGACGCCACTGAGCGTGTGTTTGCGCTGTATGACCAACAGATGTCACTGTTGACTCAGATCACAGCATAGATATCTATGGATCACAGCATGGCTCTGAATGAAGGCATGAATGATTTCAAAAATGTAGATTAACAGCACTGTGAATGGACAGTGCTGTACTGCAGGGGGTTTTCAACAGGTGGTCCGGGGACCACCAGTGGTCCTTGAGAGGGTGCCAGGTGGTCCCCAGGCTAAATGATGGGAAATTGGTTAACCAGATCCAGATGTAACTTTTGAGAGAGTAAACATGAAACCAAATGGACCCTTGCGGGTCCATTTGGTTTCATTTTCACACTCTCAAGAGTTAAAATATCCATCATCTGAATTAGCACCACTTAATTAAGAAGTTTACACTGTTTTGTTTGCAAAATTGTGCCTGGAATAATGTAATTGTGAACAAAACCAAAATAATTCTTTACTTTTAGGTCTTTGGAGTGAAATTGTCATCAAATGGTGGTCCGTGGCTCAAATGCTGGGATGAAAAAGGTTGAAAACCCCTGCTGAACAGTTCACTATGTTCATTTCATTAAAGGGGAATTCCACCCATTTTCAACATTTGTTCTGAGACCGTACAAATGGAACCAAATTAACCTGTTAGGGTTCATTTGGTTCCATTTGTACGCTCTCAGAAAAAAAGAAGTGTCTAAAGAAATCCATTAACATGGTGAAAAAATACATCTTGATGATGTCATCAAGATGTTTCACCATGTTAGTGGTTTTCTTCAGACCTCCATTTCTAGGAAATACAGAATAGGGAAACGTTTTCATCATGTCCACCAACACCTCTAGGGTATACTAATGACATATTAGAATGTTGAAAATGGGTGGACTTCCCTTTAACTTAGTGGTGATGTATATTGGAATTTAGACAACACAACTCAGTAATGGTGAAAGCTTGTGGGATATTTTCTAGACAATTTCAATTCTATTTGAAAAGGATTAAAAGGAAAAGAATAGACCACACCCTGTTAAATACACATTGACCTTCCTGAAAGGGTTACATTTGGACCCTCTCAGGAATTGCTGGGTATATTTTCTAACCACACCTGTGGCTTTATTAGAGAAATGTCGACTCAAGCAAAACAGAAAAGAAAGTATATACTAGGATTATAAGAATTATAATGTCATAGTTTTTATGCTACTTATTGGAGTCTTGAACTTGTTAAGACTCATTTTATCTAACTGATCTAACTACGTTATGCCACGTCTCTACTTTGTGTTGTGTACAATGTCCACCCATATGGAACGTTTTACATAAGTGTACTGTATATGCAAACTCTTAAGTGGCACCTTTCATACAGGCCATTTTACATACTGAAAATACTACCTTTTATCTGTTTTGCAGGTCATATATATTTGTTATAAATCACACACACACACACGCACGCACGCACGCACACACACACACACACACACACACACACACACACACACACACACACACACACACACACACACACACAGGCGCGCGCGTGTCTGTTGAGTGACAGCCTTGTCACTCCACAGTGCAGCTCATCCAATGCTTCTTTCAAGAAGTGTTGGATTTTATAAACATCATCATCCGACATATTCTACTTCATTATTCTTGTTTCTAAGGTAACCTTTTAATTACGTCACCATACACCATCTCCTGGAACATCATCATCATCATCTGAATGTTTAGAAATGTTCATATTTTACACTACAGTCACAGTCAGTTGCTAGTGAGCCACTAAACACGGTGGCTTAGTTCATCTACCTTCTGAAGTGGATTAACCCCAAAATGGACTAGAAACGCATTGACAGCAGCACATGGCCAGAGGCCTACATGTGCACGAGCAGAGCGAACGGAGGGCAAGTTGCGACAATACTTAATCAATACTTATCTTAATTACAACACTATTACATCGCCAACTAAACCAGCCAATCAAAGGTTTGAAAAAGCAGTCGACCGACCGACAGCCACAAACCAAAAACAGTACTTGTAATGAAATACCAAATATGGCTACAGTATATTTAAGGGTGACGTCATCTCTCTCTCTCTCTCTTGTAATAGGACTTGTCTTCGGCTTTAGAACTCTCGGTGATAAACTAACTGTCCAGTGCTTTGGTTGTAACAAGGTGATAACTGAACTATTTGTAAGTACCAATAACATCAGCTAAGCATCACAAGCTAAGCATCACTAATATTGTCAGCAAGTAAAGCTTTAAACCTTAAACTAATTGGCCTCAAGCTAAACCTCTGGTCTTGACTTCCAGTAGAAGACTCAGCCCATCTTCTGCTTGTCTAATGTCCAACACATCCGTCATGGAGGACGCAGGGCGCATTGAGCAGATGAAGGTGTCCGCGGTGCGGCTGTTTCAGAGGTCCGAGGCCCTGGCAGACGACCAGGAGGAGCGCCTGTCTCAGGCGCTGGACTTGGTGGACAGGCTGGAGAAGGTCTCTGCCAGGCTGGTGCACCGTACGAGGGTGTCCCTGGTTGGCCTGAGGAGGAAGGTGGAGGACGCCATGATGGAAGAGTTGGAGTACGAGCCGGACCTCCGGCTCAGGGTGCAGAGGGTCATGGAACAGGTCCAGGCGCTGGAGCGCCACACGCTGGAGGAGAGCGGCGCGGCGAGGAGGTCTGCCGTGGCCAGGAGGTTGACCCGGCTGCCGTTGGCCGCGTGGAGCTCGGTGGTGGCCAGGGATTTGACTCAGCTGCAGTCCCTCCTCCAGCGCGGCCTGCAGTTGGCCGAGGTGTCCCGCTCGCATATCGAGGACCTACACACTTACCTGTTTTTTGCCGGAGGATTTGCAGAGGACGACTTTGTCAACATCATGAACCACCTGTCCTGCGTTACCGTCGGCGAGGATACCGCGGAGGAGGACCGTTGTACGATCTGCCAAGAAAAATACACGGCTGGGCAGGTCTGCGCCACTCTGCCGTGCAAGCACGCATACCACCAACAGTGCATCGCCAGGTGGCTGCCGCAGTCCACCACGTGTCCGCTGTGTCGCCATGATTTGACAGCGGCGCCGGAGCCCGTGGTGGCCCCGGCGGCTCCTCTCATAGAGCCAACCGAACCTGTGATCGTGGCCCCAGCGGCTCCTCTCATAGAGCCAACCGAACCTGTGGTGGCCCCAGCGGCTCCTCTCATAGAGCCAACCGAACCTGTGATCATGGCCCCGGCTGTAGTAGAGCCAACCCAACCGGTGGTCCTCGGAAGAGTAGAGAATACAGCTGTTCCGGAGAGCCCATCTCAACCGGCTTCTTCCTGGATCATGAAGGGTGTATTGGCTGTAGCTTGCACCACCATAGTAGCTTGCGCCGCAATAAAGACCTGCAGGTGGCTTGGTCTTGGTCTTTGAGTGCAACATGCATATTCAGGACCTTTCACGCGAGGAGCAATAAGACGCACCGGTAGTTCATTTTCAATGAGACTTGCGTTTTTCTGCTGAGAACTCGCGATGCGGTCGCTAAGCTAAGCTCGCTATCAATCTGCTTTCCTCTGTTGATATACAAAATCATCTAAATCCTAGAAATCTGTTTCTAGAATGTGGCCCTCAGGTTTAACTGTGTTAAAACGTTTTGCCATCTCTTCAGCGGTGGGATCGGCATGAATGAGTTTTAAAAAATAATAAGTTGTGTTTAAAATGAATATGATAAAACATAACAAAAATAATCCACATGGCCACATGATGAAAAGCCTCCCCGTCGAGGTGCTGAGAGTGTCAATGAGTGATACATTGTGTGATACATTGTGTGAAACCCAATACTTGATACTACAAGTAGTGGATTTTGTGCCATGTATCACTATTTGACACTCTCTGTCAGCCCATTGTTCAAACCATTTGTATATTGTGCAGTGGCTGTGACTATGGCGGGTCCCTCTAGCTGTCTCCACCGTAGTGTGGTGACTGTTTCGTCCCCCTCAGGGTGACGTAACAGCCACTGGCGGTGACTATGTTTCGTCCCCCTCAGGGTGACGTAACAGCCACTGGTGGTGACTATGTTTCGTCCCCCTCAGGGTGACGTAACAGTCACTGGTGGTGACTATGTTTTGTCCCCCTCAGGGTGACGTAACAGCCACTGGTGGTGACTATGTTTCGTCCCCTGCAGGGTGGCGTAACAGCCACTGGTGGTGACTATGTTACGTCCCCTGCAGGGTGACGTAACAGCCACTGATGGTGACTATGACACATGCTATAGTGTAACTATAGCATGTCCCTTTGGTTTAGGGTGTGTGGTGCTACAACAACACAAACACAAACACAGATGGGTAGTAACTACTAGTGACCGACGACGACGAAGACGAAGACGAAGACGACGAGGACGACGACGAAGACGACGACGAAGACGACGACGAAGACGACGACGAAGACGTATTTTTTTTTGCCATTCTGAATCGAACACATAGTAACACCATTACATAATTAACATATAGTAACACCATTACATAAGCAGTAACTTGTAAAGCGATTCTTTACCTTTTCCCAGAGCACCATTACAGTTCGGCTACTGTGATTTCAATGGGTGAGTTAGTAGCAGAGATGGGTAGAAACTAGTACCTAATAACTAGTAATATTACTACTTTTCTCTGAAACGAGAGTGTCAGAGTTGCAACATTGAAACATAAAGACAAATACTAATCAGGTGCCTCCTTCATGGTCAAAACCAACCCAACTTCAACCAAACATTTGGTAACAAAAAAAAAAACACCAACTGGGTCTTTGGTCAATTTGACCGAATAATGCGTGTTCAGTGGCGTGCAGACATTTTGAAGGGCTGGTGCTCAAATGAAACAAGAGGGCACCTTGTGCGGTGCGTGGATCTATCACTGCAGCCAGTGGCCACCTCACTTACAGGCTGTCTAGTGCTTTCAGAAGAACAAGACTGCTTTCTGGTGCCACATATGTTTATATAAAAGGGGTTTGAAAAATAAATACACACGGCAGAGAATAATGGCTTCTTCTCCACTGACTGTGGAACTGAATTTCAAGCTCAAGTCCCTTAGAATATAAGCAGATATTCCCCCCTAAAACATGACTCTAGTGGACAACTGTGCCTTCTTCTGACACAAAGTGGTAGTTGTTTTGTACTGCAGACTGCAGTGTTGCAAACCAACTGCACTGTATACGCACTGGACTGTGGACATTCTGGACAGTACAAAAAATACAATAAAAACATGAATAGGGGTCACTGAGAAACCAACCCAGTCTCATGAGGTTTAGGCGAATATGCACGTTTATGCACGGGGCCTATTACGTCCATACTCGCCTAGAATAGGCAAAAATCCGTGCATATTCGCTTACAATAAATCTGTGCATATTCGTCTTTCCACTGAAATTGACGGAGTGGTGCCGTCTCTGCCGACCATGAGCATTGTGAAGCGCCACTGAGTGAGGCGCTAGCTGAGCGAATCGCCACGCTGAGCATTGCGATGGTCAGCAGAGCCGACTCAGCCGCGCCCAAGTTGCGATGTGTTAGGGACAGAATAGTAAATATTACAAAACCCAAACTGCCCCACTCCCAACCAGCCACTTCCGGTTTGTGGAAAAACACGCCCAAGTGGATATTCACAGATTTTTGCTTTAACTCGCAGTGTATGCACGCAATTCCTAGGTGGCATTCTGTGTACTACTATCTGTGAGACTGCACTGGAGAAACATGGCATTAAGAACAAATATAGCATGTGGACACAGACGCACAATACTTCTTGTACGTTCTGCACGTTGCAGCATTACTTTTACAAGAAGTTTACACAACTAATTCAATCATTTTCAATGTAGAATTATTTTTTTATCAATAGTGAAACTGTGGACACAATCTTATCCAGTGAATCAATGATTAACACTTAATTAGTTTTTAAATCTGAGATGGTCTGTCAGTCAATTGTTGAATAATGGTGGTGAAAAAGGTCTCTCTTCTTAGCCTTTCTTTTCCTGGCCCATTATTCTGCAAGTGTTAAATAAATGATGCTGTGCACAAAAGTAAAACAGACTGGGATCCCTCCCACAATCAGAAACATTAAGCACACACACACACACGCACGCACGCACGCACGCACGCACGCACGCACACACACACACACACACACACACACACACACACACACACACACACACACACACACACACACACACACACACACACACACACAAACAACTGAAATATATATATTTTCCATATTATTTTATTACAAATGTACATCTGATGAGTTTCATTACATTTGGACCTTTTTAAAGTCACATTAAGGTTTTTCTCTACACTTTTATACACTTTATTTTTAAACATGATTTCATCCCCAATAAAATGTGCTAGCGCCCCCTACAGTTCAGATAGAGAAACATCAGGATGTGGAGCGCTGAGTTCACAACCTTACGTTTTTAACTACTGTTCAGATAGAGAAACATCAGGATGGAGCGCTGAGTTCAAAACGTTACGTTTTTCACTGGACCTGTTTCATGCAACGGATGCAACAGCACTCTAGGTCAATAACATGCGCCACGCAGCATGGGGCGCATAGTAGGAGAGTCGCGACATTGAGGGGTCAGAAACTGAGTGCTCCTAACATGCGCTGGAAATCCACTATCAGCTGCGACCTGCTTGATGTGGTTATGGTGAGGATGAAATCCACTATCAGCTGCGACCTGCTTGATGTGGTTATGGTGAGGATGAAATCCACTATCAGCTGCGACCTGCTTGATGTGGTTATGGTGAGGATGAAATCCACTATCAGCTGTGACCTGCTTGATGTGGTTATGGTGAGGATGAAATCCACTATCAGCTGCGACCTGCTTGATGTGGTTATGGTGAGGATTAGGGTTGGAAAAGGGTTTAGGCATGTTTGTAGCAAAACCCTACCCTCCTCCAACCGTAACCCTAAGCCTAAACCCCCTACCCCGGGCCCAGAGTCTTCCCCGTGCCCTCTACTAGCGTAATGGCGTGGAAGACTGGCTCGGCACATACCCTGGCGAGCCAATCAGGGCACGTTTCCACATAAAAACAAATGGCGCAAATCAGCAGAGACCCAGTTTGTAGTTTTTGGAAGCTAGGCTAGCTAACAGGACCCTGGTACTGGGGACTACAGACACTGGAGCTAGGCTAGCTAACAGGACACTGGTACTGGGGACTACAGACACTGAAGCTAGGCTAACAGGACACTGGTACTGGGGACTACAGACACTGAAGCTAGGCTAGCTAACAGGACCCTGGTACTGGGGACTACAGACACTGGAGCTAGGCTAGCTAACAGGACACTGGTACTGGGGACTACAGACACTGAAGCTAGGCTAACAGGACACTGGTACTGGGGACTACAGACACTGAAGCTAGGCTAGCTAACAGGACACTGGTACTGGGGACTACAGACACTGAAGCTAGGCTAGCTAACAGGGCACTGGTACTGGGGACTACAGACACTGAAGCTAGGCTAGCTAACACGGCACTGGTACTGGGGACTACAGACACTGAAGCTAGGCTAGCTAACAGGACACTGGTACTGGGGACTACAGACACTGAAGCTAGGCTAGCTAACAGGACCCTGGTACTGGGGACTACAGACACTGAAGCTAGGCTAGCTAACAGGACACTGGTACTGGGGACTACAGACACTGGAGCTAGGCTAGCTAACAGGACACTGGTACTGGGGACTACAGACACTGAAGCTAGGCTAGCTAACAGGGCTATGGTACTGGGGACTACAGACACTGAAGCTAGGCTAGCTAACAGGACACTGGTACTGGGGACTACAGACACTGAAGCTAGGCTAGCTAACAGGACACTGGTACTGGGGACTACAGACACTGAAGCTAGGCTAGCTAACAGGACACTGGTACTGGGGACTACAGACACTGAAGCTAGGCTAGCTAACAGGGCACTGGTACTGGGGACTACAGACACTGAAGCTAGGCTAGCTAACAGGACACTGGTACTGGGGACTACAGACACTGAAGCTAGGCTAGCTAACAGGACACTGGTACTGGGGACTACAGACACTGAAGCTAGGCTAGCTAACAGGACACTGGTACTGGGGACTACAGACACTGAAGCTAGGCTAGCTAACAGGACACTGGTACTGGGGACTACAGACACTGAAGCTAGGCTAGCTAACAGGACACTGGTACTGGGGACTACAGACACTGAAGCTAGGCTAGCTAACAGGACACTGGTACTGGGGACTACAGACACTGAAGCTAGGCTAGCTAACAGGACACTGGTACTGGGGACTACAGACACTGAAGCTAGGCTAGCTAACAGGACACTGGTACTGGGGACTACAGACACTGCGTACTACCGGCGCCTGTGTTCTACGTGGCAATCAGCGCTGCTTTGATTGGTTAGATTCTAACCAATAGGAGTTGAAATCCCATCCCTGGAAAGTCATATTCCATCGCTAGCGAATCAGAACCCTGCCCACAACTCCAGAATCATATACAAGCTTGTAATGCTTATAATGAGGGTAGGGAAGCCAGGCTAGAAACCCCCGACCCTCGACCTAACCTCACAGACCAGACGGTCTGTGAGATTAGGGTTTAGGATTAGGGTTACAGTTGGAGAAGGTGTAAGGTTTTGCGTCTCGTAAATTCGGAACAATAGGAGGTCGCAACAATGGGATTTGGAGGTTTGGAATGGCACTGGGCCGGCGCACATTATTGACGTAGAGTGTCGTTGCGGCTGTCATTTAACCCAGTGTACATATAAAACCAGTTCAGTGCAAAACGTCAGTCCGGCGGCCATTTTGTTTAGTGTTCAGTGAGTGCTGCTGTCCCGTCAGAGCAAAACAAAATGGCCGCCGTGTGAATCAACACGGTTAATCCCCCCCACCTCCCACCCCTCCTTCCCCCCCTTCACCCCGACTGAGATGAGTGTATAGTGCTAAAGTCACATGCACGTCACGTGCACACCAAGACAATCCCCCCCCCCCTAGGGTGACCAGATTCCCTCTATGAGTGGGACAGTAACTCGTTTCCAAGACTTCTCAAGCGTCCCTCAGACTGAGTCTCTGTCCCACATAGTGACTGACTGACAGACAGACAGCAGTGTTCAGCATGTCCTCATAGTATTAGGCCAGTGGTTTTCAACCATTTCAATACCAGATGACATGAGGACATTTTAGCCCCACAGACCCCAAAACTAAGGATTTATTTTGCTTTTGTCCACTATTCCAGGCTGGATTTGGGTAAACCAAACAGTCCAACATACAGATCAAAATGAACATTAATCTTTTACATTCTCTAGTTGTGTAGACTTGGGATAATTCACACGAATCTGGTTCTGGTCACCCTAAGTAACCCCTAGGACTGCAGGCTGATGCTTAGATCCCATAGTCTGTGGTACAGATCCCATAGTCTGTGGTACAGATCCCATAGTGTGTGGTACAGATCCCATAGTCTGTGGTACAGATCCCATAGTCTGTGGTACAGATCCCATAGTCTGTGGTACAGATCCCATAGTCTGTGGTACAGATCCCATAGTCTGTGGTACAGATCCCATAGTCTGTGGTACAGATCCCATAGTCTGTGGTACAGAGCCCATAGCCTGTAGTTCCGATCCCATAGTCCTGAAGTTCAGATCCCATAGCCTGTAGTACGGATCCCATAGTCCTGAAGTTCAGATCCCATAGTCCTGAAGTTCAGATCCCATTCTCTGAAGTTTAGATCCCACAGTCTGTAGTATACAGCACTGCAGTCCTGCCCTCCCTCACCTCTCCCAGAAGTGAATCCCCTGTTCATTTTTCTCAGACTTAAAAAAAAAGACGAGGTTAGCAATGCTAACAGCTGTTAGCATTGGAACTGCATCATACAATTGGACTATCAAACCCACGATACCCGTCTGGGCGTAACTATGTTTCATATCAATGCCATATCAAAGTGTTTATTTTTTATTATCTACTACAGTCCTAATAAACCCCAGGAAATTACATGTGGCCACTAAAGATTACAGGATCTACTGAAAGTGACAAACTGACATATTGAGCTTATTATACAGTGTAAAGTGCAGTGCGGTGTGCTGCCTCCTTCACATTCAGTCGATCCTGGGTTCTTTTTGCAGCCAGAAGTCATTTCCTGGGGTCTATTAGGGCTGTAGTAGATAATGATAATTAAAAAAAAATGGCTTTAAAATTTTGGAAACAAATCATCATTTAACAACAATCTTTTACTGTCTCTAATACCAACCTGAAACATGAATGTTGGTTGAAAAAGAAACACAACGTAATTGTCTAATATCTATATCAGTGGTTTTTCCCATTGGAAAATGGGTTCACTTCTGGACCAGGCGTTGGGTGTTGGGACTGCGGTGCTCCCATAGATCCCATAGCCTGAAGGTAACCCTGTCACACAGAACGTCCATATATGGACATCTGTCTAACGATAAACTGTCCTTAATAATTATTACATAATAATGAATCACCTGTTTACACTGGCCCTGTGTGTGTGTGTGTGTGTGTGTGTGTGTGTGTGTGTGTGTGTGTGTGTGTGTGTGTGTGTGTGTGTGTGTGTGTGTGTGTGTGTGTGTTTGTGTGTGTGTGTGTGTGTGTGCACTTTCCCTATAGAGCCAAGCAGTCCTATCGCTTTCATGACGTCGCCCAGCTGACCAGAAGTGAATTTCCTGATCATTTTCCTCATAGACTTAAAAAACAAAAAAAACAAAATTCATATAAAAACGATTTACGTCGCGGACAAAGCCAACTCGGGTCGTGACAAATCATGATGACACACACAATGTTTTGGAACGATCAAATAATTTGTAAGAAGTAAAAAAAAAAAAAGGTGTGGTATCTTGACATTTTCTTCTTATTAAATATTGAAATGGTCAAAAACATTGTGTTTGTCCCAACCAGAGTTTACATATTACTGTAATATTATCAACTTTTCCAGCAAAATGATGATATTACTCTGACAAAATGTGTGATATGTAATCAGATTACTCTGTGAAAACACTCCCGATTACTGATTACAAATGATGTGAAAACAGAGCAGATCTACAAGCTACCAACAGATAACAACAGAGATGTGCAGTAGTTTGTAGATCTAATCCACTGCATCATTCTGCACACATGACAATTAATATGTCATTCAAGTAATGAATGATATTATAATATTGCTTGTTCTAAAGGGTCATAAGATATTACTCTAAGTCAGAGGTTTTCAACAGGTGGTCCGGGGACCACCAGTGGTCCTTGAGAAGGTTCCAGGTGGTCCCAAGGCCAAATGATGGATAGTTGGTTAACCAGATGTAACTCTTGAGAGTGTGAAAATGAAACCAAATGGACCCGCAAGGGTCCATTTGGTTTCATTTTCACACTCTCAAGAGTTAAAATTTTCATGTGAATTAGCACCACTTAATTAAGAAGTTTACACTGTTTTGTTGGCAAAATCCAGCCTGGAATTGTGGACAAAACCAAATAATTCTTTAATTTTTGGTCTTTGTTTTTTTGTGAAAATGTAATCAAATGGTGGTCCGTGGCTCAAATGCTGAATAAATGGTGGTCCCTGGAGTCAAAAAGGTGGAAAACCCCTGCTCTAAGTAATGGCCGCGACCCGAGTTGTCTTTGTCTTTGTCAGCGGTGCAAACTTCAGTTCATATAAATATGAAGGTAGAATTCACTTCCGGGCAACAGGCCAGGTCATGCAGGGGACCGGACTGCTAAGCTCTATCACACGAAACAGTAAAAAATCAACAACGACAATATCAGATAAATCATGACATCAGTAAAAAATAACAAATGATAATTATCATAATATATAATACAATAACACAAATAGTCATGATCCACAATAACAATAAATGATGATTATTCCAGTGTTTTCAGAGTCATTTCAGAGCATTTAGTGTTTAATTCCCACAGATGTGGAAAAAAACTGAAAATATGAATAATCCCACAGCCGGTGTTCACTTTACTAGGATTACAGTTTCATTCATCAGAACTGAGATTCCAGGCCCGGATCTAGGCATGGGCATTTAGGGGGGCAATGCCCCCCCCACCAAACATGATGGCATGCAAAACAACCCAAATTCATCAAAGATGTTTCAAATTAAAGTGCTTCTTTTTAAAATGCTGTGAAACACTACTACTGCTACTAACTAACTACAGCTGTGTCACCACTAAACTAGCCTCGACACCCAGGCTTTCATTTTCGTCCGCCTTGCGCGAAAACGGAAAGCCTGGACTAACGTACGTTGGAAAGTGGCCTTGAGGGGGGTGTCAACCTTCCGGGGTGGGCGTCGCTCTAAATAATGTGGCGTAGAACAGCAGTGGACGGGAGGGGGAGGGGCCGGAGATGACGACACGTTAGTGAGATCAAATCAGAGCGCAGAACTTCCGCCGTGTGGATCCCACGACACCCCCGCCCCCCAAGGCCAAAATCATTGAGGGCTAGACCAGGCTACTAACTAACTACTGCTATGTCACCACTAAACCAACAGCATTTCATCATTGAAAACAGAAAACTCTCTGAGTCAGACCTTTAGCTTTATGCATGCTGTGTGTCTGTTGCAACTTCAACAACAACTGATGTTATTATTGATGCTTTACTTGAATAATAAAAGGGTGGCTTCATCGGCCCCCCAATTGGGAAATGTTACATCCGTCCCTGTTCAATGGACTGACTAAATAAAAGTCCTGTATTGAAAATGGTATGGGTGCGGCTGCGCACCCATATCAATTTCCATATCAGTGTTTTTGTGTATTTGGAAACCGTTTTACTCCTAGTAAAGTGAACTCCCTGTGAGAAATCACTTCTATTTCCCACATTTACAGTTTCCAGTTATCAGCACACCTGTGGTCGGTGGCAGGTGTGCATGAGGACTATTGTTCTCCTAGTTTCCCTCACACAAAACTATTCAAGCAGAAAAAAAAAGTTGTTCTTTTTTAGTCTTGTTTTTTGTTTTGTTTTTTGCTTCTTTTCAGATTAACGTAGACAAACAGGAAGAGGAAACCATGCTGCGCTAAGCCCCGCCCCTTCCACAATGTGACATCACTTCCTCCAACATGATGTCACTTCCTCTGATTCCCAATAAATATAAAGGTGTCATTAACACCGTAACGACGTTGTAGCGATGTAGCGACATCATAGAGACATTGTAACGATGTTGTAGTGATGTAGAGACATCATAGAGACATTGTAACGATGTTGTAGTGATGTAGAGACATCATAGAGACATTGTAACGATGTTGTAGTGATGTAGAGACATCATAGAGACATTGTAACGATGTTGTAGTGATGTAGCGACATCATAGAGACATTGTAACAACGGTTAGTGATGTAGCAACATTGTAGTGATGTGGTGACATCATACCGACATCGTAGCAACATGTTGTAGTGATGTAGCAACATCGTAGCAACGTCATTGTCTTCTCCCTGGTAACCATGGTGACCAGCTGTTTACTGTTTCTTCTCCCTGGTAACCATGGTAACCATGTGTTTACTGTTTCTTCTCCCTGGTAACCATGGTAACCATGTGTTTACTGTGTCTTCTCCCTGGTAACCATGGTAACCATGTGTTTATTGTTTCTTCTCCCTGGTAACCATGGTAACCATGTGTTTACTGTTTCTTCTCCCTGGTAACCATGGTAACCAGCTGTTTACTGTTTCTTCTCCCTGGTAACCATGGTAACCAGCTGTTTGGCAGCCTTGGCGATGTCGTAGGCACACTGTATGACCTGCTGTGTGAGCAGCTGGTAGTCTGGGGGCGGAGCCTGCAGGGCGGGGTCAGAGGGCGCCGCCTTACGGCATTCTGCCTGGAGCCGGGCAGCGGAGGAGGCCAGGAGACGTAGAGAGGACAGGACGGCTTCTAGGGCTGGACGCTGGAGAGAATAATAATAATAATAATATAATAAGAGACGTAGAGAGGACAGGACGGCTTCTAGAGCCGGACGCTGGAGAGGAGAATAATAATAATAATATAACAGGAGACGTAGAGAGGACAGGACGGCTTCTAGGGCCGGACGCTGTGGAGAATAATAATAATAATATAATAATAATAATATAACAGGAGACGTAGAGAGGAGAGGACGGCTTCTAGGGCCGGACGCTGTGGAGAATAATAATAATATAATAATAAGAGACGTAGAGAGGACAGGACGGCTTCTAGGGCCGGACGCTGGAGAGGAAAACATGTTTATAATAATAATAAGAGACGTAGAGAGGACAGGACGGCTTCTAGGGCCGGACGCTGTGGAGAATAATAATAATAATATAATAATAATAATATAACAGGAGACGTAGAGAGGAGAGGACGGCTTCTAGAGCCGGACGCTGTGGAGAATAATAATAATAATAATAATAATATAATAATATAACAGGAGACGTAGAGAGGACAGGACGGCTTCTAGGGCCGGACGCTGGAGAGAATAATAATAATACAACAATAAGAGACGTAGAGAGGAGAGGACGGCTTCTAGGGCTGGACGCTGGAGAGAATAATAATAATACAACAATAAGAGACGTAGAGAGGAGAGGACGGCTTCTAGGGCTGGACGCTGGAGAGAATAATAATAATACAACAATAAGAGACGTAGAGAGGAGAGGACGGCTTCTAGGGCTGGACGCTGGAGAGGAAAATACATGTTTATAATAATAAAAATATAACAGCAGACGTAGAGAGGACAGGACGGCTTCTAGGGCCGGACGCTGGAGAGAATAATAATAATAATATAACAATAAGAGACGTAGAGAGGACAGGACGGCTTCTAGGGCCGGACGCTGTGGAGAATAATAATAATAATAATATAATAATAATATAACAGGAGACGTAGAGAGGACAGGACGGCTTCTAGGGCCGGACGCTGGAGAGAATAATAATAATAATATAATAATAAGAGACGTAGAGAGGACAGGACGGCTTCTAGAGCCGGACGCTGGAGAGGAGAATACAACACCAGGCCTCAAGGTGGCGCTAAGTCTGGGTCACTAGAGTTTAGTGTCATGTCCAAGAAGATTATGAGATTACATAACTAACAATGTTAGTGAGTTATGTAATCTCATATGATTGAATGATTGAATCTCACTATGATTTTGTGGGGATACAAAACACACATGGGAGCACCAGAACAGTAAACCAATTAAAAAGTTTATACATGTACAGTATATTTATCATAAAACGGACGGACGGACGGACGGACGGACGGACGGACGGACGGACGGACGGACAGACGGACGGACGGACGGACGGACGGACGGACAGACAGACAGACAGACAGACAGACAGACAGACAGACAGACAGACAGACAGACAGACAGGTCTTACCTTAGGGAACAGTGCAGCCATCTCAGTGACAGCAGAATGGATCTTCTCTGAACAGGGAACAAAACTGGAGGAAAAAACAACAAGAACATTTAAATCTCTATACAGTGGGCTAAAAAGTATTTGGTCAGCCACCAATTGTGCCAGTTCTCCCACTTAAAAAGATGAGAGAGGCCTGTGATTTTCATCATAGATATACCTCATCTATGACGGACAAAATGTGGGGAAAAAAATCCTGAAAATCACATTGTCTGATTAAAGAATTTATTTGCAAATTTTGGTGAAAAACAAGTATTTGGTCAATAACAAACGTTCATCTGAATCCTTTGTTATACTGTATATCCTTTGTTGGCAATGACAGAGGTCAAACGTTTTCTCTAAGTCTTCACAAGGTCTCCAACACTGTTGATGGTGTGTTGGTCCGTTCCTCCATCAGATCTCCTCTAGAGCAGTGATGTTTCCACAGACCCCAAAACTAAAGACTTCTTTTGCTTTTGTCCACAATTCCAGGAGAAAACAAAACAGTCCAACATAAAGACCAAAATGACAATTAATCTTCTACATTCTCTAGTTGTGTAGACTTGGGATAATTCACATGATGAATATTTTAACTCTTGAGAGTGTAAACATGAAACCAAATGGACCCGCGAGGGTCAATTTGGTTTCATGTTTACACTCTCACAGAGTTACATCTGGTTAACTAACTATCCATTTAGCCTGGAGACCACCTGTGATCCTCTCAGGGACCACTGGTGGTCCCTGGAACACCTGTTGAAAACCCCTGGGATAAGGGGTTTAGTGTGTAACGAAAATGGAGCCCTAACCCTACGTTTTAACGGCGGGGGTTTGGCCGGGGATAACCAATCAGAGCCAAGTGCTGCTTTTTTTGCCCTCGACCGGAAACCATTTGGCACAGTTTGGTTCCTAGTTCCGCCCCACTTCCTCCGCTACAATACTATTTTTCCAGTGCACCACAGCACCGTCCTTTACGGTACTCATTTTGCATGCCATTCTAAGCGAGAATTTACGGTAATGACCGTCGCCGTCATTCATATCGGGCGACGTTTTTTAATCCATCCCCGCCATTAACCCATTTTGTCCTGACCCTCAATTCGAGTTTCTGACAACAGATTATACAGTAGTTCCTGACACCAGATTATACAGTAGTTCCTGACACCAGATTATACAGTAGTTCCTGACACCAGATTATACAGTAGTTCCTGACACCAGATTATACAGTAGTTCCTGACACCAGATTATACAGTAGTTCCTGACACCAGATTATACAGTAGTTCCTGACACCAGATTATACAGTAGTTCCTGACACCAGATTATACAGTAGTTCCTGACACCAGATTATACAGTAGTTCCTTACACCAGATTATAGCTGCAGCAACATTCTAGCTTTTGACGTTAGATTCTACAGTAGTTTCTGACACTAAATGATAGTTTCTGATGCTAGGATCTACTTTTTGACACTAGAATCTAGTTTCTGACGCTAAGATGGAGTTTCTGACACTAGATTCTAGTTTTTCTGAAAAAATCTGTGTTCCTGTGTCAGTGATGCTAACATATTTCAAGCCAAGGACCCCCAGAATTATCCATATTTGGCTGCAGACCCCAATCTGAAACCATGTTGTTCTAGGGATTCCCCAGAAGCAAAAAAATTGAGTTAAAAATGTTTGCTTCCAAAATACAAAGATTTGCAGCACATTTTCACAATTTTTCAAAAATAGCAGAACTACAAGCTCGCATCGCGCCACTCGGTGGTGCGATGTGAGCTATTTTTCTGCTGCTAGGTGTTTAAGGGAGATGGCATGGTTACGAAATTAACGACTTTAGTGTGGGAACGCCTCTTCCCCAATGCTATGTGCGTTAATTGCGCATAAGGGCTGATGTGACCAAAATCGTGCCCTACGTGTACTGAAGACGTTTTGGTGTTTTATCTGTTGAAAAATAGCAGAAAACTGCAACTGTCGGGGATTCGGTGGAAACGGTCCGCCTAATCCCCGACAGTTATAGTTTGCCCGATCCCGCATCGTAGAGAAGACCTACCCACATATTCTATACAGCATCTGAGAGAGTGGCCTTTTCCCGTCACGCTGCACTGGTCCAGAATTGACCGAGAAATCAATGATCAAAAAAACGTCTTTTTTGCTGCGAATTGCCGACTTTTTTGCAATTTACAGCATTGCGTCACAAGTTAATTAATGTATTTAATTATATTATATACTGTACATTACCTAAACACAAGGAAGTGACCGACAGCAGGCAATCTACAGCTGTTTATAGGACAATCCATAAATAAGGAGATGAATTGAACTGGCGCCTTTCCACGTGGAGTCGTGGACATCTCCAAAGCGCACAGACGCCCGCACCGTGCGCACGTGGCTCTGCCTTCTCGTATCGGTTAAGGGGTGGTCTCAGATGGCGTTATCTAGTTCCCAAATCTATTTGACGAAATTATCAACTTAAGGCACTGCGCGACAAACACACCTATGACCACACCTCCAGTCACAAATAAAGGTGTCGGCATAAAGAATAGTGGCTAAGGGAAGAGAAAGGGTGACCAAAATAGCAATAAGGGAATTCGCTGCGGGTATCGGGTAACGTTAGGGACAACGGTTGGAAGGAAAATCGCGCCCGTAGGGTATAAGACTAAATGAAAATCTTCCTACCTGTCGTGTTTGAACTCCTGCGCTGCTCTGAGCAGCTCCTGGATGTTTTTGGTGACCTGCTCTGTCTTCAGGATGACATCCTCAGTGCAGGGTAGGGTGGGGTCTGGTGGGGGGTCCACGGACCCCCCCTCCACCCCCCCTACACCCCCGGGGTCTGAGTCCCCCCCTCCCCCCCGATCATCCTCACTGCTACGACCCACACTGGAACACACACACACAGACACACACACACGCACACACGGCGCGCACACACGCACGCACACGCACGCACACACATTATTTGAGATAAATCATATGAGATTATTAATCTAATATTAATATTAATGTGTGTGTGTGTGTGTGTGTGTGTGTGTGTGTGTGTGTGTGTGTGTGTGTGTGTGTGTGTGTGTGTGTGTGTGTGTGTGTGTGTGTGTGCGTCTAACCTTAGTGGTGTGTTGTCATAGTCGCTGTCTGTGGCGCTGCCATGTTTCTCTTTAGAGATCTGCAGACAGACAGACAGACAGACAGACAGACAGACAGGCAGACAGGTAGGCAGGCAGACAGACAGACAGGCAGGCAGGCAGACAGACAGACAGGCAGGCAGGCAGGCAGGCAGGCAGGCAGGCAGGCAGGCAGGCAGGCAGGCAGGCAGGCAGGCAGGCAGACAGACAGACAGACAGACAGACAGACAGACAGACAGACAGGCAGACAGGCAGACAGACAGACAGACAGACAGACAGACAGACAGATCGTTAGAGGTTACATCGATTCAGAATACTGTACATCAGGTGATTCTGTGGAGTTAAATAACGTTATTCAACGTTATTCTATGGAGTTAAATAAAGTGATTCTATGGAGTTGGAGATCGTGATCCTAAGGAGATAGTAAATATAGTGATTCTATGGAGTTAAATATAGTGATTCTATGGAGTTAAATAAAGTTACTCTATGGAGTTAAATCAGGTGATTCTATGGAGATAATAAATATATTTATTCTATGGAGTTAAATAAAGTGATTCTATGGAGTTGGATATCGTGATCCTATGGAGATAATAAATATAGTAATCTATGGAGTTAAATAAAGATATTCTATGGAGTTAAAAACGTGATTCTATAGATTTAAATAAAGTGATTCAATGGAGTTAAATAACATGACGGTATAAAGTTAAATCCATTGATTTAATGGAGTTAAATCAGGTGATTTCATGGAGAGTTTTCTGGACCAACCATGTATCTGTTCATCTCTGGAGAACCGGACAGATGTTGACTGGCATAAGACACGCCCCCTGGACCATAAGACACGCCCCCTGGACCGCCCTTCCTCACCTAGACAGACAGACAGGCAGGCAGGCAGGCAGGCAGACAGACAGACAGATTGATCAACAGCCCAGATGTCATCCACTCTCTCTCTCCCAGATGTCTATGCGTAGGACAGTCATTTAGATAGGTAGCAGTACATTAGTCTGTTAATACAGTGGTACCGTTTTTATTTATTTTTAAAATATTGTTTTGTTAAATGTAGCCACCTCCATATTTGGGTATGCCCACCGAAATGAATAAAACACTATTTTAAAAAATAAATGAAAACAGTAAATGAAATTCCACAGCCCTCTCACGTATTAGGAGGACAATATCAGTCACCAGAAAAAAGATGTTTTTTGTTTTTTTTTCGAATAATCTGTCATGGTTAAAATGGAATTTTAAGTTATAATGGGTTTGTATAGGAAGGAAGCGGATGCACTAAAATGAACATCAAATATCTAAATACTGAAAGGAGTAACTTATAAACTGTCTGGTGTGTTCACATGAGACTGACTAGACCATAAAATGACCAAAAGTTTTTTTGAAGGTGAAATATCCCTTTAACTATAGTGGTGTCAACTGTACTGAATGATGTCCAGAGTGCTGTGGTGAGAGTTCTGCTCAGTGTTGCCAACTTCCAAAATCCAAAATGCACTAGAATGCGCTAGATGCGTGTCTGGAAGGGAATATATAAACATACAGATCAAAATGACCGTTAATATTGTATATTCTCTAGTTGTGTAGACTTGGGCTAACACACATGATGGATATTTTAACTCTTGAGAGTGTAAACATGAAACGTGTAAACATGAGAGTGTAAACATGAGCGTAAAAATGAAACCAAATGGACCCGCAAGGGTCCATTTGGTTTCATTTTTACGCTCTCAAAGAGTTACATCTGGTTAACAAAACTCCATCATTTCACCACTGGTTGAAAACCACCATCATAGGAGTGAAAATTTTCACCCCAACTCACAAGCAAAAAAACACTAGATTTTCCGCCAAGAGTTTTTCACAAATTTTGGCGCTATAGGGGGGGTCTGAAAAAGCGCTAAATATAGCGACAAACACGCCAAGTTGGCAACGCTGGTTCTGCTCTGGTTTGGGTAAATATGAATTTGTTCATTTAGGTCATTTTGTAGAGGTCACTGGGGTCACGTTGTAAAAGTAAATTAATCCACAAAGCTAATGTCACTTGTACTGTTGGATTATTTCTAAAATGTTGACACATACTTTGTTCTTTTTTGATCCCTCTACCACATGGAACCTTTTGGTGATAGAGGAGTCACAAATGATGGAAGAATGTGCTGATATTTTACATCTCTCATTCGCTGTTTAGAACATGTGCGTTATCCTGTTTCTATTTCCCAAATCTATTTGACGGAAATAACAACTTTAAGGGATATTCCACTTTTAAAAAAAAAAACTTTTTGTCATTTTATGGTCTACTCAGTCACATGTGAACACACCAGACAGTTTATAAGTTACTCCTTTCAGTATTTGGATATTAGATGTTCATTTTAGCTGCCCTGACTCCTGCCTATACAAACCCATTATAACTTAAAACTTCATTTTAACCATGACAAATTATTCAAAAACAACTCATCTTTTTTCTGGTGATTGATATTGTCCTCCTAATACGTGAGAGATCTGTGGGATTTAATTTACAGTTTTCATTTATTTTTTAAAATATTGTTTTACTCATTTGGGTGAGTCTACCCAAATATGGAGTCGGCTACACTTTCCAAAACAATATTTTAAAAATAAATGAAAACAGTTAATCCGTACTATCCCTTTAGAACCAACTCAAGTAATAAACTGAAAGAAATGCAGGGAGACAGAAAGACAGACAGACAGATGGGGTGTATGGGGTCATGGGGAGGTCATGGTAGGGTCATGGGGAGGTCATGGGGACAGGGGCGTGCACAGTAAGACGCCAAGGGGTGCTTGAGCACCCCCAAGTGGCCCTCTCTGGACCAACATGCCCTTTTTAAAAGAGTGAAACGTAACGTTCAACTATGGTTACAAAACTTGAGGAGGTGGTTGTACATATTTTTAAAATTTATTTAATTTTAAAATTTGAGCGGTCGGCCTCATGGTGGCGCTATAAAAGCCCACCAAACAGCCAGTTACGTTTTGGCACATAACTCTTGAACCGTAAGTCGTAAAATTAAAATTCCTTTTTCCTAGCATTCCTTGGGTCATGATGCATCTCTTCATATAGGCCACGCCCATTTCCGCCATTAAAGTTTTTCCGCCATTTTGAATGTTGTTGAAAACACACTTTTTGCCCCTATTCCTACATATTTTAGTCAAATCTTACAAAAATTGGCACACATGCTCTCTGGAACTATCCGATAAAAGTGACCACACAGATTTTTGATTTAGCGTATCGTTTGCCCATAATTGGCTTCCAAAGTTAGTGGGAGGGGCCTATTCACAAATAAGTGGCACAAATCATTCATCAAATGTCCAAACCTCCCCAAATTTGAATCGCATGTAGTGGGTGGTGGCGCCAACAGGGAGCCCAAAAATTGTATTGGTCGGCCTCATGGTGGCACTGTAACAGCCCACTTTACGTTTTGACCCATAACT
>CM076977.1:3170284-3172784 GCA_039105355.1 Benthosema pterotum
ACAAATCCTCCGTGAGCGGTTTGATCATAGTAGCCTAGTTCAGAGTAGTTCACTTCACTGTGTTTATCTGACGCTAAATTGCATGATAATAATGACTGCTAAATGTACGCAAATGTATGCTCCAGAACAATCAGCGCTGTGTGTGTGGCACTGCCTTTCTTACCAGCTAGTCTTCCAAGTACCAGTATTTTATTTATTTTGCCCCAGAGTCAATTATTGTACTGGACTGACTGAGAAATGCTAACGTTTGTACTTGAATTTGGTAAATAAGAAGAAGAAAAAAAGAAAAGAGGAAAGCTTTGGAATTGGGGAATCTTTTTGAATCGAGAATTTAAAAAAAAAAATCTAGAAATCTAGTTTTTGGATCGAATCGTGACCCAGAAAATTGATACTGAATTGTATCGTGGGACACCCACAGATTCACAGGCCTAGTATTCAGTTCATTGCTTCACTCATTCAGTTCATTGCTTCACTCATAATATAATAATAATAATAAATTCAGTTCAAAAATGTGCTTTCTCACTTTTCTCAGGTAAATAATAATATGCGATTAAAATGAGATTAATTGAGATTAATTAATTATTGAGCCTCTAATTAATTAGATCAAAATTTTTAATCGAGTCCCACCCCTAGTATATACTTAATGTTTACATAACAACCTCCAACTGTATATACTTAATGTTTACATAACAACCTCCAACTGTATATACTTAATGTTTACATAACAACCTCCAACTGTATATACTTAATGTTTACATAACAATATATACCTCCAACTGTATATATGTTATGTTTACACCAGGGGTTTTCGACCTTTTTCATCTCAGGGATCACCATTTATTCAGGATTTGATGATATTTTAGCCCCAGAGACCCCAAAACTAAAGATTTCTTTTTGCTTTGGTCCATCTTCTAGTTGTGTAGACTTGGGGCTAATTCAGATGATGAATGTTTTAACTCTTGAGAGCGTAAAAATGAAACCAAATGGTCCATTTGGTTTCATTTTTTACGTTCTCAAGAGTTACATCTGGTTAACTAACTTAGCTGGGGACCACCTGGAACCCTCTCAAGGACCACTGGTGGTCCCCGGACCACTGGTTGAAAACCCCTGGTTTACACAATGCTGCAGATCTACAGGCTCACAATATGTTGTTGTTGTTTTTTTACCTTGGCACGGTTGTTGCGTTGTGATTGACTGTTGTGATGCGATGATGTCATCATCTCGCTGTCGGTGTCTTCGTCTGACGCTACACTGTCGTAGTCGTGTTGATCGTCATCCACCTCACCCAGGTCTAACACTTCTACACACACAGAGATGCACGCACGCACGCACACAGATGCGCACACACACACACACACACACACACACACACACACACACACACACACACACACACACACACACACACACACACACACACACACACACACACACACACACACACACACACACACACACACACACACACACGCGCACACACACACACAGAGACACACGCACACACATATGTCATTAATATATACCTTAGAGATGTTGTGTGGGCATGATAAAAAAGTTCCCCCAATTCTGTATTTCCTAAAAAAAAATAGAGGTCTGAAAAAAATCCTTGGTGAAATACATCTGAAATACATCAAGATGTATTTCACCATGTTATTGATTTTTTTTTTCAGACCCCTTTTTCCTGAGAGGATACAAATGGAACCAAATGGTTCACATTTGTATCCTCTCAGAAAAGTTTTGACAATTTATACCTATGGCTAAGAGCAGCCAAAACAAAGAACCAACCATGGAGAACAATAATTCATAGAAAATACTGTGAATTATTGCAAACAAATGATATCCAAAGACAGCTTAAAGGTGTTTAATGTTAAGGAAAAATAAAAAAAATAAACAGAGTTGATTTGTTTCAGTTTTTGTTGTAAAGTGAGGTGCTTTCTGGGTGCTGTAGTTCAATCACCACTTAACCCTTAGTGTACTGTTTTGGTGTATTATGTTTTAGCTATTGAGAAATGGCAGATCTACAAGCTCATAGCTCATAGCGCTCTGCTATTTTTGAAAAATCGTGAAAACGTGCTGCAAATCTTTGAATATATGTTATTTCCGAGGCAAACGTTTTTAACTCAAATCTTTGCTTCTGAGGGGTCCCTAGAACATGTTTTCAGATGGGGGGGTCCGCAGCCAAATACAGATAATTCTGGTGGGCTTTGCCATGAAATATGTTGAGCATCACTGACACAGGAACTAGTCAGAAATATGTTGAGCATCACTGACACAGGAACTAGTCAGAAACTAGAATCTAGTGTCAGAAACTGCAATCAAGGTGTCAAATGGAATATATTCTTAGATTTGCAACATCGATTTCATAATTTTATATATATATATATATATATATATATATATATATATATATATATATATATATATATATATATATATATATATATCGATATATATCAGATCTACAAGCTCATATGGCGCGATATGAGCTTGTAGATCTGCC
>CM076977.1:3180284-3200284 GCA_039105355.1 Benthosema pterotum
CCCAGAAAAACTAGAATCCATTGTCAGAAACTAGAATCTAGTGAGAAAAAAAATAAATTTTAGCATTGGATACTAGAATCTAGCACCAAAAATCTAGAATCTATAGTGTCGGGAACTAGAATCTAGCGTCAGAAACTAGAATCAAGTGTCAGAAACTAGAATGTAGTGTCAGAAACTAGAATGTAGTGTCAGAAACTAGAATCTAGTGTCAGAAACTAGAATCTAGTGTCAGAAACTAGAATGTAGTGTCAGAAACTAGAATGTAGTGTCAGAAACTAGAATGTAGTGTCAGAAACTAGAATCTAGTGTCAGAAACTAGAATCTAGTGTCAGAAACTAGAATCTAGTGTCAGAAACTAGAATGCAGTGTCAGAAACTAGAATGTAGTGTCAGAAACTAGAATGTAGTGTCAGAAACTAGAATCTAGTGTCAGAAACTAGAATCTCATCAGAAACTAGAATCTGATCAGGACACAATGAGTTAAACATATTTTAACTCTTGGACATTTAACTCTAACAGGTTTACCATGAGTGATTGATTACCAATCGTTGTGACTGATTATATCACTACAAATATCATTGTACGCCTCATAAAGTCTTCTAAGTGGTGACTGAAAACACCTCACACACTTTACTAGTTTAATGGATAAATGATAATAACTCTGGATGAGTCCTGGGAACAATGTGGAAATACAGGGTGATTTGTCAAATGGATTAAAAAATAATAATAAAATTCATTTTTCCCATTAACCCTCTGTGTACTGAAGGCGTTTTGGTGTTTTAGCTGTTGAAAAATAGCAGATCTACAAGCTCATATCGCGCCACCGAGTGGTGCGAGTGGTGCTATGAGCTTGTAGTTTTATTATTTTGAAAAAATGTGTGTGCAAATCTCTAAATATATTATTTCGGAAAGCAAACGTTTTTAACTGAAAACTTTGCTTCTGGGGGATCCCTAGAACAACATGTTGGAGGAGAATTGTCCAGTTCTCCTGTTGTTAACGTCTGTTACCTGGACGACGGCCGCACAGGTAGAACGCCAGTCTGTCTGTCAGTTCATACTGACACTCTATGAGACGGTCTGCAAGCTCAGTCTGTCCTGCTAGTCTGGAGAGAGACAGACAGACAGAGAGAGAGAGACAGACAGAGAGAGAGAGAGAGATTTGTATGTGTGTGTGTGTGTGTGTGTGTGTGTGTGTGTGTGTGTGTGTGTGTGTGTGTGTGTGTGTGTGTGTGTGTGTGTGTGTGTGTGTGTGTGTGTGTGTTACCGTGCGTAGTCCACAGGTGTGCGTGCGTTGACATCCAGAGCTCCAGGATCTGCTCCATAAACCATCAGTAGTTCAGCCTGAAGGATCTGACCTGCTTTAGCTGCTACATGGAGAGGAGTGGTGCCTTTATCCTACACACACACACACACCGCATGCACACGCACGCACACACACACACACACACACACACACACACACACACACACACACACACACGCACACACACACACACAAAAGAAAAAAAAGAGCAGCGTATTATTATTAGGCAGACGTACAAAGACATCTAGTGTCAAAGGTGCGACATTGAGGAGTCAGAAACTGAGCGCTTTAGAGCTGTTTGTGCAGCATGTTGTCCCTATTTATTGTCCCGATCCTCAATAGAAGTCTATGTAGAAGAGCCGCGCTTGGACTGGCCACTTAAAGAGAACGGAGTTGGCGCTAATGCTCTGCGTTGCTCTTACCTTCCGGAGATTGTTGAGATTCTAATCTAAAAACTCTCAGGCCATGCTCACCCGATTGCAATAATAACAACTGTGGTCCAAGTATATCCAAGGATATTTTCCTTTGCTATATAAGTCATGCGTTTATAATATGCGTTTATCACACAATAGCTGGGCTAAATGTCCACACTCGATGTGCTGTCTGTATGCTGTCTGTCAGGGGATTTCCCATACACAGCTGTTCTAATTACGTGATGCCAGTCTGTTTGCACGGTATCATCAATTAAGCCACTGGAGCTATAAGCCCTCATATACTCAATATTAAATAATAAAAGATCTTATGCTTATGTATGTTTATCATACCTTTTAATTTTGCATTGAAACATAGTTGACAGACAGAACTGTAACCAAATAACAATCCACTGACTGAAATAATAGCCTACTGCAACTACAGTATGTAATCTATGGTAGGCTATGTTAATCATGTGTAGCAAATAAATGGTAAATCCTCAACTAGTTTAATTTCAAGGACCCCTGTGGCCATGGCATTCCTCAATCTGTGAGACCCCAAAATATTAATTTAACTCAAAGTGTAGGCTACTGTACAAAGTGTCCATTTGATTCCATTTGTACACTAGGATTTGCAGACCTACATGGGCATATAAGAGTCCATTTCATCTCAAAGTGGGATCCAGGAGGATTTGGAACCACACTGCTAACATATAGTTGGTTCATTTTGTAAATGTATTATAATGGTTAAGCCTACTAATTATAGGCTACTGTAGCCTATACCTACAGTACTACTGATATTGTAATAATGGTGTTAAATATGCATTAACACTAAAGGTGTGTGGGAGAAGGTTATGTGCAATTGAATTACCATAAGCAATTGTTTCAGTCATTAAAGTAGCAAATTACAATAAATAATATTGGGTCATTATAAGGGAGAGTAGGTTCATTGTTCTTGTCTGTAAGGTGATGGTTCATTATGCCTACTCATTCATTTTTGTTTTGTCTAGTTTTACCATTGAGGTGTAATTAGTTGCTAATTCAGTTAAAAACATCGTGGCCTAGCCTACAAAGTTAGATTGTCTTCAGTACAAATAAGAAAAAAAAAAGATGTCTTGGTTTTTGTCTTGGTCTTCACCTCTCTAGGTCTTGGCCTCGGTCTTGACCGCTCTCGGTCTTGGTCTTGTCTTGGTCTATTGGTATATTGTAAGACAGGGGTTTTCAACAGGTGGTCTGGGGAGCACCAGGGGTCCTTGAGAAGGTTCCAGGTGGTCCGTGGCTCAAATGCTGAATAAATGGTGGTCCCTGGTGTCAAAAAGGTTGAAACCCCCTGTTGTAAGACTATAGGCTGAGTTGTGACGCAATGGTTAACTAGGAGGAGAGTTCTCTTATTAGAGCACTCTAACCAGCAGGTCTTCACAGCACTGTTGTTTTTTTAGTATATTTTGATTTAGTCTTAGAGCTCCATTTTGGTTCCATGCGTTGTCCTGATGCTGCCTGCAACCTGCAACCTGCAACCTGCAACCTGCAACCTGCAACCTGCAACCTGCAACCAATTCACTTATTGGTATTTTCATCACCTTTCCTCTTCCCTTAGACACTGTTCTTCATGCCTCAGACAGACAGACAGACAGACAGACAGACAGACAGACAGACAGACAGACAGACAGACAGACAGACAGACAGACAGACAGACAGACAGACAGATTTACCGGGTGGAAGAAGTTCGCCTGTGCTCCAAGAGACAATAACCTGAGACAGGTTTCTAGACTTCCTGTTCTCACACTGGAGTGGAGTTGCTGAGAGAGAGAGAGAGAGAGAGAGAGAGAGAGAGAGAGAGAGAGAGAGAGAGAGACAGAGAGACAGAGAGACAGAGAGAGAGAGAGAGAGAGAGAGAGAGAGAGAGAGAGAGACAGAGACAGAGACAGAGAGAGAGACAGAGAGGGAGAGAGGGAGAGAGAGACAGAGAGAGAGAGAGAGAGAGAGAGAGAGAGAGAGAGAGAGAGAGAGAGAGAGAGAGAGAGAGAGAGAGAGAGAGAGAGAGAGAGAGAGAGAGAGAGAAACATGATCATCAGGTACTATTGTTATATGAGGGGGAAGATTTCCTTCAAAAACATGTACAGTATTTTTTTAAGATGGTGCTTCCATGTGGTTTGCCTGGTGGGTGGTGATGGGTGGAGATCCACCTGAACTGAAGCCACGCCCACAGCTTTAGTTGCATGATAAAGGGGGAGGAGTTAGGGGAGGGGCTGATGTGTGATGTCACTATATTGAAGTTGTTATCATTGGCATGTTTGACTGGAAAGGTTCAGCCCTCAGGAAGAAACCCTAAATACACATAAAAACACACCAAAAGGGTTCTAACTACGTACTGTCACCTCTTAAACATGTACAAAATTGGAAAAAATACAAAAATCGCGACACTTCATTTTTAAAATATTGTTTGGGGAAATGTCGACGCCTCGGCAGCTTATAAACTGGTTGTTTATGTGTGAGTCATAATATATTGCAGGTGCGTAGAGTTTGTGTAGGCTGCAAGGCTGCAAGGCTGCAGCCTACATGAGGATTTCAGTATATCTCACAGTTTGCTGGTCCAGGCTAGGCTTGGGCCAGGAATTCAGGGTAGGGGAAAAATTGCCCTTGCATGGTAACTGACAAACAATGAGTAGCGGTGGGGGATTTGGGGAGCTATACATTACAATGGCATGTTTCCAAAGGTGCTAGACTTCATTAATTCAGCCTTTTGTTATCAAATGGCTCAAAACCTGTTTAACTGGTCCTGGAGACTGGAGGTGTTGATGGCTAATGAATGGCCCATCACTATTTAAAACCTGTTTAACTGGTCCTGGAGACTGGAGGTGTTGATGGCTAATGAATGACCCATCACTATTTAAAACCTGTTTAACTGGTCCTGGAGACTGGAGGTGTTGATGGCTAATGAATGGCCCATCACTATTTCCACTAACCAGATCTGTCCACTGTGTGGAGGCAGCCAACATGAGGACGGACACAAGATGACGCCTCTGATATATTGTATAAATATGATTGGTTCCCTCACCTTGCTCAGGTCCTCTGATATATTGTATAAATATGATTGGTTCCCTCACCTTGCTCAGGTCCTCTGATATATTGTATAAATATGATTGGTTCCCTCACCTTGCTCAGGTCCTTGGCTGTGACTCCGTCGTCTTCTTTACACGGCAGTTTGTGGACAAACGACAACATCTGATACTTTGACCTGATAAACTCTGACTTCACCGTACTGAAGAGAGAGAGAGAGAGAGAGAGAGAGAGAGAGAGAGAGAGAGAGAGAGAGAGAGAGAGAGAGAGAGAGAGAGAGAGAGAGAGAGAGAGAGAGAGAGAGAGAGAGCGAGAGAGAGAGAGGGAGAGAGAGAGAGACAGAGAGAGAGAGTCGTAATCGTCATTTAAAAAGTATATGCTCATAGACACAATGTTATGCTATCCTCTCACAAGATGGCCGCCACGTAACAATGTGAGACATCTAGCTCACATTGTCAGATAGCGCCTCCAGGCTTGAAGCAACGGTCCCTGGTGGCCAGGTTTGGAACTGCAGGCAGGTGGACTTAATGCACAAGCGCCCCGAGAGCACGCACACTGGTTTGCTTTGTGCACGCGGACAGAGCAGTTTGTATTTAAGTTGTTTTCTGAATGAACCAGCGGTCCTCACGTCATATACTACCTCTCAAAACATAACGGATGTATTATATGACAGATAATAAGCTCACAGCAAACCCACAAGCTTGTTTTTTTATGCTGTTTAGTTTTTTTTTCCTTTGCTCGTTCTCGACGGCGCTCGTTCATGAATCCTTTCCCTTCCCATAATGCCTTGCTTTGGCGCGTTCATGGAGAAATACTTCCGCATTTGACCACCAAACTTTGGTGTCCAAATGCGGAAATAGGCGCACTTCCGGCGGTCTTCCGGGTGCTTCAAAACGCCACTGAGCAACTTGTATTGAAATGAACGGCAAGGGGGCGGGGCTATCGCTCCAGTCCGCTCTCTATATTTATAACTCTATGATCTAGCTTTATTATCTATGCTTGGCCCCGCCCACCCCTGCCCTGCCCTGCTCGATCCTGATTGGCTAGCGTTAAAAGGTCAGAGGTTTTACAGCGTTCTTACTGGACGTTGTCCTGAGGGTTTGGTTTCCTCCGACCGCTCTGGATCTGAGCCGGATCCAACAGGCTGTGCTCCCAGATGGAGTTAGCACCGTTAGCTGCTAGCATCTGGACCATCTGAAACACATGGAGTTAGCACCGTTAGCTGCTAGCGTCTGCACCATCTGAAACACATGGAGTTAGCACCGTTAGCACCGTTAGCTGCTAGCGTCTGGACCATCTGAAACACATGGAGTTAGCACCGTTAGCTGCTAGCATCTGGACCATCTGAAACACATGGAGTTAGCACCGTTAGCTGCTAGCGTCTGGACCATCTGAAACACATGGAGTTAGCACTGTTAGCTGCTAGCGTCATAACCATCTGAAACACATGGAGTTAGCACCGTTAGCTGCTAGCGTCTGGACCATCTGAAACACATGGAGTTAGCACCGTTAGCACCGTTAGCTGCTAGCGTCTGGACCATCTGAAACACATGGAGTTAGCACCGTTAGCTGCTAGCATCTGGACCATCTGAAACACATGGAGTTAGCACCGTTAGCTGCTAGCGTCTGGACCATCTGAAACACATGGAGTTAGCACCGTTAGCTGCTAGCGTCATAACCATCTGAAACACATGGAGTTAGCACCGTTAGCTGCTAGCATCTGGACCATCTGAAACACATGGAGTTAGCACCGTTAGCTGCTAGCGTCATAACCATCTGAAACACATGGAGTTAGCACCGTTAGCTGCTAGCATCTGCACCATCTGAAACACATGGAGTTAGCACCGTTAGCTGCTAGCGTCTGGACCATCTGAAACACATGGAGTTAGCACTGTTAGCTGCTAGCGTCTGGACCATCTGAAACACATGGAGTTAGCACTGTTAGCTGCTAGCGTCTGGACCATCTGAAACACATGGAGTTAGCACCGTTAGCTGCTAGCGTCTGGACCATCTGAAACACATGGAGTTAGCACCGTTAGCTGCTAGCATCTGGACCATCTGAAACACATGGAGTTAGCACCGTTAGCTGCTAGCGTCGTAACCATCTGAAACACATGGAGTTAGCACTGTTAGCTGCTAGCATCTGCACCATCTGAAACACATGGAGTTAGCACTGTTAGCTGCTAGCATCTGGACCATCTGAAACACATGGAGTTAGCATCGTTAGCTGCTAGCGTTGTAACCATCTGAAACACATGGAGTTAGCACTGTTAGCTGCTAGCGTCTGCACCATCTGAAACACATGGAGTTAGCACCGTTAGCTGCTAGCGTCTGGACCATCTGAAACACATGGAGTTAGCACCGTTAGCTGCTAGCGTCGTAACCATCTGAAACACATGGAGTTAGCACCGTTAGCTGCTAGCATCGTAACCATCTGAAACACATGGAGTTAGCACCGTTAGCTGCTAGCGTCTGGACCATCTGAAACACATGGAGTTAGCACCGTTAGCTGCTAGCATCTGGACCATCTGAAACACATGGAGTTAGCACCGTTAGCTGCTAGCGTCTGAAACACATGGAGTTAGCACCGTTAGCTGCTAGCATCTGGACCATCTGAAACACATGGAGTTAGCACCGTTAGCTGCTAGCGTCTGGACCATCTGAAACACATGGAGTTAGCACCGTTAGCTGCTAGCGTCTGGACCATCTGAAACACATGGAGTTAGCACCGTTAGCACCGTTAGCTGCTAGCATCTGGACCATCTGAAACACATGGAGTTAGCACTGTTAGCTGCTAGCATCTGAAACACATGGAGTTAGCACTGTTAGCACCGTTAGCTGCTAGCATCTGGACCATCTGAAACACATGGAGTTAGCACCGTTAGCTGCTAGCATCTGGACCATCTGAAACACATGGAGTTAGCACTGTTAGCACCGTTAGCTGCTAGCATCTGGACCATCTGAAACACATGGAGTTAGCACCGTTAGCTGCTAGCGTCTGGACCATCTGAAACACATGGAGTTAGCACCGTTAGCACCGTTATCTGCTAGCATCTGGACCATCTGAAACACATTTATTGGTAAAGGAGTTAGCACCTTTACCTATAAAAATGGGGTCTATAATATTATCTGTAAAAGGGGGTGTGGCCTGTATAATTACCTGTAAAAGGGGGTGTGGTCTGTATAATTACCTGTAGAAGGGGGTGTGGCCAGTATATTTACCTGTAGAAGGGGGTGTGGCCTGTAGAAGGGGGTGTGGCCTGTATAATTACCTGTAGAAGGGGGTGTGGCCTGTATAATTACCTGTAGAAGGGGGTGTGGCCTGTAGAAGGGGGTGTGGCCTGTATAATTACCTGTAGAAGAGGGTGTGGCCTGTATAATTACCTGTAGAAGGGGGTGTGGCCTGTAGAAGGGGGTGTGGCCTGTATAATTACCTGTAGAAGGGGGTGTGGCCTGTAGGAGGGGTGTGGACTGTGGAAGGGGGTGTGGCCTGTATAATTACCTGTAGAAGGGGGTGTGGCCTGTATAATTACCTGTAGAAGGGGGTGTGGCCTGTAGGAGGGGTGTGGACTGTAGAAGGGGGTGTGGCCTGTATAATTACCTGTAGAAGGGGGTGTGGCCTGTATAATTACCTGTAGAAGGGGGTGTGGCCTGTAGAAGGGGGTGTGGCCTGTATAATTACCTGTAGAAGGGGGTGTGGCCTGTATAATTACCTGTAGAAGGGGGTGTGGCCTGTATAATTACCTGTAGAAGGGGGTGTGGCCTGTAGAAGGGGGTGTGGCCTGTATAATTACCTGTAGAAGGGGGTGTGGCCAGCCGCTGTGTCTCAGGTGTTTGACGATAGAGATGTGTCGTCCTAAACTGCGATGCACCGAACAGCATTCATCACACACTATCACACCTCTGTTGATACTGGCCCAGCCGGGGTCTGAGAGAGAGACAGGGAGAGAGAGAGACAGGGAGACAGCTCTGTTAATACTGGCCCAACCGGGGTCTGAGAGAGAGAGACAGGGAGACAGGGAGACAGGGAGACAGAGAGACAGGGAGACAGGGAGACAGCTCTGTTTATACTGGCCCAGCCGGGGTCTGAGAGACAGACAGGGAGACAGAGAGACACTATCAGTGACTAGTGGAACCGGGGCGGTGACGTCACTGCACATCTCTATAGACCTGTGCAGTGACGTCACCACCCCTGTTCCAGAAGTGTATTCCCCATTCATTTTTCTCATAGACTTTTCGAAAATAATTCATATAAAGACGATTCCGCCGTGGACAAAGCCAACTCGGGTCCTGACAAATCATGACAACACACACAATGTTTTGGGACGATCAAATATTTCTAAGACGAAAAATGAAACAAAAACTGTTGCATCATGCCGTTTTCTACTTCTTGAAAATTAGATATTATATGATAATATTGTGTTTGTTGTTGTTTTTTTTATTAAGCATTTTCGAAAAGACTGAGAAAAATGTATGAGGATTCCATTTCTGGAACAGGGTCAGTGACGTCACTGCGCATCTCTATAGTGACCATAGATGTGGTCTAAAAGTAGAAAGTAGGGGAAAAGCACACCACACTATCATTTAGCTGGGGGACCCCCTGGAAGTCCTCCACGGACCCCTGGGGGTCCCCACTGGAAAGCAGTGGGATAAACAGCTGATGATGGCATGCAAATAATAGTGGAGTTAGATTTAGAACATTTACAGCATTTGAGCCACGGACCACCATTTGATGACATTTTAGCCCCAAAGACCTAAAACTAAAGAATTCTTTTGGTTTTGTTCACAATTCCAGGCTGGATTTTTGCAAACAAAACAGTGTAAACTTCTGAATTAAATAGTGCTAATTCATATGATGAATATTTTACTCTTTAGAGTGTGAAAATGAAACCAAATGGACCCTTTTTCATTATTACATCTGGTTAATCCACTTTCCATCATTTAGCCTGCAGGGGACCACCTGGAACCCTCTCAGGAGGACCACTGGTGGTCCCCGGACCACCTGTTGAAAACCCCTGCTTTAGACCAACATGCTAACTAGCTGCCGGTAGCTTTACAGCTAAAAACAACCCGCACACGCACACGCACACGCACACACGCACACACACACACACACACACACACACACACACACACACACACACACACACACACACACCACACACACACACACACACACACACACAAACAACAACAACAACAACAACAACTTAATGCTGTTTGTTTTGTCCCACAAACAACAACAACCAACCCTTGCTGTATGTGTCTAACGCTAGCATGCTGAGCTAAGCCAGAGCCATAGAGTATAGAGACAGAGCGGCGACATTGAGGGGTCAGAAACCGAGCTGCTCTCCGTGCAGCCTGAATAGGGACAACCTGGAGTTGGAAATACATGGTTTTCAACGAGGGCGACGCAAATAAGAGCTGTTTTAGAACATGGCAGCTGTTTTAAAGTATTGCACAGTTACGACCAAAGTCTCTGTGATGTCTATGTTGTCCTATTACTACAAAACCATCTAAAATAAAGGGATTTAAGATCATTAAAACTGCTCCATTGCGCACATTGGACTGAAGCCCCGTGAGAGTGAACGGAGTTGTCGTAACTCTGTCTTTTAGGGACAAGAGTTGCGACAACTCCGTTCACTTTCACGGGGGACAGCCTCTGCTGACTTCTACATAGACTTCTATTCTACAACGGGGACAGCCGATAGGGACAGAATGAATTGGAGTTCATGGGCTCGCGCGAGTACACGAACCACGTGACCACAGGCCGTTGTTTCTGACCTCTCAATGTCGCAATTCTAACTTCTACCATAGACGGCTCTGAGCTGAGCTAACCTCCGTGTCAGAATGACAAGAACCAAAACACACACAATAATAACACAGTGGTTTTCAACCTTTTTTGATACCAGGGACCACTATTTATTCAGCATTTGAGCCACAGAGGACCACCATTTGATGACATTTTAGCCCCACAGACCCCAAAACTAAAGATTTATTTTGCTTTTGTCCACAATTCCAGGCTGGATTTGGGGAAACCAAACAGTCCAACATACAGATCAAAATGACCATTAATCTTCTACATTCTCTGAAATGAAATGAAATGAAATGAAATGATTCTTTGTTTACCCAGGGTGAACGGACTAAGCTTTGAAAGCTTGTTTCCAGCCGTGCCCTGCATATTTCATAGTTGTGTAGACTTGGGATAATTCACATGATGAATATTTTACACTCTTGTTTCATGTTTACACTCTCAAAGAGTTACATCTGGTTAACCAAATGTCCATCATTTAGCCTGGGGACCACCTGGAACCTTCTCAAGGACCACTGGTTGAAAATGTTGCTGAATGTGGCTAGCCTCTACCCGGGCTGACAGGGACAGCCAGGCCGCTGTCCTAGCCTCTCTACCCGGGCTGACAGGGACAGCAGCCCGGCCTCCTGGTGGTATAGAACCAGGAGGGGAGCAGCCTCTCCACCCAGGCCGCTGTCCTAGCCTCTCTACCCGGGCTGACATCCCTCTCTCCTCTCCCTGTGTGTCTGTCATTTAACCAACCATTAACACTAAAAACGAGACGTTATTCCCGCATTAGTATCGTACTAAAGCCAAAGAAAAATGTCGACTCTCCTCGTCCTAGAGATTCTTTTTCTACTCCGATATCGTCGCTCTACTAGAGTCAACACGACTTTCCCCCAATGAGAGCTGGACCAGCACACTTATTCCTCAAAGTAGGTCTTAATTTGTCCAAATGTAAATCTAAGCGCTTTTCCATGGAGCTACACATGTCGGGTCCGTATTCGGACTCGAAATTATAAATCTGAACGCCTGTAGTTTCGGGGAAATTGCTGTTTTGAATCCGGCGGCCATATTGGATCCCCCCATCCATCCGTTGTAAACACCTAGCCGCCGCTAGGGGGCGTTAGAGCTGCTCTATTAGGGGAGACGAGGAGAGTCAGAGAACTAAGTGGACGAAAACAGCTTTTATATTGAAAAATGCGGGCGTTCGGATTATAATTTCCTTCCGGATGCAACCGGCACAAATAAAGCTCCGTGGAAATGTGCTTAGATGTTGCATTTGCACAAGATAAGAGTTACTTTGAGGCACAAATGTGCTCGTGCAGCTCTCAATGGCGGGGAAGTTCGATTTAACCAGTAGCCTTAGAGGAGTATTGTCACTGCGTTACGACATCTCCGTTCACTCTCATGGAAAGATCTAATGGAGGCTGCTCTGAATAGACTTCTATTGAGAATGGGGACAACAAATAGGGTCAAGTCCTGGATCTGCAGTATAAGCAGAAATGCATTGTAGTGGACGTTAATGATCTAAAATCCCTTTATATTAGGTCGTTTTATATCAATAGTAAATAGTACAACATAAACATTACATAGACTTTAGTCGAAATAGGCCTACTTATACTTAATAATAAAACAGTTAGGCTATGTTGCACCAAATGCATTTCCAACTCCACTTTGTCCCTATTCAGGCTGCATGAGCAGCAGCTCGGTTTCTGACCCCCTCAATGTCGCACACTAGACTGGGCTCTGCTGTTAAACCTACCTGGCGCACTGCAGTCTGCGCAGACCTCCGTTCTCTGGAGCTTCATATTCCTGCTGGAGGACATGGTGGTGATGGTGATCTGTCCTCCCGGGCCGAGGTGCGTGGAGCTCGGCCTGAGGCTCCGCCGCCGCTCCGCTGGATCTCCTTCAGCCCGGCGGACGGCTGCTTTCCTCCGGCCCGCAGCGCTGCTGCTGCCCGGGCCGGGTCTACTCTATAGCGGGCTGACTGCTGGCTGTTTAGCGGTGGTTGGTGCTGGTTGATTCAACCTCGTATCTTCCTTCCCGGAACAACAGTCTTAACCTCCCCGGAATAGAAGCCTCCTTCCCCGGGGGGAACAGAGGACCGAGCGGAGCGGACCGGCCGCTGCAGCTGTTTCAGTCCGCCTTCAGAGCTCTGTCTGTCGGCCTGCTGTAGTCCCAGACCTCCCCCCTCTCCTCTCCATCCACCTCCGCTGATGGTGGTTGTAATATTAAATAAAAAATAAAGTGTTGTCTCTATAAACACAGTGTTTTCACCACCATCATCATATAGTTGTTATTATCCTAGCGGGGGATGAAGATGATAATAAACATTCTACTGTCTGTCTCCTCCTCCATGTTTATGGAGCTCCAGGCTGCGGGGCTGCGCTGCACCGAGTGGCCGGCAGGCGGAGCTCCAGACCCGGTGGTGGAATATACCAGAGACCAGTATTTATTGAGTATTTGAGCCACGGAGGACCACGATTTGAGGACACTTTAGACCCACAGACCTCCAAACTAGAGATAACTTTGGCCTTTTGTCCACAATTCCAGGCTGGATTTGGGGAAAACAAACAACATTTAATTGTACACAGGATCAACTCAATATAAGCAGATTAATATAGTTAATAAACCTAACTTTGGGAATTATTTTCTCCACCTTAATATCAGCTGGTAGTTAATGATATGTCGTTTTAATCATTCATTGATTAGTCTATAACAAAAGCAAGGTTTTTTAAGGTATGCATCATAATACAGGTATAGTAATACAGATTTCATGGTAACCATTTAGTTCCCTGCTTGGTCAAATATCTGCTAAAATTCCCAAACTGCATATAAATAATGTTCAGACGACTTGTTATGATTTGACACTTTAATACAAATAAAAAATAATACAATCAATTAATTTGTAAACAATGTGTTCTAAAACAGGTTATTGATTCCTAGAATACAATCTGCTCTCCAATATAATGTATACCATTTATTTAACAAAATATTGATTCATATAAAGAATACAATACAACCTATTGAATTTATGTGTTGTAAAACAGGTTATTGATTCATAGAATATAGAACAGAATACAATCTGCTCTCCAATATACTTTATTTAACGTTTATTTAACAAAATATTGATTCATACAACCGATTGAATTTATGTGTTGTAAAACAGGTTATTGATTCATAGAAATATACAATAAAATACAATCTAGCCTCTAATTATATACAAAATGTATCACACATTGATTATGCATCAAGTCTGTGATATCATATAATACAATCGACTGAAGTTGCATGTTCTAAAATGCATTCTTGATGTATAAACTGATTATTGATTCATAAATTGCATTAAAAACAGAATACTGATTCCTACACTGTTAAAAATAAGATTATTGATTTGTAAAGTACAGAACATAAATCTATCTATCTTTTATCCCCCAGATGTCTGTCATCAGTTCTATCAATCATTGTTTGTTTATTTACACAGAAAACTTGTCCAAATGTGAGCTTGAGGATTGGAATGGTACTGATGACGTATCACAAGTTCACAAGGACACAAGTACACAAGGGCACAAGGACACAAGTATGAGTACAGACAAGTATGAGTATTGCTAAACAGCCTCTGTCTATTCTAACCTCAGGCTCTGTATACTAGTTGATACTGGACCTCTATACTGTAACTCTCATCAGCCACTAGGTACTGTAGCTACATTGTACTTGGACTGCTCTTTTCTTTTTTACTCCCTCTAAACCAGTGCTTTTCAACCTTTTTCATCCCAGGGCCCACCATTTATCCAGTATTTGAGCCAAAGAGGACCAACATTTGATGACATTTTAGCCCCACAGACCCAAAAACTAAAGACTTGTTTTGTCCACAATACCATGCTGGAGTTCAGAGAAAAAGCGAAACAGTCCAACATACAGATCAAAATGACCATTAATCTTCTACATTCTCTAGTTGTGTAGACTTGGGATAATTCACATGATGAATATTTTAACTCTTGAGAGTGTAACCATTTGGTTTCATGTTTACGCTCTCAAAGAGTTACATCTGGTTAACTAACTTTCCATCATTTAGCCTGGGGACCACCTGGAACTCTCTCAAGGACCACTGGTGGTCCCCCCCGAACCAACCAATGGTCTTGGAGAATTCACTGTTGACTTTGACTTAGTTTTAGTCGTAGCATCATTATGAATTTTTGAAGTTTTAGTCATATTTTCGTGATTCGCCCAGTTTTAGTCGACTAGGCTCAATGTTTCGTGGAGTACATTGACAGTTGATTTTGTCGACTAAAATGTATTTTATCGGTTCCTGATGGCATTGAAACGATAAATGTTCGCATGTTGAAAATATCAGATCTACAAGATCACAATGTGTCTCAGCATAAAATTTTATTTATTTAACCAGTCCCTTCCTAACAGTTTAGTCTGCTTTGTATTTTGTTGCCGAAATTGTCCATGACGTAATTATTTCATCATAGTTTTAGTCATTAGTTTTTATTTACTTATATATCCTCGTTGTCAGTAAACATTTTCGTTGTGAGCTTGTAGATCTGTTATTATGGTGAACATGCAGATCTGGTGTAGAGGGGGGGGGGGGTGTCAAAAGGAACAGACCAAGTACAGAGCCAGTGGGGAACTCCATGTCAGCTTTTAGAATAGAGGGTTTAAGTTTTAACATGTTTACCAGATCTTACAGACCTGTGCTGTAGCTTTATAAACATTTATCCCTGCATACAGAGGTTGTGTGAATCTGGTTGTCTCTGTGTGAAGGAGACTCATTGTGTCTCCTCTCACATCATAGAAACACAGAACACCTGCTGGGGGGTCTACATACACCCCCACCCTGTGGACCCCGCCTGGGGAGGGAACAGGTCCTGACACCTCAGTCTGAATGCGGTTGTGAGAGAACAGGTAGCGTTTATTACTATCATGGTAATATAACGCCCATGAGCTGTTATTGTATCCAAAGACTGATAGAACCAAATCCTCTCTGCTGATGTCATCCTGACTCACTGCTATATCAACACTCTCTCCTCTCCACTCTATTTCAAAGTAATGAGGATCAGAGAGTTGTTCTTTACTCAACACCTGAGGGTAATAGGTGAATCTTCGAGGATGGTCAGGGTAACGTTGTTCTACATCTGTCCCAGTCACTCTCCTGTTGTTCTCTGACAGGAGGAGGTTTCTGTTCGCTGTGTTTGGATCCAACGACAGAGGAGAGGAATCTGTGGAGGAAAAAACACACATGATGAAATTGATGTATGTGTGGTGTGTGTGTGTGTGGGGGGGGGGCACGTGCGTGTGTGTGCGGGGGTACAGTACATGTATTTGTGTGTGCGTGTGCATACATGTGCGCGCGTGTGTCCACATTTTATTTCATTATCAATGCATTTGCATTGATAATGCATGTGAAAAGCCCTTAAAGGGGAACTCCACCCATTTTCAACATTTTACTAGTCATTAATAGAGCTGTAATGTGATCAGGACATCATCAACTCACATCGTAAAAACCTCCGTCTGTCAGTGGTCCCTGGAGACACTGCTGGACCTGTAGCACCTCCTGGACCTGTAGCACCTCCTGGACCTGTAGCACCTCCTGGACCTGTAGCACCTCCTGGACCTGTAGCACCTCCTGGACCTGTAGCACCTCCTGTAGCACCTCCTGGACCTGTAGCACCTCCTGGACCTGTAGCACCTCCTGTAGCACCTCCTGGACCTGTAGCACCTCCTGGACCTGTAGCACCTCCTGTAGCACCTCCTGGACCTGAAGCACCTCCTGTAGCACCTCCTGGACCTGTAGCACCTCCTGGACCTGTAGCACCTCCTGGACCTGTAGCACCTCCTGGACCTGTAGCACCTCCTGGACCTGTAGCACCTCCTGGACCTGTAGCACCTCCTGGACCTGTAGCACCTCCTGGACCTGTAGCACCTCCTGGACCTGTAGCACCTCCTGGACCTGTAGCACCTCCTGGACCTGTAGCACCTCCTGGACCTGTAGCACCTCCTGGACCTGTAGCACCTCCTGGTCCTGGACCTGTAGCACCTCCTGGACCTGTAGCACCTCCTGGACCTGTAGCACCTCCTGGACCTGAGACATAACAACAATATTAACCACCAAGATGCTGAGAGACTTGAAGACACATAATCTAAGACACTTCCAAAGTAAACTCAAACCTCTGGTGATTTATTGTTTTATCATTGTAGTTGTGCTTCATGTCATGATGACATGTGTAAACACATTATTACATTTAATAACATCTCATCTCACTCACCTGACTGTTGGTTTGATGATCCAGCCTGTAGTTTCTCAAATCTTGCTCTCAGATCACGCACTGGCAGAGCTGTAATGACATTTATATGACTTAATATTGATACATTCTGATGAAACATCAACAGAGTAATTATAATATTATTAGGCACTGGCAGACAAATTGATAACCTAGACATCCATGTTAGTTTGCATAGTTAGGTAACAAATAAAACAAATAGCTCATGATTCTGGGGGTCTCTGCATCATCTCTCACCTATATCTATATCACATTGAAAGTAATCACGTGTCTCTATACATCATAGAGTTGTTGCCTCAAGGTCGCATTAAGGTGACCTCAACGTTGCAGCTTGCATTGCGCCCAATGCGCCGTTGATGTTGGACTTACTTAGCCTGACCTCAGTCCAAATTATCATTTCCTTTCACTTCATTATTCAGACGGAAGTCCCTCTCTACCACAGCAGTTTCTAGGATGTTTCACTTCATTATTCAGACTGAAGTCCCTCTCTACCACAGCAGTTTCTAGGTTGTTTCACTTCATTATTCAGACTGAAGTCCCTCTCTACCACAGCAGTTTCTAGGATGTTTCACTTCATTATTCAGACTGAAGTCCCTCTCTACCACAGCAGTTTCTAGGATGTTTCACTTCATTATTCAGACTGAAGTCCCTCTCTACCACAGCAGTTTCTAGGATGTTTCACTTCATTATTCAGACTGAAGTCCCTCTCTACCACAGCAGTTTTTATGATGTTTCACTTCATTATTCAGACTGAAGTCCCTCTCTACCACAGCAGTTTCTAGGATGTTTCACTTCATTATTCAGACTGAAGTCCCTCTCTACCACAGCAGTTTCTAGGATGTTTCACTTCATTATTCAGACTGAAGTCCCTCTCTACCACATGGTTTCTAGGATGGGCGGTACCAAAGCAGCAGTCTTAACGGTGATTGGTTCATATGAACCCATCAGAATATTGGGAAAGCAGACGACATTGTGGTCGAAGTGATTGACAGGACTGCTGGCGAATCAGGTGCTGGGATTGCATTTCCAATCCACACAAACAACACCAAAGGCAGGGAAGCCAGTCCTTGAATCAGAGGGGGAAAATAAGCTAGTATTTTTTAAGGTGCTGATTCAGGGCTGAGCCATGCTAGGACTTACTGATGATTTACTTATTTGCTTAGAACGATGGGAGGGGTGACTGGCGGTAACAATTTAAGGGACTGGGTGACAAACACGCCAATGACCACACCTCCAGTCACAAAGAAATGTGTCAGCATAAGGAATAGTGGCTAAGGGAAGAGGAAAGGTGAGGGAAATAACAACAGAATGTCGTGTCACATGCTGCGTATGACAAAAATCAATCCTCATATACTCACATTGTAATTCCTGTCCGTCTGTGTTTCCAGGAGATACTGCTGGACCTGAAGCACCAACAGGTCCTGACACACCCACTAAACGTGGAGCAACAACTGGAGCTGTAGCACCTCCTGGACCTGTAGCACCTCCTGGACCTGTAGCACCTCCTGGACCTGTAGCACCTCCTGGACCGGTACACAACATAATATTCATCTCTGTAGAGACACAGAGCTTAAAGTTCTCTAGCAGTCCTGGGATGGATTTCAGTTCGGAGGATTTCAAGTCCAAATGAGCCAAAACACTTTTGGTGTTGGGAATTGGGGTTTCCAGCTCTGTAGCCTACAGAATCGGACTGACCATAGGGTGTTCTGTGTTTATATCTCTTATATCTGGAATCCTTTTACCAGCATCATTCTGGTGAGAGCAACAAACGGTTGTGTGTAGGTGTTTGTTGGTTTGTATTGGTTTGATGATGCAGTCTCTAGTTTTACTCACCTGTCTGTTGTATTGATGGTTCAGTCTGTAGTTTCTCTACTCGAGTTGCCAGATCACTCGCCAGTTGAGCTGCAGTGAAATATGAGCTGTAACTATGGGCTTTTTGAACCAAGAATCCTATCTTATGAAATAATTTATCCCACAACTTTGAGGTATATGACAATGGATTCAAAACACATTGTGTTTTACTCACCTGTATGTCTCTCGAAAGCAACCTTCAGATCTCGTGTCTGTTGAGCTGAAATGAAAGATATATACTTTTTTATGAACCTTCAAAGGAGCAGTTTATTTTACACACACAAAAGAGCCTTCTCATCATGGTTAATATGGACTTAGAAGTTATATTAGGTTTGTATTGGAAGGGACATGAGAATTAAAAACTGCCGATGGCGTTCACATGGAATTATAAACTGTCTGGGTGTTCACATAATAATTCAACTCTTTTATCACCAACAGCCCCATGGTGACTGAAATGTGTACTCCAGGACTCCAGAAATTTCCATGTGAATTTCCACCTTTATTTTAAAACTTGTTTCATTTAGAAGCAGTGTTGCCAACTTGGCGCATTTGTCGCTATATTTAGTGCCTTTTCAGACACCCCTAGCGCCAAAATTAGTGAAAAACTCCTGGCGGAAAATCTGGTGCTTTTTTGCTGGTGAGTTGGGGTGAAATTGATTGACAGGCGCTAAAGATAAAACCCTCATTTTTCACCATGTCTCCTCCTATGACAGCGGTTTTCAACCAGTGGTCCCCGCCAGGATAAATGATGGATAGTTGGTTAACCAGATGTAACTCTTTGAGAGCGTAAAAATGAAACCAAATGGACCCTTGCGGGTCCATTTGGTTTCATTTTTACACCCTCAAGAGTTAAAATATTCATCATGTGAATTAGCCCAACTTAGTCAACTAGAGAATGTAGAAGATTAATGGTCATTTTGATCTGTATGTTCCAGGCGAGCATCTCATTCTAGTGCATTTTGGAAGTGACACTAGTGCATTTTGGATTTAGGCAGTTGGCAACACTGTTTAGAAGTCAAGAGTCAGCAAGCCAGTAATCGCCAGGTAACAGGTCCCAAAATTATATTTAACCAACTCCGTTCTGGTATTTGGCACATTGATTTCACTCACCTGTCTGTTGGTTTGATGCAGCGTTTAGTCTTTCAAATTCACGCATCAGTTTAGCTGTAATGAGATATTTATACATTCTGTAAATACATTCTATACATTCAATTCACAATATGTACACTGTTTTATAAGCTACTTCACACCAATATGAACCAAGAATGATGTGTAATATTAGTCCACACTAATATA
>CM076977.1:3207784-3217784 GCA_039105355.1 Benthosema pterotum
GCACTATGACACTCTTTACACATGTTACACTATGACACTATTACACATGTTACACCATGACACTATTATACATATTACCCTATGACACTAGTACACATTATTACCCTATGACACTATTACACATGTTACACTATGAAACTATTACACATGTTACACTATGACACTTTTTCACGTGTTACCCTATTACACTTTACACATGTTACACTATGACACTATTACACATTATCCTATTACACCCTATTACACTATTACACATGTTGCACTATGACACTATTACACATCTTACACTATGACACTATTACACATGTTACACTATGACACTATTACAAATATTACACTATAACACTAGTACACATATTACCCTATTACACATGTTACACCATGAAACTATTATACATGTTACATTATGACACTATTACACATGTTACCCTATTACACATGTTACACTATAACACTATTACAATATTACCCTATTACACATCTTACTCTATGACACTATTACACACATTACCCTATTACAATATTACACATGTTACACTATGACACTATTACATGTATTACCATATTACAGTATACCTCTATTGCATATATTACACTATTAACCCTATTACACATATTGCATATATCACACTATTACGCCTAGTAGCATATTATACCATTATACTAGACACATGCTACACTTGCGTCCGCTTCACATATACCCTTATTGTGAAGGGCAGATGCACAGACAGACATTTCTGGGTGGCTTATGTTTGCTAACTATACGCAGCAAATTTAGCACTGAAACAGCCCCTTTACGATCGGTTTAATAACTCCTGACCCGTTTCATCAATTGAGAAACTTTGAAGTGGTTTATGATAGCAGATACATGTAGGTCCATTTTCTGAAAATGATTCCTGAAAGTGATTAAGGGATCTTTGAGTTAAATAGTGAAATGTGCCAAAATGTTACACTTTGGTGCCTCATGAATACGGATATGTTGTAACTCAAGAACCGTAGTACATAGAGACATGTACTTGGTATCAAAATGTCCGTAATGCCCAACTTTATATTAACCTTCAATACATCTATGGGGCTTAAGATCTTCGTATTTCAAGTTATGAAGGAAAAAACACACATTTTTGGAACAGAACATCTTGGATTTTGGGGGCTGCCATCTTGGAATTTTGCAGGGCATGCAGTACTTTCAGAAATAGTGGGGTTTGCAGAGTGTGTGTACCAATTTTCATGCCTGTATCACCATTTAATTGACTTAAGAATCAATGTTACAAATGTCTTGCTCTCCCCAATCTGTGAAAGTACCTACCTATATGCTGTATCTCAAGAACCGTAGGAGATACAGACACGTACTTGGTACCAAATAGTCCGTAATGGCCAACTTCGTATTAACGTTCAATACATTTATGGGCGTAAAATCAATGCATTTCAAGTTATGAAGGAAAAACCACATTTCTGGGCAACATCTTGGATTTTTGGGGCCGCCATCTTGGAATTCAAGATGCCTCCACATCCAAATATTTTTTAAATGTCTTTGGCTATGCGTGTACCAATTTTCACGCTTTTCTCAAAAAGTGAACAATGGTTTTGCTAAACCCGCTCCACTATAGTGGGCCCTGGGATGAAAAAGGTTGGAAACCAACTCATCAGCATGTAGCCTACATATACTGGACTCAGTGTGTTGTCACACCAGAGGCGCCATGAGGGGAGGGCACCGGGGCGACCACCAGACATGCTTTAAAAGTATCCCAGGCTAATAAGCCTCATATGGATGAATACATTATTATTGTCCTCTATAATTTTAAAACGTGTTATTTAGTTTAAAAATAGTTCATATTTTTATCCCTTGGGGGCGCCATTTTACTGTCTGCCTGCCTGTCTGCCTGTCTGCCTGTCTGTCTGTGTGTCTGTCTGTCTGTCTGTCTGTCTGTCCTGTCTGTCTGTCTGTCTGTCTGCCTGCCTGTCTGTCTGTCTGTCTGTCTGCCTGCCTGTCTGCCTGCCTGCCTGTCTGCCTGCCTGCCTGCCTGTCTGTCTGTGAATGGGGAGGAAACGTTTTTCACCTCTAAGGTATACTAATGACATAGCCCATTAGATTAGAATGTTTGAAAATGGATGGAATTCTGCTTTAATGTTCAAGGTTCAAGGTTCTTTATTTGTCACTCCAGTGTATGTCAGGACCAGTGGGGCACTACGTAACTTAATATATTACATAATATATTACCAAACTTGTAATATAAATATATTACTAAACAAAAACAATCTAATATACTTTCTATCAATCTGTCTCGGTGCAAGTGTTCTTGTGAACTTATCTTCACAACTGCAGAAGTTAAATAATTACTTATTTTCTACAATTTGTCATCAACTTATTTACTGGCTTCCATGAATTCAAGGAATACATTTAACTCCTGTTTTAAGGAGTGACGTTTTTCAAGTTGATTTCAAATGGATTTGACCAGAAAGCCAAGCTTTTTTGTACGCATGCCAGTGGCCTACACAATATTTGATTAATAGTGATACTAAATATTTTACTTATATATTTTTGTCAAAAGTAATATGTAATAGTAATATTAATTATTTACACTTGCTCAGACAGTAATATTGTAATATAATATATTGCTTTAAAATGATGGTAATAATTAATAAGTAATATATTAACAAGGTAAAGTAATATCCCCAACACTGGTCAGGAACACTGTAACTCTTTGAGAGCGTAGACATGAAACCAAATGGACCCTTGCGGGTCCCATTTGGTTTCATGTTTACACTCTCAAAGAGTTAAAATATTCATCATGTGAATTATCCCAAGTCTACACAACTAGAGAATGTAGAAGATTAATGGTCATTTTGATCTGTATGTTGGACTGTTTTGGTTCCCCAAATCCAGCCTGGAATTGTGGACAAAAGCAAAAAATAAATCTTTAGTTTTGGGGTCTGTGGGGCTAAAATGTCATCAAATGGTGGTCCTCAATGGCTCAAATTTTCAATAAATGGTGGTCTCTGGTATGAAAAAGGTTGAAAACCAAACCAGTGAATGAATCCATCCTTGTATCATCCATTCAGCATGTATGTTCCCGTCTCGTCCAGCAGGGGGCGCCATCCTCCCTCCTCTGGCTGTCGGACTGGTGGCGTCATGTCTCCATGGAAACAGCCTGAGGGTTGCCACGTCTGATCCTTACAAGCGACAGCAGCGTTGATCTTTGTTATTGTTTTATTTTGTTTGTAAAAAAAAAAAAAAAAAAAAAAAAAAAAATACATAAAATAAAAAGTTTGTCTCTTGTCAGTGGGCTGCAGGTTCTGTTTTTGATCTGGTTTCTAGGGTGTAGTTGTTTATTTGGGCTTGTTAAGAACGTTGGTCACATTTACTATGAAAACCTGCTCTCTCGCCTGAATGCCCAGCCTCCATGACATCATGTGTCCATATATGGTCAAAGCTTTGTGACATTGTCCATCAGGTCCACTCCCACAGCACCAGAGGGACTTCAACAACTCACCATGTGCAACCCAGATTTGGCACAAACATGGTTTGACGGAATTCCTTTCACAAATGAAAAGTTCACAAATGGAACCAAATGAACCCAAATGGGTCCTTTTGGTTACATTTGTACACTGAATGATTTTTTTCCAGAGCTCCATATAGGAAACACAGAATGGGGGGGTGGGGGGTCCACCAGGGGGGGTCCACCCAACATCTCTAAGGTATATATTAATGACATGGCAAAATGTTGTAAATGCTTAGAAATCCCCTTTAATTAGTGTGTCCAATCACAGTTTATCAGATGTGTTGCAGTGCCATTCCTAACCTAAATACAGAGATGTTTGTGTGTTTAATTGTTTGTTTGTTTTTAACTAATGTATACCAGCAATTATTTGCAGTATCTTTGGGACAAAGGACAGCATTTCGATACAGTAAAAAACGAAATTTACAATCACCAACCAATCGATCGATCGGTCAATCGATCAATGATCAATCCACATCCACCATTCGTCTGCTGGTGGATATGATTGTTCCATTGTGCTTGTCTCTCACACTACGTGGCAACCCGCGGCGCACGGAGGGGGGCGGGGCTTCTCTTCAATCAGAGCTAGAGAGAGAATTCAGCTGTGTGTGTGTGCGCGCGCGTGCGTACACACACACACACACACACACACACACACACACACACACACACACACACACACACACACCACACACAACACACACACACACACAGAGCAGCAGTGCTCTAACTGAACGCCGCACACACATCGCTCAGTGTAACTGTAACTGTAGGAACAGAAGCTTCACTTTATATGAACGGAATATGAACCCTAAATGGTCTAATATGAACCCTCCTGGTGCTGGGGAATGAAGGATCGAAGCAGGTCTTTGGTTTATAGAAGAATCCTCCCAGCTGGACTTTATGGATTTCATTTAAAACATTTGATATAAATGTTTGTATTGTCGGAACGTTTGGATTAGAGACAACATTCAGTCGTTTCTACTGATGGTGGAGATGTTGGAGGTCTGAAGGTTTGATGTCTGAAGGTTTGGATTCTCTTTTTTCGCTTCTTTTCCAACAACAAACCTCCTAAACGGATCGACAAGCCGAGGAGGATTTTATATTCATCTTGGAGCAGCTTTTATTTTCTTTATTTCTTTACTTCTCTTTTAATTCTCGTTTTTCGGGATGGAACAAAAACGGATTATATATTATTTTTTCCCCAACCAACTGAATTGAAATAATAAGTCAGAAACTGAAGGAATACTTTTTGGGCTCATGGAGAACATTGCTCTTATTGTGGAGGAAATGTTGGAGTAGGCTATATTTTGTATTAATTCTCTTTTTTTAAAAGACATCCTCTCAATTCTGCAGCAATAATTGTAATAATAATAATATAATGTTCAGGTTGTTCTGCTGTGGTTTTGAAGCAGGAAAAAACAACAGACTCTTTAAAGTTAAAGTGAGTTTTAACTAGTTATTATGGAGTGGATCTGAGGAGAGGAGACAAGGAGACAAGGGAAGGAGAGAAGGGAAGGACAGGAGGGGACAAGGGAAGGAGAGAAGGAGACAAGGAGAGGAGAGAAGGAAAGTTTTTTGTTTTTTTTCTTCTACTTTTGGATTTGGGAGTCAAAGGAAAGGAGACAGAACCTCATCCATCCTCACGAGGAGACATCCAAGGAGCCTTGATCCATCCTCATAAGGAGACATCATTCATCCTAAGTCATGTCCAGCAGATTGAAGCACTGTGAGCTGTGGATAGCATGGACCCTAATGGTTACTATGGGAGGTAAGGTGTTGTGTGAGTGTGTGTGTGTGTGTGTGTGAGAGAGAGTGTGTGTGTGAGAGAGAGAAAGGGGAATTCACCCATTTTCAACATTCTAGTACAGTGGTTTTCAACCAGTGGTCCTTGAGAGGGTTCCAGGTAACCAGATGTAACTCTTGAGAGCGTAAAAGTGAAACCAAATGGACCCTTGTGGGTCCATTTGGTTTCATTTTTACACTCTCAAGAGTTTAAAAGATACATCACCATGTTGATCTGTATGTTGGACTGTTTGGTTTCCACAAATCCAGCCTGGGATTGTGGACAAAAGCAAAATAAATCTTTAGTTTTGGGCTCTGTGGTGCTTAATGTCATCAAATGGTGGTCCGTGGCTCAAATGTCGAATAAATGGTGGTCCCTGGTATCAAAAAGGTTGAAAACCACTGTTCTAATATATCATTAGTATACCTTAGAGGTGTTGGGTGGACATGATGAAAATGTTTCCCCCATTCTGTGTTTCCTAGGAATGGAGGTCTGAAGAAAACCACTAACATGGTGAAACATCTTGATGACATCATCAAGATGGATTTTCACCATGTTAATGGATTTCTTTAGACCAGGGGTGGGCAATTATTTTTCCCAAGGTAATATTAATTTAATATCAGGATAAAAGTAAGAGTAAGACCAACCATTTTGACACCAGGGCCTACTATTTATTCAGTATTTGAGCCACGGACCACCATGACATCTTTATGACATCTTTTTTTTCTCTCTTCATTCTCTGATTGAATGTGTAGACTTTGGGCTAATTCAGGTGATGAATATTTTAACTCTTGAGAGTGTAAAAATGAAACCAAATGGACCCGCAAGGGTCCATTTGGTTTCATTTTCACACTCTCAAAGAGTTACATCTGGTTAACCAACTTTCCATATTTAACTTGGAACTCTCTCAAGGACCACTGGTGGTCCCCGGGCCGGTCAGAGTCAGCCAAAGGGCCACATTTGGCCCCCGGGCCGCATTATGCCCAGGTATGCTTTAGACACTTCTTTTCTGAGAGCGGACAAATGGAACCCGTTAGGGTTCATTTGGTTCCATTTGTACACTCTGAGAAAAAAATGTTGAAAATGGGTGTAATTCCCCTTTTAACATGGTGAAACATAACTTGATGACGTCATCAGGTCAGGTGTTTCAACATGTTAATGACCTTTTAGGGTCCATTTGGTTCCATTTGTACTCTCAGAAACAATGGATGGAGTTTCCCTTTGTAATGCATTCATTGGTTCATTATACTACTATAGAGTGTGGTGACCATATAAGGAGTTCCTCCCTAGAGGTCATTTAAACCCTAGGTTCAGTTTTGAAGCTTTTTGGGAGAAAAGGCTTTTGTCCAATCAGATTGAGAGGAGGAGGGAGGGGCCTGGGCTATTCCTCCAATCAGGGTCTAGTGGGGGTGGGCCTTGGTGTACGTGTTGTTGGCCTGTTGCCCCCCCCCCCCCCCCCCCCCCCCCCACTGTTAGAGTGTGTGCATGAGCACATCTTACATCTTGTTACCAGTTTATCTGTGTGTGTGTGTGTGTGTGTGCGTGTGCGTGTGCGTGTGCGTGTGCGTGTGTGCGCGCGTGTGTTGAGGCAGCTTCATGAAGTTTTCATTCATCTCACAATTTTCATTTAAATCCTTGAGTTCTGTGACCCGACAACATTTCTATCCCGTACAGGACTTTTATTAGTCAAGTAAAGCATCAATAATAACATCAGTTGTTGTTGAAGTTGCAACAGACACGCAGCATGCATAAAGCTAAAGGTCTGACTCAGAGAGTTTTCTGTTTTCAATGATGAAATGCTGTTGGTTTAGTGGTGACACAGCTGTAGTTAGTTAGTAGCAGTAGTAGTGTTTCACATCATTTTAAATAGAAGCACTTTAATTTGAAATATCTTTGAAATGTGGGTTGTTTGCATGGCATCATGTTTGGTGGGCAGTTAGGGCATTTAGGGGGGCATTGCCCCCCCATGCCCTTGCCTAGATCAGGCCCTGATTGGCTGCCTGGCAGTGTTTAGGTCCTGTACAAGGGGTATGTGTGTGTGTGTGTGTGTGTGTGTGTGTGTGTGTGTGTGTGTGTGTGTGTGTGTGTGTGTGTGCGTGCGTGCGTTCACACATGTAGTGTACCTGTTCGTATTTGTGTCAGAGTTTCACTCTAACTCGTCTGTCTGTGTCTCTTTTATGCCCATATATGGGGATCCTGTCTCTGTGTGTGCGTTGTCTTTATGCCCATATATGGGCATCCTGTCTCTGTGTGTGTGCGTTGTCTTTATGTAGTAGAGTAGGGCCCGCACACCAGTGTTATGGTAAAGGATTTACTTTATTGGAAAAATTGGACAACGTTTCGATCTCAGTAGATCTTCATCAGGTCCGTACATAAATGCACACACATGATACTGCACTTAAATCACTTCCCCCTTGATTGAGAACCTCCCCCTGCTGTGAGCCCCCCCCCCCACAGGACACAGGTGTGAGAGGTTTTCTCATGAAAAAAAAAATTATGTTGTCCCTGTTCACCCCATGAGACGTCTCATGGGGTGAACAGGGACAACATAATTTTTTGGGGGGTAGCCTAATCTCAAAGAAAATGGTTCTATAACTATAATGTTTTTAATATGTTTTCAAATTGTAAATAGTATATGTAACCTGGTATGTAGATGCAAGTACTTGTTTACACTTTGTCCTGTGTTCCTCATGAGAAAACCTCTCACACCTGTGTCCTGTGGGGGGGGGCTCACAGCAGGGGAGGTTCTCAATCAAGGGGGAAGTGATTTAAGTGCAGTATCATGTGTGTGCATTTATGTACGGACCTGATGAAGATCTACTGAGATCGAAACGTTGTCCAATTTTTCCAATAAAGTAAATCCTTTACCATAACACTGGTGTGCGGGCCCTACTCTACTACAATGATTGCCACATTGGCCCTGCACCCACTGTCGATGTGCGTGTAAATAGTATAGACTTGGACATTGTCTTGATGCCCATATATGGGCATCCTGTCTCTGTGTGTGTGCGTTGTCTTTATGCCCATATATGGGCATCCTGTCTCTGTGTGTGTGCGTTGTCTTTATGCCCATATATGGGCATCCTGTCTCTGTGTGTGTGCGTTGTCTTTATGCCCATACATGGGCATCCTGTCTCTGTGTGTGTGCGTTGTCTTTATGCCCATATATGGGCATCCTGTCTCTGTGTGTGCGTTGTCTTTATGCCCATATATGGGGATCCTGTCTCTGTGTGTGCGTTCATTATGTTGTCACAGAACCTGTTTTAACTGTGTCTGAAAACTGACTGAACAGTGAACTGGTTCAATCATCAATTGGCATGTGTGTACAGTAGTTGCCATGACAACCAGAGGGTGTGAATGTCACAGGTGTGAGGACTGATCAGACAGAGCCTTTTATGGTGGTTTCTTGACTGTAGGGGTCCATTTGGTTCCATCATATGGACTGGAGCAGGTGGTCTCCAGGCTAAATGATGGAAAGTTGCTTAACCAGATGTAACTCTTTGAGAGTGTAAACATGAAACCAAATGGACCCTTGCGGGTCCATTTGGTTTCATGTTTACACTCTCAAAGAGTTAAAATATTCATCATGTGAATTATCCCAAGTCTACACAACTAGAGAATGTAGAAGATTAATGGTCATTTTGATCTGTATGTTGGACTGTTTGGTTTCCCCAAATCCAGCCTGGAATTGTGGACAAAAGCAAAATAAATCTTTAGTTTTTTTTTTTTTGGTCTGTGGGGCTAAAACGTCCTCAAATGGTGGTCCTCCGTGGCTCAAATTCTAAATAAATAGTGGGCCCTGGTCAAAAAAAGGTTGAAAACCACTGGTCTGGAGTAAGGCTTTACAATTCATTAATCGAAACCGAATTGAAGTCGAGGTTTATGAATTTGGACAATGTAAAAAAAAGAAAATGTAAAATGGCGTCTTTACCCTTTCCTGCACATTTAGAGTAGAAGTGTGTCACACTTTTTAAAAGGATCCCTGGCTAATAAGACAAATATGCCTTAAAACACTATACTTGCCTTCTATAACTAAAACATGCAGATAAAAACACCTTCAATACTTTATTTCTTTCATAAATAGAGAATCTTTCACTCAATAGGAGGTGGTCCTGTCGCAGGATGATGATGTCACATGAGCATGTTCATCTATATATTCCATAGAGCTAGATCACACATGGACATGTGACATCATCATCCTGCGACAGGAGCAGTTCCTGTTGAGTGAAATATTCTCTATTTATGAAAGAAATAAGATGCCATTGGTGTTTTTATTTGTTTATTTTAGTTATATAGGGAAAGTATAATGTTTTAAGCGATGTTTATCTTATTAGTCAGGGATCCTTTTAAGAAAACGTTGTCTAAGACAAGAAATACAAAGAAATGCTTGGGGGGGGGGGGATTTCTACTTGAATGTTCACTAAATAAAATAAAAGTGAGGTTTGCACTTTATCCATGAGGTTTAGAACCGTCCTACTCTCTGTGGGAGGGTGGAGAGTCTAAAAAGAAAACACCTTATCTTTTTTATATATAGTTTTACTCCCCAAAAAATCAAAAATTGGAATTGAGGTTTCAGCGAACAAAAATGAGGTTTTATTTTTAGACAAAATCAAAAAGCTCTACTCTTGAGGGTTGTGGGTCCATTTGGTTTCATGTTTACACTCTCAAGAGTTAAAATATTCATCATGTGAATTATCCCAAGTTTACACAACTAGAG
>CM076977.1:3222784-3224364 GCA_039105355.1 Benthosema pterotum
GTGTGTGTGTGGGTGTGGGTGGTGTGTGTGTGTGTATTGATTGGTTGTTCTCGCATCCCTTAATGACACACTCTCTCTCACACACACACACACACACACACACACACACACACACACACACACACACCACACACACTAACACACACACACACACACACACGTTTGTTTCTCCCATGGGGGTGATTTACATTCTCTGTGTGTCATACTAAAACTGCGGCAATATGCTTGTGTGTGTGTGTGTGTGTGTGTGTGTGTGTGTGCGTGCATCCATACATGTACGTATGTGTGTGTTGTGTGTGTTGTTTCCCTAGGGGATAAATTAGTGTGTCCCGACGGAGAGGAGACTTGCTGTGTTGACCGGTTGCTTCTCGTGTGCTGCGTGCGCGCGTGCGTGCGTGCGTGTGTTCAACAGGCTCTCATTATTGTAACATTATACTCCATTTGGTTTGATGATAAAACACTCTGACCAAAACTACTGCAATATTATCGGATATTAAGGTGAAAATGGAGTTTTCAATCATGGCGGCACTAATTTGTATAAAAAATGGCAACTGGGACAATTTTATAACAAAGTTTATTCAAGTACAAAAGAGCAAGTCAGTTCAATTAATTTTATTCCAATGTTTAGCTGATACTGACTGGATATTATAAAATATGCAGCGATTTGAGGTATCGGTTCAGAAAGATTAATTTTAAAGATAGAAATGTACTGTTGGGTTTAAATTAAAGCTTGTGGATTTGTTTTATATAGACCAGATTCTGGGACCATGAAGTGTTGGAAAATAATCATCTTTGTTATTATATCATAAGCACAGAGTATATATTGTATTTTCATGATTCTGTGGATGGAATGGGTTATATTTTTTATAAATTCCATGGTATTCCCAAAACCATATTCGGTAACTTGTCAGGATATTCTATGTCTATGCACATTTCTGATTAATCATTAATATCTGCCTTTACCAGTAGATCTGACCAGTAGATCCACCAGTAGATCCACCAGTAGAACACATGACAGTAGATCACATGACAGTCCCTAAAACTGTCAACTCAAAGCACAAATAGTTTTTGTTTTCAAACATCAATAGTAAAAATACAAGACAAACCGAGCAATTTTTCTCCCTCTGTTTTTCATTTGAATTATTGCATTATTCTTAACACTATAAACAGTAACTCCATCAACCACTACTCCAAAGCTTCCACTTTCTAGGGGCCTTGAAAAGGGTTTTCAGTAATGTGAATGTGACACATGTTTGATGTGTAGATCTTGTTGAGTCATTTTTGAAAGTCATTTTGAAACTGTGTGTGTGTGTGTGGTGTGTGTGTGTGTGTGTGTGTGTGTGTGTGGGGTGTGTGGGTGTGTGTTGTGGTGTGTGTGTGTGACTTTGGAATACAGAAGAAAACTCATTATGTTTAGTTGCACTGCTCCTTTGGTTATCCAGTATAAGAGTGATTAGAATAATAATGACAGTAATGAATACAATAAAAGTGTATTAATAATTAATGGCTGTCAGCATTATCTAGTTAATCGCGAGTTAACTCAGCCTTGAGTTAACTCTATTAATTTATTTGAGATAAAT
>CM076977.1:3224864-3282364 GCA_039105355.1 Benthosema pterotum
CGACATTTTTTTTCGAAAATGCTCAAAAATGCTCAAAACGGTGAAAAAAAAAACAGCATGCTGAGCAAGAATGTAATGCTTTTTGAGCATTTTCGAAAAAATGTCGAAATTTCGAGAAAAAAAACGCAAGGCTATAGCCTTACGTTTTTTTTCTCGAAATTTCGAAATTTTTTCGAAAATGCTCAAAAATGCTCAAAACGGTGAAAAACAGCATGCTGAGCAAGACTGTAATGCTTTTTGAGCATTTTCGAAAAAATGTCGAAATTTCGAGAAAAAAAACGCAAGGCTATAGCCTTACGTTTTTTTTCTCGAAATTTCGAATTTTTTTCGAAAATGCTCAAAAATGCTCAAAACGGTGAAAAACAGCATGCTGAGCAAGACTGTAATGCTTTTTGAGCATTTTCGAAAAAATGTCGAAATTTCGAGAAAAAAAACGCAAGGCTATAGCCTTACGTTTTTTTCTCGAAATTTCGACATTTTTTCGAAAATGCTCAAAAATGCTCAAAACGGTGAAAAACAGCATGCTGAGCAGACTGTAATGCTTTTTGAGCATTTTCGAAAAATGTCGAAATTTCGAGAAAAAAAAACGCAAGGCTATAGCCTTACATTTTTTTTCTCGAAATTTCGACATTTTTCGAAAATGCTCAAAAATGCTCAAAAACGGTGAAAAACAGCATGCTGAGCAAGACTGTAATGCTTTTGAGCATTTTCGAAAAAATGTCGAAATTTCGAGGAAAAAAGAACGCAAGGCTATAAGCCTTACATTTTTTTTCTCGAAATTTCGTCATTTTTTCGAAAAATGCTCAAAAATGCTCAAAACGGTGAAAAACAGCATGCTGAGCAAGACTGTAATGCTTTTTGAGCATTTTCGAAAAAATGTCGAAATTTCGAGAAAAAAAACGCAAGGCTATAGCCTTACGTTTTTTTTTCTCAAAATTTCGACATTTTTTCGAAAATGCTCAAAAATGCTCAAAACGGTGAAAAAACAGCATGCTGAGCAAGACTGTAATGCTTTTTGAGCATTTTCGAAAAAATGTCGAAATTTTCGAGAAAAAAAACGCAAGGCTATAGCCTTACGTTTTTTTTCTCGAAATTTCGACATTTTTTCGAAAATGCTCAAAAATGCTCAAAACGGTGAAAAACAGCATGCTGAGCAAGACTGTAATGCTTTTTGAGCATTTTCGAAAAAATGTCGAAATTTCGCGAAAAAAAAAACGCAAGGCTATAGCCTTACGTTTTTTTCTCTGAAATTTCGACATTTTTTCGAAAATGCTCAAATTGCTCAAAACGGTGAAAAACAGCATGCTGAGCAAGACTGTAATGCTTTTTGAGCAATTTTCGAAAAAATGTCGAAATTTCGAAGAAAAAAACGCAAGGCTATAGCCTTACGTTTTTTTCCCGAAATTTCGACATTTTTCGAAAATGCTAAAAAATGCTCAAAAATTCTCAAAACGGTGAAAAACAGCATGCTGAGCAAGACTGTAATGCTTTTTGAGCATTTTCGAAAAAATGTCGAAATTTCGAGAAAAAAAACGCAAGGCTATAGCCTTACATTTTTTTTCTCAAAATTTCGACATTTTTTCGAAAATGCTCAAAAATGCTCAAAACGGTGAAAAACAGCATGCTGAGCAAGACTGTAATGCTTTTTGAGCATTTTCGAAAAAATGTCGAAATTTCGAGAAAAAAAACGCAAGGCTATAGCCTTACATTTTTTTCTCGAAATTTCGACATTTTTTCGAAAATGCTCAAAAATGCTCAAAACGGTGAAAAAAGCATGCTGAGCAAGACTGTAATGCTTTTGAGCATTTTCGAAAAAATGTCGAAATTTCGAGAAAAAAAAACGCAAGGCTATAGCCTTACATTTTTTTTCTCGAAATTTCGACATTTTTTCGAAAATGCTCAAAAATGCTCAAAACGGTGAAAAACAGCATGCTGAGCAAGACTGTAATGCTTTTTGAGCATTTCCGAAAAAATGTCGAAATTTCGAGAAAAAAAACGCAAGGCTATAGCCTTACGTTTTTTTCTCGAAATTTCGACATTTTTTCGAAAATGCTCAAAAATGCTCAAAACGGTGAAAAACAGCATGCTGAGCAAGACTGTAATGCTTTTTGAGCATTTTCGAAAAAATGTCGAAATTTCGAGAAAAAAAACGCAAGGCTATAGCCTTACGTTTTTTTTCTCGAAATTTCGACATTTTTTCGAAAATGCTCAAAATGCTCAAAACGGTGAAAAACAGCATGCTGAGCAAGACTGTAATGCTTTTTGAGCATTTTCGAAAAAATGTCGAAATTTCGAGAAAAAAAACGCAAGGCTATAGCCTTACGTTTTTTTTCTCGAAATTTCGACATTTTTTCGAAAATGCTCAAAAATGCTCAAAACGGTGAAAAACAGCATGCTGAGCAAGACTGTAATGCTTTTTGAGCATTTTCGAAAAAATGTCGAAATTTCGAGAAAAAAAACGCAAGGCTATAGCCTTACATTTTTTTTTCTCAAAATTTCGACATTTTTTCGAAAATGCTCAAAAATGCTCAAAACGGTGAAAAACAGCATGCTGAGCAAGACTGTAATGCTTTTTGAGCATTTTCGAAAAAATGTCGAAATTTCGAGAAAAAAAAACGCAAGGCTATAGCCTTACGTTTTTTTCTCGAAATTTCGACATTTTTTCGAAAATGCTCAAAAATGCTCAAAACGGTGAAAAAACAGCATGCTGAGCAAGACTGTAATGCTTTTTGAGCATTTTCGAAAAAATGTCGAAATTTCGAGAAAAAAAACGCAAGGCTATAGCCTTACGTTTTTTTTCTCGAAATTTCGACATTTTTTCGAAAATGCTCAAAAATGCTCAAAACGGTGAAAAACAGCATGCTGAGCAAGACTGTAATGCTTTTTGAGCATTTTCGAAAAAATGTCGAAATTTTGAGAAAAAAAAAACGCAAGGCTATAGCCTTACGTTTTTTCTCTCGAAATTTCGACATTTTTTCGAAAATGCTCAAAAATGCTCAAAACGGTGAAAAACAGCATGCTGAGCAAGACTGTAATGCTTTTGAGCATTTTCGAAAAAATGTCGAAATTTCGAGAAAAAAAACGCAAGGCTATAGCCTTACGTTTTTTTTCTCGAAATTTCGACTTTTTTTTCGAAAATGCTCAAAAAATGCTCAAAACGGTGAAAAACAGCATGCTGAGCAAGACTGTAATGCTTTTTGAGCATTTTCGAAAAAATGTCGAAATTTCGAGAAAAAAAACGCAAGGCTATAGCCTTACGTTTTTTCTCTCGAAATTTCGACATTTTTTCGAAAATGCTCAAAAATGCTCAAAACGGTGAAAAACAGCATGCTGAGCAAGACTGTAATGCTTTTTGAGCATTTTCGAAAAAATGTCGAAATTTCGAGAAAAAAAACGCAAGGCTATAGCCTTAATTTTTTTTCTCAAAATTTCGACATTTTTCGAAAATGCTCAAAAATGCTCAAAACGGTGAAAAACAGCATGCTGAGCAAGACTGTAATGCTTTTTGAGCATTTTCGAAAAAATGTCGAAATTTCGAGAAAAAAAAACGCAAGGCTATAGCCTTATTTTTTTCTCTCGAAATTTCGACATTTTTTCGAAAATGCTCAAAAATGCTCAAAACGGTGAAAAACAGCATGCTGAGCAAGACTGTAATGCTTTTTGAGCATTTTCGAAAAAATGTCGAAATTTCGAGAAAAAAAAACGCAAGGCTATAGCCTTACATTTTTTTTCTCAAAATTTCGACATTTTTTCGAAAATGCTCAAAAATGCTCAAAACGGTGAAAAACAGCATGCTGAGCAAGACTGTAATGCTTTTTGAGCATTTTCGAAAAAATGTCGAAATTTCGAGAAAAAAAACGCAAGGCTATAGCCTTACGTTTTTTTTCTCGAAATTTCGACATTTTTTCGAAAATGCTCAAAAATGCTCAAAACGGTGAAAAACAGCATGCTGAGCAAGACTGTAATGCTTTTTGAGCATTTTCGAAAAAATGTCGAAATTTCGAGAAAAAAAACGCAAGGCTATAGCCTTACATTTTTTTTCTCAAAATTTCGACATTTTTTCGAAAATGCTCAAAAATGCTCAAAACGGTGAAAAACAGCATGCTGAGCAGACTGTAATGCTTTTTGAGCATTTTCGAAAAATGTCGAAATTTCGAGAAAAAAACGCAAGGCTATAGCCTTACGTTTTTTTTCTCGAAAATTTCGACATTTTTTCGAAAATGCTCAAAAATGCTCAAAACGGTGAAAAACAGCATGCTGAGCAAGACTGTAATGCTTTTTGAGCATTTTCGAAAAAATGTCGAAATTTCGAGAAAAAAAACGCAAGGCTATAGCCTTACGTTTTTTTTCTCGAAATTTCGACATTTTTTCGAAAATGCTCAAAAATGCTCAAAACGGTGAAAAACAGCATGCTGAGCAAGACTGTAATGCTTTTTGAGCATTTTCGAAAAAATGTCGAAATTTCGAGAAAAAAAAAACGCAAGGCTATAGCCTTACATTTTTTTTCTCGAAATTTCGACATTTTTTCGAAAATGCTCAAAAATGCTCAAAACGGTGAAAAACAGCATGCTGAGCAAGACTGTAATGCTTTTTGAGCATTTTCGAAAAAATGTCGAAATTTCGAGAAAAAAAACGCAAGGCTATAGCCTTACGTTTTTTTTCTCGAAATTTCGACATTTTTTCGAAAATGCTCAAAATGCTCAAAACGGTGAAAAACAGCATGCTGTGCAAAGACTGTAATGTTTTTGAGCATTTTCGAAAAAATGTCGAAATTTCGAGAAAAAAAAACGCAAGGCTATAGCCTTACATTTTTTTTTCTCGAAATTTCGACATTTTTTCGAAAATGCTCAAAAATGCTCAAAACGGTGAAAAAAACAGCATGCTGAGCAAGACTGTAATGCTTTTTGAGCATTTTCGAAAAAATGTCGAAATTTCGAGAAAAAAAACGCAAGGCTATAGCCTTACATTTTTTTTTCTCGAAATTTCGACATTTTTTTCGAAAATGCTCAAAAAATGCTCAAAACGGTGAAAAACAGCATGCTGAGCAAGACTGTAATGCTTTTTGAGCATTTTCGAAAAAATGTCGAAATTTCGAGAAAAAAAACGCAAGGCTATAGCCTTACATTTTTTTTCGAAATTTCGACATTTTTTCGAAAATGCTCAAAAATGCTCAAAACGGTGAAAAACAGCATGCTGAGCAAGACTGTAATGCTTTTTGAGCATTTTCGAAAAAATGTCGAAATTTCGAGAAAAAAAAACGCAAGGCTATAGCCTTACATTTTTTTTCTCGAAATTTCGACATTTTTTTCGAAAATGCTCAAAAATGCTCAAAACGGTGAAAAACAGCATGCTGAGCAAGACTGTAATGCTTTTTGAGCATTTTCGAAAAAAATGTCGAAATTTCGAGAAAAAAAACGCAAGGCTATAGCCTTACATTTTTTTTTCTCGAAATTTCGACATTTTTTCGAAAATGCTCAAAAATGCTCAAAACGGTGAAAAACAGCATGCTGAGCAAGACTGTAATGCTTTTTGAGCATTTTCGAAAAAATGTCGAAATTTCGAGAAAAAAACGCAAGGCTATAGCCTTACGTTTTTTTTCTCGAAATTTCGACATTTTTTCGAAAATGCTCAAAAATGCTCAAAACGGTGAAAAACAGCATGCTGAGCAAGACTGTAATGCTTTTTGAGCATTTTCGAAAAAATGTCGAAATTTCGAGAAAAAAAACGCAAGGCTATAGCCTTACGTTTTTTTCTCTCGAAATTTCGACATTTTTTCGAAAATGCTCAAAAATGCTCAAAACGGTGAAAAACAGCATGCTGAGCAAGACTGTAATGCTTTTTGAGCATTTTCGAAAAAATGTCGAAATTTCGAGAAAAAAAACGCAAGGCTATAGCCTTACGTTTTTTTTCTCAAATTTCGACATTTTTTCGAAAATGCTCAAAAATGCTCAAAACGGTGAAAAACAGCATGCTGAGCAAGACTGTAATGCTTTTTGAGCATTTTCGAAAAAATGTCGAAATTTCGAGAAAAAAAACGCAAGGCTATAGCCTTACGTTTTTTTTCTCGAAATTTCGACATTTTTTCGAAAATGCTCCAAAATGCTCAAAACGGTGAAAAACAGCATGCTGAGCAGACTGTAATGCTTTTTGAGCATTTTCGAAAAAATGTCGAAATTTCGAGGAAAAAAACGCAAGGCTATAGCCTTACGTTTTTTTTCTCAAAATTTCGACATTTTTTCGAAAAATGCTCAAAAATGCTCAAAACGGTGAAAAACAGCATGCTGAGCAAGACTGTAATGCTTTTTGAGCATTTTCGAAAAAATGTCGAAATTTCGAGAAAAAAAACGCAAGGCTATAGCCTTACGTTTTTTTTCTCAAAATTTCGACATTTTTTCGAAAATGCTCAAAAATGCTCAAAACGGTGAAAAACAGCATGCTGAGCAAGACTGTAATGCTTTTTGAGCATTTTCGAAAAATGTCGAAATTTCGAGAAAAAAAACGCAAGGCTATAGCCTTACGTTTTTTTTCTCGAAATTTCGACATTTTTTCGAAAATGCTCAAAAATGCTCAAAACGGTGAAAAACAGCATGCTGAGCAAGACTGTAATGCTTTTTGAGCATTTTCGAAAAATGTTGAAATTTCGAGAAAAAAAACGCAAGGCTATAGCCTTACGTTTTTTTTCCTCGAAATTTCGACATTTTTTCGAAAATGCTCAAAACGGTGAAAAACAGCATGCTGAGCAAGACTGTAATGCTTTTTGAGCATTTTCGAAAAAATGTCGAAATTTCGGGAAAAAAAACGCAAGGCTATAGCCTTACGTTTTTTTCTCGAAATTTCGACATTTTTTCAAAAATGCTCAAAAATGCTCAAAACGGTGAAAAACAGCATGCTGAGCAAGACTGTAATGCTTTTTGAGCATTTTCGAAAAAATGTCGAAATTTCGAGAAAAAAAACGCAAGGCTATAGCCTTACGTTTTTTTCTCAAAATTTCGACATTTTTTCGAAAATGCTCAAAAATGCTCAAAACGGTGAAAAACAGCATGCTGAGCAAGACTGTAATGCTTTTTGAGCATTTTCGAAAAAATGTCGAAATTTCGAGAAAAAAAACGCAAGGCTATAGCCTTACGTTTTTTTTTCTCGAAATTTCGACATTTTTTCGAAAATGCTCAAAAATGCTCAAAACGGTGAAAAACAGCATGCTGAGCAAGACTGTAATGCTTTTTGAGCATTTTCGAAAAAATGTCGAAATTTCGAGAAAAAAAACGCAAGGCTATAGCCTCACGTTTTTTTCTCGAAATTTCGACATTTTTTCGAAAATGCTCAAAAATGCTCAAAACGGTGAAAAACAGCATGCTGAGCAAGACTGTAATGCTTTTTGAGCATTTTCGAAAAAATGTCGAAATTTCGAGAAAAAAAACGCAAGGCTATAGCCTTACGTTTTTTTCTCTAGAAATTTCGACATTTTTTCGAAAATGCTCAAAAATGCTCAAAACGGTGAAAAACAGCATGCTGAGCAAGACTGTAATGCTTTTTGAGCATTTTCGAAAAAATGTCGAAATTTCGAGAAAAAAAACGCAAGGCTATAGCCTTACATTTTTTTTCTCGAAATTTCGACATTTTTTCGAAAATGCTCAAAAATGCTCAAAACGGTGAAAAACAGCATGCTGAGCAAGACTGTAATGCTTTTTGAGCATTTTCGAAAAAATGTCGAAATTTCGAGAAAAAAAACGCAAGGCTATAGCCTTACATTTTTTTTTCTCGAAATTTCGACATTTTTTCGAAAATGCTCAAAAATGCTCAAAACGGTGAAAAAACAGCATGCTGAGCAAGACTGTAATGCTTTTTGAGCATTTTCGAAAAAATGTCGAAATTTCGAAAAAAAAAAAAACGCAAGGCTATAGCCTTACATTTTTTTTTTCTCGAAAATTCGACATTTTTTCGAAAATGCTCAAAAATGCTCAAAACGGTGAAAAACAGCATGCTGAGCAAGACTGTAATGCTTTTTGAGCATTTTCGAAAAAATGTCGAAATTTCGAGAAAAAAAAACGCAAGGCTATAGCCTTACGTTTTTTCTCTCGAAATTTCGACATTTTTTCGAAAATGCTCAAAAATGCTCAAAACGGTGAAAAACAGCATGCTGAGCAAGACTGTAATGCTTTTTGAGCATTTTCGAAAAAATGTCGAAATTTCGAGAAAAAAAACGCAAGGCTATAGCCTTACATTTTTTTTCTCAAAATTTCGACATTTTTTCGAAAATGCTCAAAAATGCTCAAAACGGTGAAAAAACAGCATGCTGAGCAAGACTGTAATGCTTTTTGAGCATTTTCGAAAAAATGTCGAAATTTCGAGAAAAAAAACGCAAGGCTATAGCCTTACGTTTTTCTTTTTTTTCTCGAAATTTCGACATTTTTTCGAAAATGCTCAAAAATGCTCAAAACGGTGAAAAACAGCATGCTGAGCAAGACTGTAATGCTTTTTGAGCATTTTCGAAAAAATGTCGAAATTTCGAGAAAAAAAAACGCAAGGCTATAGCCTTACGTTTTTTCTCGAAATTTCGACATTTTTTCGAAAATGCTCAAAAATGCTCAAAACGGTGAAAAACAGCATGCTGAGCAAGACTGTAATGCTTTTTGAGCATTTTTGAAAAAATGTCGAAATTTCGAGAAAAAAAAACGCAAGGCTATAGCCTTACATTTTTTTTCTCGAAATTTCGACATTTTTTTCAAAGATGCTCAAAACGGTGAAAAACAGCATGCTGAGCAAGACTGTAATGCTTTTTGAGCATTTTCGAAAAAAGTTGAAATTTCGAGAAAAAAAACGCAAGGCTATAGCCTTACGTTTTTTTTCTCGAAATTTCGACATTTTTTCGAAAATGCTCAAAACGGTGAAAAACAGCATGCTGAGCAAGACTGTAATGCTTTTTGAGCATTTTCGAAAAAATGTCGAAATTTCGAGAAAAAAAACGCAAGGCTATAGCCTTACGTTTTTTTCTCGAAAATTCGACATTTTTTCGAAAATGCTCAAAAATGCTCAAAACGGTGAAAAACAGCATGCTGAACAAGACTGTAATGCTTTTTGAGCATTTTCGAAAAAATGTCGAAATTTCGAGAAAAAAAACGCAAGGCTATAGCCTTACGTTTTTTTTTCTCGAAATTTCGACATTTTTCGAAAATGCTTCTCAAAACGGTGAAAAACAGCATGCTGAGCAAGACTGTAATGCTTTTTGAGCATTTTTGAAAAAAAGTCGAAATTTCGAGAAAAAAAACGCAAGGCTATAGCCTTACGTTTTTTTCTCGAAATTTCGACATTTTTTCAAAAATGCTCAAAAATGCTCAAAACGGTGAAAAACAGCATGCTGAGCAAGACTGTAATGCTTTTTGAGCATTTTCGAAAAAATGTCGAAATTTCGAGAAAAAAAACGCAAGGCTATAGCCTTACGTTTTTTTTCTCGAAATTTCGACATTTTTTCGAAAATGCTCAAAAATGCTCAAAACGGTGAAAAACAGCATGCTGAGCAAGACTGTAATGCTTTTTGAGCATTTTCGAAAAAATGTCGAAATTTCGAGAAAAAAAAACGCAAGGCTATAGCCTTACGTTTTTTCTCTCGAAATTTCGACACATTTTTTTCAAAGATGCTCAAAACGGTGAAAAACAGCATGCTGAGCAAGACTGTAATGCTTTTTGAGCATTTTCGAAAAAATGTCGAAATTTCGAGAAAAAAAACGCAAGGCTATAGCCTTACATTTTTTTCTCGAAATTTCGACATTTTTTCGAAAATGCTCAAAAATGCTCAAAACGGTGAAAAACAGCATGCTGAGCAAGACTGTAATGCTTTTTGAGCATTTTCGAAAAAATGTCGAAATTTCGAGAAAAAAAAACGCAAGGCTATAGCCTTACGTTTTTTCTCTCGAAATTTCGACATTTTTTCGAAAATGCTCAAAAATGCTCAAAACGGTGAAAAACAGCATGCTGAGCAAGACTGTAATGCTTTTTGAGCATTTTTGAAAAAATGTCGAAATTTCGAGAAAAAAAACGCAAGGCTATAGCCTTACGTTTTTTTTTCTCGAAATTTCGACATTTTTTCGAAAATGCTCAAAATGCTCAAAACGGTGAAAAACAGCATGCTGAGCAAGACTGTAATGCTTTTTGAGCATTTTCGAAAAAATGTCGAAATTTCGGAAAAAAAACGCAAGGCTATAGCCTTACGTTTTTTTTCTCGAAATTTCGACATTTTTTCGAAAATGCTCAAAAATGCTCAAAACGGTGAAAAACAGCATGCTGAGCAAGACTGTAATGCTTTTTGAGCATTTTCGAAAAAATGTCGAAAATTCGAGAAAAAAAACGCAAGGCTATAGCCTTACGTTTTTTTTCTCGAAATTTCGACATTTTTTCGAAAATGCTCAAAAATGCTCAAAACGGTGAAAAACAGCATGCTGAGCAAGACTGTAATGCTTTTTGAGCATTTTCGAAAAAATGTGAAATTTCGAGAAAAAAACGCAAGGCTATAGCCTTACGTTTTTTTTTCTCGAAATTTCGACATTTTTTCGAAAATGCTCAAAAATGCTCAAAACGGTGAAAAACAGCATGCTGAGCAAGACTGTAATGCTTTTTGAGCATTTTCGAAAAAATGTCGAAATTTCGAGAAAAAAAACGCAAGGCTATAGCCTTACTTTTTTTCTCTCGAAATTTCGACATTTTTTCGAAAATGCTCAAAAATGCTCAAAACGGTGAAAAACAGCATGCTGAGCAAGACTGTAATGCTTTTTGAGCATTTTCGAAAAAATGTCGAAATTTCGAGAAAAAAAACGCAAGGCTATAGCCTTACATTTTTTTTCTCGAAATTTCGACATTTTTTCGAAAATGCTCAAAAATGCTCAAAACGGTGAAAAACAGCATGCTGAGCAAGACTGTAATGCTTTTTGAGCATTTTCGAAAAAATGTCGAAATTTCGAGAAAAAAAAAACGCAAGGCTATAGCCTTACTTTTTTTTTCTCAAAATTTCGACATTTTTTCGAAAATGCTCAAAAATGCTCAAAACGGTGAAAAACAGCATGCTGAGCAAGACTGTAATGCTTTTTGAGCATTTTCGAAAAAATGTCGAAATTTCGAGAAAAAAAACGCAAGGCTATAGCCTTACGTTTTTTTTCTCGAAATTTCGACATTTTTTCGAAAATGCTCAAAAATGCTCAAAACGGTGAAAAACAGCATGCTGAGCAAGACTGTAATGCTTTTTGAGCATTTTCGAAAAAATGTCGAAATTTCGAGAAAAAAAACGCAAGGCTATAGCCTTACGTTTTTTCTCTCGAAATTTCGACATTTTTTCGAAAATGCTCAAAAATGCTCAAAACGGTGAAAAACAGCATGCTGAGCAAGACTGTAATGCTTTTTGAGCATTTTCGAAAAAATGTCGAAATTTCGAGAAAAAAAACGCAAGGCTATAGCCTTACATTTTTTTTCTCGAAATTTCGACATTTTTTCGAAAATGCTCAAAAATGCTCAAAACGGTGAAAAACAGCATGCTGAGCAAGACTGTAATGCTTTTTGAGCATTTTCGAAAAAATGTCGAAATTTCGAAAAAAAAAAAAACGCAAGGCTATAGCCTTACATTTTTTTTTCTCAAAATTTCGACATTTTTTCGAAAATGCTCAAAAATGCTCAAAACGGTGAAAAACAGCATGCTGAGCAAGACTGTAATGCTTTTTGAGCATTTTCGAAAAAATGTCGAAATTTCGAGAAAAAAAACGCAAGGCTATAGCCTTACATTTTTTTTTTCTCGAAATTTCGACATTTTTTCGAAAATGCTCAAAAATGCTCAAAACGGTGAAAAACAGCATGCTGAGCAAGACTGTAATGCTTTTTGAGCATTTTCGAAAAAATGTCGAAATTTCGAGAAAAAAAACGCAAGGCTATAGCCTTACATTTTTTTTTCTCAAAATTTCGACATTTTTTCGAAAATGCTCAAAAATGCTCAAAACGGTGAAAAACAGCATGCTGAGCAAGACTGTAATGCTTTTTGAGCATTTTCGAAAAAATGTCGAAATTTCGAGAAAAAAAACGCAAGGCTATAGCCTTACATTTTTTTTCTCAAAATTTCGACATTTTTTCGAAAATGCTCAAAAATGCTCAAAACGGTGAAAAACAGCATGCTGAGCAAGACTGTAATGCTTTTTGAGCATTTTCGAAAAAATGTCGAAATTTCGAGAAAAAAAACGCAAGGCTATAGCCTTACGTTTTTTTCTCGAAATCTCGACATTTTTTCGAAAATGCTCAAAAATGCTCAAAACGGTGAAAAACAGCATGCTGAGCAAGACTGTAATGCTTTTTGAGCATTTTCGAAAAAATGTCGAAATTTCGGGAAAAAAACGCAAGGCTATAGCCTTACGTTTTTTTTCTCGAAATTTCGACATTTTTTCGAAAATGCTCAAAAATGCTCAAAACGGTGAAAAACAGCATGCTGAGCAAGACTGTAATGCTTTTTGAGCATTTTCGAAAAAATGTCGAAATTTCGAGAAAAAAACGCAAGGCTATAGCCTTACGTTTTTTTTCTCGAAATTTCGACATTTTTTCGAAAATGCTCAAAAATGCTCAAAACGGTGAAAAACAGCATGCTGAGCAAGACTGTAATGCTTTTTGAGCATTTTCGAAAAAATGTCGAAATTTCGAGAAAAAAAACGCAAGGCTATAGCCTTACATTTTTTTTTCTCGAAAATTCGACATTTTTTCGAAAATGCTCAAAAATGCTCAAAACGGTGAAAAACAGCATGCTGAGCAAGACTGTAATGCTTTTTGAGCATTTTCGAAAAAATGTCGAAATTTCGAGAAAAAAAACGCAAGGCTATAGCCTTACTTTTTTTCTCAAAATTTCGACATTTTTTCGAAAATGCTCAAAAATGCTCAAAACGGTGAAAAACAGCATGCTGAGCAAGACTGTAATGCTTTTTGAGCATTTTCGAAAAAAATGTCGAAATTTCGAGAAAAAAAACGCAAGGCTATAGCCTTACGTTTTTTTCTCAAAATTTCGACATTTTTTCGAAAATGCTCAAAAATGCTCAAAACGGTGAAAAACAGCATGCTGAGCAAGACTGTAATGCTTTTTGAGCATTTTCGAAAAAATGTCGAAATTTCGAGAAAAAAAACGCAAGGCTATAGCCTTACGTTTTTTTTCTCGAAATTTCGACATTTTTTCGAAAATGCTCAAAAATGCTCAAAACGGTGAAAAACAGCATGCTGAGCAAGACTGTAATGCTTTTTGAGCATTTTCGAAAAAATGTCGAAATTTCGAGAAAAAAAAACGCAAGGCTATAGCCTTACGTTTTTTCCCCCGAAATTTCGACATTTTTTCGAAAATGCTCAAAAATGCTCAAAACGGTGAAAAAACAGCATGCTGAGCAAGACTGTAATGCTTTTTTGAGCATTTTCGAAAAAATGTCGAAATTTCGAGAAAAAAAACGCAAGGCTATAGCCTTACGTTTTTTTTCTCAAAATTTCGACATTTTTTCGAAAATGCTCAAAAATGCTCAAAACGGTGAAAAACAGCATGCTGAGCAAGACTGTAATGCTTTTTGAGCATTTTCGAAAAAATGTCGAAATTTCGAGAAAAAAAACGCAAGGCTATAGCCTTACGTTTTTTTTCTCGAAATTTCGAATTTTTTTCGAAAATGCTCAAAAATGCTCAAAACGGTGAAAAACGGATGCTGAGCAAGACTGTAATGCTTTCCTGCGCTTTTGCCAGAACATTTTTCAAAAATCTTCAAAATCATGAAAAAAAAACGTAAGGCTATAGCCTTGCTCATTTTTTTTTTTCTCGAAATTTCGACATTTTTTCGAAAATGCTCAAAAATGCTCAAAAAATGCTCAAAACGGTGAAAAACGGCATGCTGAGCAAGACTGTAATGCTATACCCTTGTGCTTTTGCCAGATTTCGTCATTTTTCGAAAATCTTCAAAATGATGAAAAAACGTAGGGCTATAGCATTACAGTCTTGCTCAGCATGCCGTTTTTCATCATTTTGAGCATTTTTGAGCATTTTTGAAAAACGTCGAAATTTCGGGAAAAAAAAAAAAAAAAAAAGCCTTATGGTTTTTCATCGTTTTGAGGTTTTTCGAAAAATGACAAAAATTACGAAATCTGTTAAAAGCGCAAGGCTATATCCTTACGGTCTTGCACAGCATGCTGTTTTCATCATTTTGAGCATTTTTGAGCATTTTCGAAAAATGTCGAAATTTCGAAAAGAAAAAAACGCAAGGCTATAGCCTTACGTTTTTTCATCATTTTGACGTTTTTCGAAAAATGACAAAAAATGACGAAATCTGGCAAAAACTTATGGCTATACCCTTACGGTCTTGCACCGCATACTGTTTTTCATCATTTTGAGGATTTTTGAGCATTTTCGAAAAATGTTGAAATTTCATAAAAAACGCAAGGCTATAGGGTTTTTCATTGTTTTGAGGTTTTCGAAATTTCGAAAAAACGCAAGACTATAGCCTTACGTCTTTTCATCGTTTTGAGGATTTTCGAAAAATGACAACAAATAACAAAACCTAGCAAAAACGCAAGGCTATAGCCTTACAGTCTTGCACAGCATGCTGTTTTTCATCATTTTGAGGATTTTTGAGCATTTTCAAAAAATGTCGAAATTTTGAAAAGAATAAAACAAAAAAACAAAAACATAAGGCTATAGCCTTCTGTTTTTTCATCGTTTTGAGGATTTTCGAAAAATGACAAAGGCGAGGTGGCAGTGGATCAGGGGTAGAGTCACCGGATGGTAACCGCAAAGTTGCCGGTTCGATCCCAGGCTCCCACAGAGTTAGTGTGGAAGTGTCCTTGAACAAGACACTGAAGCCCTAACTGCTCCTGATGTGCTAGTAGGTACCTTGCATGGTTTCCACTGCCATCAGTGGATGAATGTGTGTTTGAATGTGGTGAATGTGATGCACAAGCTATGGAAAGACCCTTGGATAAATGCACCATTTACCATTTACAAAAAATGACTTGGCAAACTTGGCAAAAACGCAAGGCTATAGCCTCACAGTCTTGCACTGTAAGGCTATAGCCTTGCGGTTTTTTGACATTTCGTCATTTTTTGAAAATCCTCAAAAAACCTCAAAACGATGAAAAACGGCATGCTGTGCAAGACCGTAAGGCTATAGCCTTGCGTTTTTGCTAGGTTTCCTTATTTTTCAAAAATCCTCAAAACGATGAAAAACGGTAAGGCTAAGGCTATAACCTTGCGTTTTTTTGTTTTTTGTTTTTTTTTTTACCAGGGCCTTTTCAAGAATGATAAAAGCTCTTCTTACTTGACTATACTTTAAAATAGTTGTCATGTTTCACACGTGGCTGAAAATATACAAGCGTACCTTGTCGTTGTTGAAAACTATGCATTTCCAACTCCAGTTTGTCCCTATTCGGACCATTCAAATTCAGACACGTCAATGTCGCACCTCTTCTACTAGATGGCTCTAATCCTACCCAAAATATAGACAAAGTTATGCAAACTGCCTTCACTTCATGGGGTCAGCCCAATGGTCGCTCTTCTACATAGACTTCTATACACAAACACTAGCACAAGAAAACCAAAAACCTACCTGGCACAAGAAAAGAGACGACTCAAAACCAAAGCATAATTGAATGCTATCTATCAATAAAAAGAGAATACATTGGCCGGAGAATAAATACCTAAGCACGATAAAAGACCCAAAACTTAGGAAAGCATTGACCAGATACAGACTCAGCGATCACAAGAGAAGACCGACTATGCACCCACTGCACACACAAGGTGGTTGAAACAGAGCTATACTTTCTAACCACCAAGACATCAGAGACACATACTTCCTACAAATACACACACACACACACACACACACACACACACACACCACACACACACACACACACTCACACACACACAACACACACACACACAACACACAAACACACACACACACACACACACAACGTGAGTTTGAAACTATGACCAACGAGGGAAAACTCCCTATTGGTAGAAATACAACAATGTGCAAACACAGCAACAAGATTTGTCCACTGTTGTGACGTAAGAAGATTGGCCAATGGAATACAACCACCCTAAGGACTAGGGTCTGTACTACCCAGACTTCACCAAGCAAACAGAGCTGCTACGTTTAAACACATGGAATACAACCACTCTAAGGACTAGGGTCTGTACTACCCAGAGCTGCTACATTTAAACACATGGAATACAACCACCCTAAGGACTAGGGTCTGTACTACCCAGACTTCACCAAGCAAACAGAGCTGCTACGTTTAAACACATGGAATACAACCACTCTAAGGACTAGGGTCTGTACTACCCAGAGCTGCTACATTTAAACACATGGAATACAACCACCCTAAGGACTACGTCTGTACTACCCAGACTTCACCAAGCAAACAGAGCTGCTACATTTAAACACATGGAATACAACCACCCTAAGGACTAGGGTCTGTACCATGCAAACAGAGCTGCTACATTTAAACACATGGAATACAACCACCCTAAGGAGCTGCTACATTTAAACACATGGTAAATCTGTTTGTTCTCGTTCTTATTCTGCATAATTTATCCTGAAGTAGCAAACTTGGATAAAACAATGCAATGTAACATACCTATGTTTACAAAACTCTGTATCCGACTCAACTGTATATATTTGTTCCCATTTTAACTGATTTTATTGTATAGATTTTGTTTTCTTATGCCAATGAAGCTCCTTTGAAATTAATTGACTTCTATGGGAAGGAGGACAGGACACACACACACACACACACACACACCACACACACACACACACACACACACACACACACACACACCACACACACACACAAAGCCAGTGTTGATGAAACTATTTTGAGCACATTGTGGAAAAACTGCAGCCTGTCAATCAGAATGTAGAACAACGTCTCAAACGGCGAGACGAGGGAAACCAAACAGTCCAACATACAGATCAAAATGACCATTAATCTTCTACATTCTCTAGTTATGTAGACTCATGAGAGGGTAAATATGAAACCAAATGGACCCATAAGGGTCCATTTGGTTTCATGCTGGCCTGCTTGCTGTGCCGAAAGAAAGTTCAACTAAAGAAAGTGAAGTATCTTTTTGCTCCTTTTTTGCTTATTAGCATATAGATTGTGTGGCGTATCCTAGTGCTGTGCAGTCTGGTGTGGGATACTGTATGTCCTTTAGAAATCATTCCTGTTTTGACACACGCTTGTACTTCTGTCACATCAAAAAGCAGATGGTCTGTGGTGAAGGAGGTAAACCTGAAAGATACAAAGTCAATCGAGTTGCAAAGAGAGAAAAAAGCAGTATTTATGACTGTAATCAAAGCCAACTGTATTTGTAGAGGACAATTCAGGAATGGGATAACAGGTAAACTTAATTTATATGACAACTTGCGTTTATTTGGAGTTTATAAAAACAGTGAAACATTTTACATTTTTTCATGACCATGGATGTGTGATAAAAAAAAAAAAAAAAAAAGTATTTTTCACTTCACCGATTCTTTAACCAACTCTAAACTAGGGAATACAAACTGTAATAAATCCAGTGGTTTTCATTTAAAGAAACTCAAGAGCTGAAAATAAATAGATCATGTAAATCCAACACATTGAGCAGGGCACTGCAGGGAATCGAACCCCGTTCCAGTAAACCAGAAGTCCACACCAGTGCCTTATGCTTTGTTGGAATTTACACATCCAAAACATTAGTACAGACTACAATTTACAGTCTGTACATTCAATTTGCTAAATACTTATTCTTACCAACCTCCCAAGGCAAGCTGTGGAAGGTCCTTAATAGTCATTAGACCATGAATGATAGCAATGTTATACTTTGGAAACCAGAACTCACTTTACCAATACCTTAAAGACTCCTCAGACATAATCCAAGACAATATAGTATTTTTTCCATGTTCATAAAGTGCTCCAAAGTGCAAAAAGTGAATAGTGCAGTAGAACGTTTGGGTCATAGGCCCATGGCCTTGCGATGAAGTTTTAGCTGCCAAGTGGCAGCATGCAGAAATTTAGACATTATGAGACGCATCAACCAACATCACATACCTAATAGTGGGGTCCCACGACACACCGTCATTTACAACTCTTGTAAAAGTTTGACTTTCGCTTCTAATTTGTAGATGATGACCTATAGAACAATTTTAGTTCGAGTGGCCCATCTGTAGATGAAAAAAATATGCATTTTTTGCCTAATTTCAAAATTGACCAAAATCGGATTTTTGTTTTTCTTAAAAGTCTTTATTTTCTCACAATTGCTGTTTTTTCTTTGTTTTCTTTTGCTATATCTAGTCAATACTAACCCAGGAATTAACTGGATTTCAAATATTAATGTTTGGAATATGATATGGAAAAAATGGACGCCCATGTACATCAAATTACTTCAAATGGCACCTAATTTAAATTCTGTTGAACCTAGAAGGATGAAGTTAGTGCCTACCTATCATGAATGAGTAATGGTATAAATTGTAAATAAATAGAAACAATACAGTGTTGGGGGATTAAAGTTAGGCATACCCACTTATAGCCCAGCCTCTGTGTGAAAATTGTGCACTTTTCAATGAAAAGCATGACATTTGGCACGGTTAAAGCCTGCCATAAGGAATTGTTTTGGCTATGGGTCTGTGATGACAGCTATGGTGGCCATCATCTGCTGTTATTTTACCAATTCAGCTCATATAACATACAATCTTGATTCTGATGACAAAACGTTTTCAAGGATTATGATTTTTATAAAATGCTAGATAATAGTCAAATCATCAAAATGTGTAATATTGATGTATTGATGTAGGCTGTAAATCCATGTCTTCTACCCTATATGTGAAAATCAAGTGAGCCCATGAAATCAGCTGACATATTCTTAGTACTCACTCCAACTCAAACCAGCTCTACCCGATTGACCAGTACCCAGTGAGGTCAGAACACCAGTCTGTGTACTTCTAACCAGATCCCCATTCAGATCCAACACCAGTGTACTTCTAGCCAGATCCCCACCCAGATCCAACACCAGTCTGTGTACTTCTAGCCAGATCCCACCCAGATCCAACACCAGTCTGTATACTTCTAGCCAGATCCCCATCCAGATCCAACACCAGTCTGTGTACTTCTAGCCAGATCCCCATCCAGATCCAACACCAGTCTGTGTACTTCTAGCCAGATCCCCATCCAGATCCAACACCAGTCTGTATTACTTCTAGCCAGATCCCCATCCAGATCCAACACCAGTCTGTGTACTTCTAGCCAGATCCCCATCCAGATCCAACACCAGTCTGTGTACTTCTAACCAGATCCCCACCAAGATGCAACACCAGTCTGTGTACTTCTAGCCAGATCCCCATCCAGATCCAACACCAGTCTGTGTACTTCTAGCCAGATCCCCACCCAGATCCAACACCAGTCTGTGTACTTCTAGCCAGATCCCCACCCAGATCCAACACCAGTCTGTGTACTTCTAGCCAGATCCCCACCCAGATCCAACACCAGTCTGTATACTTCTAGCCAGATCCCCATCCAGATCCAACACCAGTCTGTGTACTTGTAGCCAGATCCCCATCCAGATCCAACACCAGTCTGTGTACTTCTAGCCAGATCCCCATCCAGATCCAACACCAGTCTGTGTACTTCTAGCCAGATCCCCACCCAGATCCAACACCAGTCTGTGTACTTCTAACCAGATCCCCACCAAGATGCAACACCAGTCTGTGTACTTCTAGCCAGATCCCCATCCAGATCCAACACCAGTCTGTGTAATTCTAGCCAGATCCCCACCCAGATCCAACACCAGTCTGTGTACTTCTAGCCAGATCCCACCCAGATCCAACACCAGTCTGTGTACTTCTAGCCAGATCCCATCCAGATCCATACAGTAAAAGCTGTCTGGTGAAAACCCCTGCTGAAGTGCTGTACCTTCACACACAAGCTAGTTGACAGGAAAATAGTCATACTCAAAGTAGTTATATTGCACCATGGTGACCATTCTTTTCGACTCTCATGTCCTCGTTCGGAATGCATAATGCTTCTCCCCATGAATACTCAACAACGTCAATTGAAGGAGCCTTCACCTCATGATACCTGGTGCTGGTGAGAAACTGTCTCCTGTATATAGCCTCCAAAACAAATGCAGACACTTGGCTAGACTGCCACACTTTGAAAGGGTCAAGCCCCTAATCCTGATTGCGGCAGTCAACCCCACCTAATCACACAAACCGGGGCCTCCAGATGAGCCAGCAGCCATCTGCACAAGTCTGGGTTAGACCTTGCAGGGCTGAGCTAGAGACTTGGAAGAAAACCTTCAGCAAAGACAATGGCATTGACATAGCTGACATAGCCCCAGAACACTGGGGTAATATGGTCTAAATGACTAAATACTACTTCTGAATGTGAATATGTCATATGTTCAGATTGGATAAGTTACGACAGTCTTATATCATATTTTGGAAGCCCCCCCCCAATAATCTTTATCTGCGTGCTGGCCACTCTAACCAAAATGGTTACCTCACCTAGAATTTAGTATTGAAAGTTAAACTTTTAAAGTTGTAAACGACAACTAAATTTAACATGGAGATGGAAACTCACTTCGGTTTTAGCTAATTTTAGCTTGTTTTGCTTGCTATTTTTGTCGATATACACCAATAATGGATGAAAAAATATATTTTATGTGTAATTAGGTTTAGGTAGCAAATGCTACTCCTGATTGTGAATCCATAGATATCCCATATGTACAGATTGGACAATTTGATCAAAAGTTACAACAGTTTACATGTTTTGGTAGGGTTGGCACCTTGTTACGCCCCCTAGAGGCCAAATATTTAATTTGTGTGCGGGCCACTCGAACCAAAATGGTTCTATAGACCCTCACCAACAAATTAGGACTGAAAGTGAAACTTTTACAAGAGTTGTAAATGACATCCACATTTAACATGGAGATGAAACCCCACTATAGCCCTAACCTAACCCTGTGTTCATTATGGGATGTTGGACGACATGAATCTTTACTCACATAATGTGAGATGATACGACATAAACACACTTCACATACCGGGCCTGTGTTCATATGTGAAGTGGGATTACGCAGTAGAAACTTTACTCAGATTAGATATAAATATATAGCACTGACAATGGTCTTATGACCTAGACGTTTACTGCTGCACTTTTCACTTTAAGCACTTTAGAGTTCTCCATGAACACAAACTAAATACATACATTTTCTTGGTTTCTGTCCAAGCAGTTTGCATGGAGAGAGCTTTCCACCAAAAGCCAATTGTCCCAAAATTTCCTTTTAGATAAAGCCAATTACCAAACATAATGATGCAACGCAAAAACAATTGTGCTCCATTATTTGTCGGCAACACTACGAACATCAGTACACATGATATGACATTAGAACACAACATACAAAAAATAGACAAAATTGCCATGAACGACGCGGCTACAGCACTACCTATAGTCATCTTAAAGGGGAACTCCACCCATTTCCAACATTATATATCATTAATATATAATGTTAGTGAAGAGCTAGAATGATAGGCAAGAGGAGAAGAAATTAAAGCGAATAAATTAAATTTGATCAAAAGAGTCTGAGACAAACAAAAACAAATAACTTTATTAAAGCAAAGAATGGAGAGAAAAGATGAGAGAAATTCCCCTTTAACAGCGTTAAAACTTTGCCCTAATTAATGATGTCGACCGACGTGAACTACAACCGTCTGCAATTAATACAAATTATTTACATAAATTACATAAATGCACATTAGACACGGGGCCTGAGTTCATGTCTAATGTGAACTCACGTAATGGTGATGTTCTACGGGTAAACGGCGCATCGCAAAAAATAAAAAAACGCAACCCGATTCACGCACACAAACACTGAACTAGTGTTGATAGACTAACCTTACAGTAGGCTATACAGAATGTCCCATTGAAAATGAGCAGATTTGCAGAGCTGCAGACAGTCTAAGCTACCTTAGTAGGTACATTTTATAAATGAATCACCCACAGTAGTAGTTTAAAGTTTTCAAATAACTGTAGTAGAGAGTAAAAGTAAAATACCGTTCACAATACTTAAGGGGAATTCCACCCCCATTCCACCCATTAAACATTTTCCTGAGGGGGTTAACATGGTGAAATACATCTTGATGATATCAGCAGATGTATTTCACCATGTTAATGTTTTCAGACCTGCATTTTAGGAAATACAGAATGTCCAAACATCTAAGGTACATTAATGACATTAAAATGTTGAAAATGGGTGGAGTTCCCCTTTAAAGGTAATGTAACAATAGGTTACAATAAACAACCAACAGTCCTAACAACTCTCTAGTTGTGTAGACTTGGGATAATTCACATGATGAATATTTTAAGAATATTTTAATTCTTTGAGAGCGTAAACATGAAACCAAATGGACCCGCATAGGTCCATTTGGTTTCATGTTTACGCTCTCAAAGAGTTACATCTGGGTTTAGGGTTATTATAGAATAAACCATACCATCATATATGTTGTAACCAAACATGTTCAAAGGCCTATTTGGAACGACACAAGTTGGATTTGCATGTCCACCAGCACCATGTTGTTACATCTGTGTCCTCTAATATGACCTCTATATACCATCACAATATGAGACGCCCTGCCAACAGTCATTAAGACATGCTTCAAAACCACCCTGAAAGAGCACAGGTTCTATGGATGTCTGTATTAGAAACTGTCCTCTGTGAAATAATAATAATAATAATAAATCCTCACCCACCGCTTTTCGTTTTTCTTTTTTGGCTTCAGAGAACTGAATATTTTGTACGTCTGTAAATGTCTTGATGAAATGAACAGGGTGGAGCCTGTTGTAAACCAGTAGAAATGCTTCATGCTGTCGTCCAATCACAGTTCAGTTAACAGTCTTTGGGTTGAGTTGTGATTAAAATGGAGGTCTGAAAACTGTAACTTAATAAGACCAAATAATCAACTAATAATCAACTCTTTAGGAAACGCTTATACTGACCAGACATGGCAACCCAGTTGTTCTGTTAGAATAGATGACACAGCGCTGCAGCAGCGACCTCCAGTGGTGGAGCTCTGACATTACATCTTCAACATCTTCTGACTTTTAAACAAGTTTATTTCTTTACTTTCTGTGTGTGAAGCTTAAAACTCACCCAGACATACATAGAAATAAATACAGAGACACTTCTATCATCAATAAACATTTATTATTATAATTATTTAACTTCCATCATGAATAAACATGTATTTGATGTTGTGATTTCAGAAATGCTCACAGAGCTTTAGGAATATAAAATGTGGAGCTGCTTATGAACGCTAGACATTTACAATGTACTTTAATACATCAATATTGTAATGAGAATTAAAATTAAATACAGTATGTACAACTGGTCCATTTGGTTTTAGCATCGTTTTGGTAAAATGAAATAAAATTAAATGCCTGGAATAAAGTAATAAATCCCATTGAATGACAGTGGTGTTTTCAACAGTCTAACGTTGTTAAAATGGAGTTTGAAGTTACAATGGATTTGTATAGGAAGGGGGCGGGGCTGAGGAAATGATCACATGTCTAAATATGGAGAGAAACACAAACCACTGAGGTAGAAATCACAAAACTGATTTTACATTAAATATCACTTTAGGTTTCTCTCTCTCTCTCTGCGTTTCCCCACTGTGTAAGAAAACTCGCAGGCGCGCACACACACGCACACGTGTCCCAATCAACCATATTGGTTGTTTAGCTGATCAGAGACGTTAACTGACTGTTCTCACAAAGATACACTGAGGAGGAGAAGGGGAGGAACCTAAACCCAGGGTACAGAGGTTCAGTGAATGTGGTCTGGAAGGTGTAAATGTGTCTCAGTGAGTCAGAGGACACTTCATAGAAGGACAGAGTCCCTGCAGGATAGTCCAGATACACTGAGACTCTGGAGACCACCAGCCAACTGCTCTCATCCTCACTGTCCTCACTGAACTCACTGTCCTCACTGTCCTCACCGCTCTCATCCACTGATACTCTGTTGGAGTCAGAGGGAGAAACAGGGAGGAGAGTGATCCTACTATTGTGAATGACAGAGTAACAGCCTCCACCACAGACCAGACTCCAGGAATGATCATTCATTCCAAACCCTCCATCCTCTCCTCTGCTGCTGATTGCTCTGTAAGACACTCCTATATCAGCCCCTCCCATCACCTCTACCTCCCACAGGTAACGTCCTCCAGACAGTCCTTCTGTACACAGAACCTGAGGAACATTACCACTGAATCTCTCCTGATGATCAGGGTATGGATGATAATCATCATCACTGAATCTCTCCTGATGATCAGGGTATGGATGAAGCTCCTCCCCCTGGACCATGTGACCTTCCTGTTGTCATCAGACAGGTATAAGGTTCTGCTCATGGTGTTTGGGTCCAGAGTGAGACGATGGAAATCTGATGGAAAAGGAAAAAAAAATACACTAAATATTAAAAAATAAGAAATTCACTACAGTAATGCAGATAAAAGTACATTATGTGTTTTATCCACAAATATAAATCCTAGGCCTGTCTGTCTGACCTAGTATTTCCCCCCCGCCCCTCCCTTCTCTCAGACAAGCTCAGTATGGCACTGTGCGTTGTTGCACTATGAGCTTGTACATCTGCCATGGTCCAATGGAGGCTCTTCTACCTTGACTTCTATGGACTATGTACTGCAGTGGAGTCTATAAACTCACACAAGAACATGATCTGGTTGTTTTCTGATCCCTCAATGTCCCAACTCAACTAACCCTAAACCTAACACACACACACACACACACACACACACACACACACACACACACACACACACACACACACACACACACACACACACACACACACACACACACACACACACACACACACACACACACACACACACCTCAAACATTTACAAACAGATTTGTTTAAAAAGTCACATAGTCATTTGTGATTTCTGTGTGGAATCATTGACTGAGAAAAATGTTTAAAGGTAGGGTAAGTGATTTGAAATTCATGGTGTAGTACCAGCCTGGTGCACTAGGGGCGTCCAAGAGTAGTTACACTATGTGAACCTGCTGCTCCATCCTGATTGGAGGAGAATTCACCCTCCACCTGGGGGAGGGTGACCTGACTAAATCAATTATAGATCTAGACAGTCTTTGGCCAGCTGGGGCGTAAGATGGGAACTGCTCTATACTGCCTCCCCTGGCCAGCCTGTTCGTCTGATGGAGGGAAAGGAACTGCTCTATACTGCCTCCCCCTGGCCATCCAGGGCGTCTGATGGAGGGGAAAGGAACTGCTCTATACTGCCTCCCCCTGGCCATCCAGGGCGTCTGATGGAGGGGAAAGGAACTGCTCTATACTGCCTCCCCCTGGCCAGCCAGGGCGTCTGATGGAGGGGAAAGGAACTGCTCTATACTGCCTCCCCCTGGCCAGCCAGGGCGTCTGATGGAGGGGAAAGGAACTGCTCTATACTGCCTCCCCCTGGCCATCCAGGGCGTCTGATGGAGGGGAAAGGAACTGCTCTATACTGCCTCCCCCTGGCCAGCCAGGGCGTCTGATGGAGGGGAAAGGAACTGCTCTATACTGCCTCCCCCTGGCCATCCAGGGCGTCTGATGGAGGGGAAAGGAACTGCTCTATACTGCCTCTCCCACTATGCTGAAGTTATGATCAAGTATAAAGATATATGATAATGATAATTGACTGTGCCATTACTAAATTAATGTCCCTTCGATCTGGTGTAAACATGAATATGGTCAAACGTTTTCCAAATTAGCTAAAATTCACTAAATTTTAAACATGAGATTCATCAGATATTTGTAGAATCAGTTCTCAGGTCAAAATCAGGTTAAATTACAGACAGACAGACAGACAGACAGACAGACAGACAGACAGACAGACAGACAGACAGACAGACAGACAGACAGACAGACAGACAGACAGACAGGTACTCACATTGTGTAAGGAGTTGAGGATTAGTCCAGTGTTCATGTCCTCCATGTTTCACTCTGTAGGAAGTAGAACAACAATACATCAATGTCTGACTGTCTAACACAACGTCTCTGACACTACAGTGTTTCACTCTGTAGGAAGTAGAACAACAATACATCAATGTCTGACTGTCTAACACAACGTCTCTGACACTACAGTGTTTCACTCTGTAGGAAGTAGAACAACAATACATCAATGTCTGACTGTCTAACACAACGTCTCTGACACTACAGTGTTTCACTCTGTAGGAAGTAGAACAACAATACATCAATGTCTGACTGTCTAACACAACGTCTCTGACACTACAGTGTTTCACTCTGTAGGAAGTAGAACAACAATACATCAATGTCTGACTGTCTAACACAACGTCTCTGACACTACAGTGTTTCTGCTACCATTATCTTCACCAGGGCAGGCAGCCTGACCGGACAACTCACTGCCACCTGGCTTGGACCAGAGTAATGTGATTTCTTCCCATGGTACTGGCCAGCAGGCTGTGGTCATACAATGATACACTGAGGACACTCAAATGGAACTGCAACAGTATGTGCTGCTGAGAAACTGTCATGAAATGACTGAGAGGAACCTTCTGTGTCCTCTCCTGTTAGACCTGATGTTGGAGACATCTGCTGTTTGCTCGGTTTGTCACCGAGTCTAAAAAAGTTTGTATGATTATATTTTCCCAATGTTTAAATTAAAACGACAGACAGACAGACAGACAGACAGACAGACAGACAGACAGACAGACAGACAGACAGACAGACAGACAGACAGACAGACAGACAGACAGACAGACAGACCAATCTACTCACTGGAGCGTTTTCAGTCCAGAGAAGTTCTCCAGTCCAGACACCGGCAAGACGTTGAAGGTCAAATCTAATTCTCTCAAATGAGGATTAGATCTGAGAGCTGAGGCCAGAAGTTCACAGCTTCTCTCTGACAACCAGCAGTTCATCAGTCTAAAATGAGAAATAAAACACCACATGTTTGATGTTTATCATTCTAAATGAGAAATAAAACACCATGTTTGATTGGTCTTCAACAAGAAACCCACAACCACCATCTCTCCCTCTACTGACGATTTTAACAGTTAATCACTGAATCCACACCATGGGTCTGACTGGACCTTATCATTATTCTAGTCAAAGTGTGTTACTATGATAATATTATTCACAATCACATAATAAATAATATCTGACCGTAGAGTCTCCAGTCTACAGTGTGGACTCTTCAGTGCGTCACAGAGCAGCTCCATATATGGGTCCAGGTGGTTGTAACTGAGGTCCAGGTGTCTCAGATGAGACGGATTAGAACTGAGAGCTGAAGACACATCTTCAATGTGTTCCTTCTTGAGGTCACGGACAAAACCAACAAGTCTGTAATGACAGATTAGTTTTTTTTTCTTCTTCTTTTTTCAGATTAAATGTAAAATCAGAGATGATCAAAACAGCTCAGGCCAAGTTCACTTCAAGGAAGTAAACTAAGAGATCTTCTATTGCAGAGGTACAAGCTCACTTTGTGAGGTTGCAGATCAGCTATTTTCACAAACAGTGTATTTAAATAAACTGACAATAATAAAATAAAAATTGTGGTTAGGCGGTCCCTGGAACACCATGTGTTCAGTGTGTGTGCATGCGTGTGCGCGTGCGTGCGTGTGCGTGTGTGTGCGCGCGCGCGCGTGTTTTTGCATATAGTAATACTTGTAATGAATGAATGTAGTTGTAGTTTATGAGCGAATGTTGCTCAGTCATGTTGTTATTCAGGCTACTAACCTGGCTGTTATGCAGTTCCTCACAGCTGGGATCAGTCTCTGTCGCGCAGGATGGTCTGTGTTGTATTTGTCCAGGTCCAACTCCTTCAGAACCTCATCTAACATCAGCAGCATGGAGGCCAGAGCTGAACACTGGATCTCAGAGAGTTCCTTCCCTGATCTGTTCTCTGACTCCAGGTACTGTAGGATCCCCTGACTTAGTGACGGTCGTTCATCTCCATCAGACAGTGGAAGATGTTGATGCATCTGTCAGGAGAGGCATAGATATCATTCATCTCCTTCAGGTTGTTGATGACTCTCTGGATCTCCTCTGGACTGTTCTCTATCTGACCCAACAGACCTCCTAACAGTCTCTGGTTGGACTCCAGTGAGAGACCATGAAGGAAGCGGACAAAGAGGTCCAGGTGTCCACTCTCACTCCTCAGGGTTTTCTTCATAGCGGCCTTCAGGAAGTCAGACAGAGAACTGTCACTGTAGTCATCATCATCATCATCATCATCATCATCATCATCTTCCAGGAATGTCTTCAGGACCTCCATGTTCTTCTGAGTGAAACAGTGGAGCAGGTAGACTGCAGCCAGAAACTCATGGATGCTCAGGTGAATGAAGCTGTAGACCGCTTGGCGGAAGAACACATCGTCTTCTTTGAAGAAGGTTGTGCAAAAGTCTGAGATCAGCAAGTCCTTGATCACATCGAGACCACATGCCTTCAGGTCTTTCTCATAGAAAATGATTTGTCCTTTGTTCAGTTGGTCAAACGCCAGCTTTCCCAGATTCAGAAGAATTTCTCTAGTATCCTTTATGAGCTTCTCTTTCTCTTCCTCATTTAGTGAAGGATCCTTCATCTTCTCCCGCTGTATCTCACCCATCAGGAAGTGGCAGAACATCTCAACCAGGGTTTTGGGCAGCTCATCTGCCATCGCTTTGTTCTGCACAACTCTAGCAAGGAACCAACAGAAGACTGGGATTTCACACATGGTGTGGAGGATCTTTGATTTCTTGATGTGTGAGTAGATTGATCTGGCCTGGTTCTCATCACTAATGGTCTTCATGAAAAACTCCTTCTTCTGGTCATCTTGGATGAACCCTCGTACTTCTGTCATCCTGTTAACAAACGTCTTAGGAATCTGTTTGACTGCTGCAGGTCGTGAGGTTATCCAGATGTGAGCAGAGGGGAGCAGATCTCCCTTGATGAGGTTTACAATCAGATGTTCCACTGGGTACGAATCCACCAAGTTCATGGGTCCAAAATCCGTTTGGAAATCTAATTCGCAATTATTTTCGTCATACCCATCCATAATAAACATGATCTTGAACAGGCTCTTGTTGTAGTCTACTGACTTCTGTGCTTCGTTAAAGACGTCATTAAGAATGTCTAACTCAATGAATCTGGTTTCCTTGACGCAGTGGCGAATTAGCTGTGCCAAACTAAACCTTTTCCCCTTGAGCAGATTTAACTGGCGGAACTTGAGCGGGAACACGAGGTGTGGATCTTGGGGGAAACATTTCCTGGACCAGTCAGACAGAAATTTGTGCACAAGGAAAGTTTTTCCAATTCCTGCACAGCCGACGGTCAGCACTGTTCTAATGTTCCTTCCAGAAGGGTCTTTGTGCATTTCAATGAGTTGGATCAGTGTTCTCTCTCCTGGCTTATTCATCTCCATCTGTCTGACCTCATGATGGCTGTGGATGTCTGTGTCTTTGATGTCTACATTGTAGAGCCAGATGAAGACGTTTTCAAACTCCACCTCAAGCATTGTGCCCAACCTTACAGTCCGATATGTACTGCTCATGTTGTCTTGAAGCTGGTGTTCATACCAAGATGTTTTCTCCAACAGACCTGTAGAGAACCAAGAAGGCTTTAACAGCCATGAACAGAGAGAACATTCCTGTTTCTATTACTCTGTACACACACAACACACACACACACACACACACACACACACACACACACAACACACACACACACACACACACACACACACACACACACACACCTTACCTCTTAGTTTGGTCTCTGTCTCTCGTCTTTCCTTCTCTTCTCTTGTCAAAGCTGAAATGAGAGACAGTGATTGGTCAGAATGGAGACACATCATCACAATGTGTGTGTGTGTGTGTGTGTGTGTGTGTGTGTGTGTGTGTGTGTGTGTGTGTGTGTGTGTGTGTGTGTGTGTGTGTGTGTGTGTGTGTGTGTGTGTGCATCATGAAGCTACTGAAAGACCCTCCCACCTCAGACATCATTATGATGTCACTGAGCATCATGAAGCTACTGATGCTAAAATGACAACACATATAATAGTGATAAATAGTAATTAGTGTTAAAAGCAACATACCAAGCTTCCTCCTCTTTCTCTTCCTTCCACTCTCAGAGCTAGAGGATCTCAGAGAAGGACGGAGTTCTGGAGACTCTTCTGGAACAGAGTTTGGACAAAAGTTACAGTATATATAAAAACAGTCCTCCAGAACATAATGTCTAATTCTTGTTTTATTATAATGTATGCAGCTTTCCATATTTAGATATAACTCCACCCTCTAAGGATAATTTAGTGTTTCTGATGCACAGCTGAGGAGGTTAGTAGTAAACAGTGAATACAGTGAACTGTAACATTATAAATAGTGAACACAGTGAACTGTAACATTATAAATAGTGAATACAGTGAACTGTAACATTATAAATAGTGAATACAGTGAACTGTAACATTATAAATAGTGAATACAGTGAACTGTACATTATAACATTATAAATAGTGAATACAGTGAACTGTAACATTATAAATAGTGAATACAGTGAACTGTAACATTATAAATAGTGAATACAGTGAACTGTAACATTATAAATAGTGAATACAGTGAACTGTAACATTATAAATAGTGAATACAGTGAACTGTAACATTATAAATAGTGAATACAGTGAACTGTAACATTATAAATAGTGAATACAGTGAACTGTAACATTATAAATAGTGAATACAGTGAACTGTAACATTATAAATAGTGAACGCAGTCTACTGGAACAGCTTGCTTGCGGATGTGCGCTTGGGTGACTGTGTCTCTTTTGCTTTTCTTTTTTCCTACTGTTTTCTCTCCTGACTTAAGTCCCCCCATAGTGTGTAGTCACATATATATTAAAAATCGCCAGTCTGATGATGTCTAGGGATAGGCAAAATAAGCCATTGGCTTCAGCCTAAACCCTTTTGGTCATGACAATCCGTTGTACAACTGTCAGATGTATGATGCCATGGAAATGTCCACTGTATGACCAAAATAAAATTGAACTGAACTGAACTGAAAATGGCTGTACAGTGGACTGTGACATTATAAATATTTACAGTGTACTGTAACATTATAAATACTGTAACATTATAATTAGTTACACAGTGGACTGTTACATAATAAAACCTGTATAGTGGACTGTACCATTATACTTAGTTACACAGTGGACTGTTACATAATAAAACCTGTATAGTGGACTGTAACATTGTAACTGGCCTGTACGCTACAGTAGTAAAATAAATCTAGACATAAATCATCACCCTGAGGCTAATTGTCTTCAGCTTGGACTATATTCTAGAGAGCTGAGCGGTCCTGACCCTTGTGATGTCGCCCCTGTTCCAGAAATGTTTCCCCCATTCATTTTCCTCATAGACTTTTAGAAAATGATTCATATAAAGACGATTATGCTGCAGACAAAGCCAACTCGGGTCGTGATAAATCATGTCAACACACACAATCTTTTGCGACAATCAAATAATTTCTAAGATGAAAAATGAAACAAAGTCTTGTATCCTGACGTTTTTTTTTTTTTTTTTTTTTACTTCTTGCTAATTAGATATTGTGTGGTAATATTGTGTTTGTTGTCATTGGAGTTGGCTTTGTCTGTGGCGTAATCGTGTCATTTTGAAGTCATTTTGAAGTCGTAATCGTGTCATTTTGAAGTCATTTTGAAGTCGTAATCGTGTCATTTTGAAGTCATTTTGAAGTCGTAATCGTGTCATTTTGAAGTCATTTTGAAGTCGTAATCGTGTCATTTTGAAGTCATTTTGAAGTCGTAATCGTGTCATTTTGAAGTCATTTTGAAGTCGTAATCGTGTCATTTTGAAGTCATTTTGAAGTCGTAATCGTGTCATTTTGAAGTCATTTTGAAGTCGTAATCGTGTCATTTTGAAGTCGTAATCGTGTCATTTTGAAGTCGTAATCGTGTCATTTTGAAGTCATTTTGAAGTCGTAATCGTGTCATTTTGAAGTCGTAATCGTGTCATTTTGAAGTCTATGAGGAATGAACGAGGATTCTGTTTCTGGATCAGAGGTGACATCATGAAAGTGGTGGACTGCACAGCTCTATAGGACTTCACAATTCATTTAAATTGCTTATTTCGGTATATATCACTGTAGAGAGCGTGTGCTGCGCGCGTCTGTGCTTCGTCCTCCTCCTCATCCTCCCATGTGCCGTGGCTCAGTGTTGCCAACTGACAAAATCCAAAATGCACTAGTGGCACTTCCAAAATGCACTAGGAGCAACAGCAGCCCAGCAACCCAACTCGCCAGCAAAAAAGCACTAGATTTTCCACCAGAAGTTTTTCCACTAATTTTGGCGCTAGGGGGGTCTGGAAAAAAGCTAAATAATAGGCTATAGTGACAAATGTACAAAGTTGGCAACACTGCAGTGGCTGCGTAAGTTCCTGCTTAATTCCCCACGCCAAGTATACGGCGCGAAAATATGGCAGCTTGATCTATGAAGTCTATGATCTATCTATGATCAGCTATGATCGCTTCTTTTTTGAACCCCCGGCGCAAACACCTAAAGTTCACCACCGACGCGATGAGAGCGGCCGTCCGAGAACATGTCACTGCTCTCTTGTCAAAACTCCCGGCGAGGCCAGCTTCCACTGAGGAGGAGGAGGCGGCGGCGGCGGTGGCGGCGGCCGCTGGACCCACCGAAAAGAAAGCTAAACAGGCGGACGCAATGATTGACTTCTTCGGGAATGAATATTTCGCCGAGGAGGCGCCTCTGTCTGTTGAGGCCGAAATGGAGCGTTACGTAGGAGAGGATGCCATCTCTCCTGCACAAGACCCAGGTCTGTGGTGAAAAGGTACCGCAGACTGTCACGCTTGGCAAGGGGCTACCTGTGCGTCCCCGCAACGTCTGTGCCAGCAGAGAGAGTTTTCTCTACTGCGTGGCTGATATTAAATCGGCTCCGCACTCGCCTTACCCCCGAGCACGTAGACATGCTTTTGTTTTTGAACAAAAATGATTCAGTGGTTTAAGCTAGTCTAAAATGTGACACAAAACACGCTGCTATTATTTTTTTTTGTTTTATTGATCTCCAGGCCAAATTTTGTTGATTGTCAAGTTACCTAATTGTTAATTGTAAACGAGTGTGGGCCTGTAAGGCACCGCGGCCTTGGGGAATAGGGATGACTGACTGAATCATTTAATTTCGTATTCATGTGCAATGTCACTGACTAGCTATTGAGGCTTCGGAAAAAAAAAAAAACGTTTCTGGATTGTAATTAAAGTTGGAATATTGCCGGTACGTATAATGGTGCATATATACTAGGCTACCTGTTTTATGTAATATGATAGCGCTGTGTCCTTTTATTTTGGAACAGCTGCAAGCGTAGGTTACTTTTTGTTTATTTTGTATGATACTGCATTTTCCTTAGCATATACAGTATATATTATTTTTGCCATGTTTAGGCTACTGACTGTTATTTGGCACCAGGTGTTCGAAGTTTTAATTTGTGAAGCGTCCACTACTTATATAAGCGGCTGCTGCTGCTGCCTAAACGACGTAGGCTTACTGTTACTTAACGTGACATGTTTATTGTTTAATAATCATGTTTAGGCCTATTGATCGCAAAATAAAGTTTCGTTTTGATTGATGCACATTCTAAATGAAATGGGTACAGCTTACGAACTTGGTGCTTTAGTTTAAAGGGAAGCACAGTGTTTTCAACTGCTGCGCAGCAAAAAAAAGAGAGAAAAAAATCAACAACAAATCGACAATGGGGCCCGACACGTCGACATTCCAAATATGTGTTGATTAACATCCCTAGTATTAGGTTATATTAGGTTAACATGACACACATCTTCTTACCTGCTGCTGTGTCTCCAAACATCTTCACCAGGTCAGGTCTCTTCACCTTGTTCAGCAGATCCTCCATGATGTTGGATTCTCTACCAGGAAAGGTGTGTGTGATCAGGTCTACCACGTCTGTACGACGCTCAGCCTTCTCCACAGAGCTGGTTGGCAGCGGCGTGAAACCCACAACCCTGTTGTTAGGCTGCTGTAGAAACCACCGGAACCTCTGGAACTGCTGCTCTGTCAGCTGATCCAGAGCATCCAGGATACGCTGATGGATCTCCATGGTGGATTCCTGCAAACACATAATAATAATTAATAATAATACATTTTATTCATAAGGCGCCTTTCAGGGCACTCAAGGTCGCCGTACAATATATATATAAAAAAACAAGAACAAAATAAAAAAGTAGAGTTAAAATATATGCAGCAGAGTCAGCAGCAGTCATCAGCCATAGGCCTGCCTGAACAGATGAGTTTTGAGATGGGATCAAAATGTAGTGATGGAGTGGATGGCCTTGAATGTATAGAGAAGAATTTTATAGTCTTCACATGATGTCAACATGTTTATATCAAACACATGATGTCAACATGTCAGATTAACATGTTTATATCAGATTAACATGTTTATATCAGATTAACATGTTTATATCAAACACATGATGTCAACATGTCAGATTAACATGTTTATATCAAACACATGATGTCAACATGTCAGATTAACATGTTTATATCAAACACATGATGTCAACATGTCAGATTAACATGTTTATATCAGATTAACATGTTTATATCAGATTAACATGTTTATATCAAACACATGATGTCAACATGTAGATTAACATGTTTATATCAAACACATGAAGTCAACATATCAGATTAACATGTTTATATCAAACACATGATGTCAACATGTTTATATCAGATTAACATGTTTATATCAAACACATGATGTCAACATGTCAGATTAACATGTTTATATCAAACACATGATGTCAACATGTCAGATTAACATGTTTATATCAGATTAACATGTTTATATCAGATTAACATGTTTATATCAGATTAACATGTTTATATCAAACACATGATGTCAACATGTCAGATTAACATGTTTATATCAAACACATGATGTCAACATGTCAGATTAACATGTTTATATCAGATTAACATGTTTATATCAAACACATGATGTCAACATGTCAGATTAACATGTTTATATCAAACACATGATGTCAACATGTCAGATTAACATGTTTATATCAAACACATGATGTCAACATGTCAGATTAACATGTTTATATCAAACACATGATGTCAACATGTCAGATTAACATGTTTATATCAAACACATGAAGTCAACATGTCAGATTAACATGTTTATATCAAACACATGATGTTAACATGTCAGATTAACATGTTTATATCAAACACATGATGTTAACATGTCAGATTAACATGTTTATATCAAACACATGATGTTAACATGTCAGATTAACATGTTTATATCAAACACATGATGTCAACATGTCAGATTAACATGTTTATATCAAACACATGAAGTCAACATGTCAGATTAACATGTTTATATCAAACACATGATGTTAACATGTCAGATTAACATGTTTATATCAAACACATGATGTTAACATGTCAGATTAACATGTTTATATCAGATTAACATGTTTATATCAAACACATGATGTCAACATGTCAGATTAACATGTTTATATCAAACACATGATGTTAACATGTCAGATTAACATGTTTATATCAGATTAACATGTTTATATCAAACACATGATGTCAACATGTCAGATTAACATGTTTATATCAAACACATGATGTCAACATGTCAGATTAACATGTTTATATCAGATTAACATGTTTATATCAGATTAACATGTTTATATCAGATTAACATGTTTATATCAGATTAACATGTTTATATCAGATTAACATGTTTATATCAAACACATGATGTTAACATGTCAGATTAACATGTTTATATCAAACACATGATGTCAACATGTTTATATCAAACACATGATGTTAACATGTCAGATTAACATGTTTATATCAAACACATGATGTCAACATGTCAGATTAACATGTTTATATCATCATGTGATCATGTTTACCTGTTGATAATGTGTGTGTGTGTGTGTGTGTGTGTGTATGCGTATATATGTATATATATATGTAGATATACTGTATATAGACAAACGTATTTATAATTCAATTGTATAGACTCTATACAATTAAATTATAAGTACATTTGTACTCTGTACTATAGAGTGCATTGGTGACTTTGGGGTGGGGCTCGACAAGCCAAATGGCTTCTCTCTGACCCTTTTCAGACTCTTGGGCAAGGGATGGACATTCAGGAGGAAAAGAGGGGGAAAATAAAATGAATAAATAAATAAAAGTGTGAGTATGTATGTATGCACAATTGCACATGTACATATATAGAATATATGTCAATGTTTGTACTGCTTACCGTGCCCATAAGCTCTGAAATAAAATGAACTGAACTGAACAATTAACAAATGGGTCATTCCGCGCCAACTCAACCAAGGGTCCCCACATCACCATCTCAGATTTTGCTCAAAAAATTCTATAATCAAGAACCATATGTTAGTACCACACATGCAAAATATTAGCTCCCAAATCATTGTAGTTTTGGAACTACAGGCCTTTAAAATATTGGTGTCAAAACACCACATGACAAAATTGCGTTTTTCCCCAACTTCATAGAGCCATAACTTTTTATTGCAGCTATCTACACAGTTGTGCAGATTCTTACTGAATGACACCCACTCTTTTCAAATCTGTTGCCAGAAAGCCTCTGAAGGACATACTTTTTGCATAATAGGAAGCCAAAAATGGCATTTTGGCCAAAATCGCTTAAAATTCATTAAAACTCTAAGGGGCCTAGTAGAAATATGAAACTAGTTAGATTTTTGTCCTCATTACCTAGTAATTGTAGGGTTGCGATGTGTTCACAGAAACATTTTTGCGATGAAAATGATATTCCTGAATTTTTTACAATTTTTTAAAGATCTTACGTCCTTTCCGAGGGGGCTAAAATAGGGCATTTTTGGCATCTTATTTGGTCATGTGGCTAGGGGTTTAGGATCTTCTAATTCTTTGTGAAGATGCTCTCATATAAGATGTAACTACTCCCTGATTTTTTTTAACAAACGCCCCTTTTAATATTTTTTTTTGTACGTGAACAGTGTCGTCATTTTTCACTTTTTTCCACATTCAGAACTCTGTGACTCTAAATTGGAAAATTCCTACTAGCAGCTATTTCAGACTTACATACACTGACATACAAATTTCCATATTTTAGTAGTTTTATGTCCAAGAAATTCATATTTTTCTTTCTATTGGGACCTAAAAACAGCTATTTGGCCAAAAATGACAAACATTTTGACTTGATATTTTTCAAGTTCTGAAGGGAATGGGATATATTCCTCAAACATTACAGATGTGGTGACTTTTTCTATCCATATATATATATATATATATATATATATATATATATATATATATATATATATATATATATATATATATATATATATATATATATATATATATATATATATATATATATATATATATTAGCAATGATATCCTTAGCTGTTGTTGATTTTTAATTGAAAAATGTGTCTTACATTCCTGTTATTTGAAATCAAAATAGTTACGACTACGAGAAAACTTACGAGTAAAAACTGGGTTTATTGTGGCAACGTTTTGGTCAAAAGAAATGTCTGTTCCAACAGTCCAACCAAAAAGAAAACTAACATACAGTACATACAGCAAGACAAACTAAAAGAAATGCTGTATGTATGTCAGTTTTCTTTTTGGTTGGACTGTTGGAACAGACATTTATTTCAGCCGGGCAAATACAGTATGTTGCCTGTGTTTATGACAGAAAATGGTACATAGGAAATATTGTCACCAGAAATGAAGAACAAAATGATGTTTATGTCAATTTCATGACACAAGGACGAGGCAACTCATTCTCATGGCCACCACAAAGCAGAAAGATGAATGTTGGGTGCCTTTGCTTCATGTCCTTTGTGTGGTAGAGGCCCCAAACATAAAAAGTGGAGGACGCCAATACCAACTAACAGAGGGTGACTTCAAACTTGTGACAGACTTAAGTTTTAACTTATGTACTAACTGGATTCAGTTCAGTTCAGTTTTATTTAAGTCCCTTAAAGGGCAATTAGTGAGATGACAGTTTATGAGTGTCTTAACACATCACATGAAACTGTACTGCCTGGGAATGAATTACCCATTATCATGGATGCCCATATTTGACTTAAAATCATGGATCACTGAATGTGTTAATATGTAAATAAAACCTCATTGGTAAATGTTTTGTGCTTACACAACTACTCCAGAATGTTGTTATTTTTCTATATTTTCCAAGGATATTCAACAAAAATTGCAATTATACCTAAGATTTTCTAATTGCAAGAAATACTTTACAATACAGTAAAAGTTGTTCAGGAAATGTGTATGCCTTAATTTGTGTGCAAAACACCCCTTCATTATTCCTTTGTTTATTAAAAGCTGCCCAGCATTTTTGTTATTTTTGGCCAAATAGCTGTTCTTAGGTCCCAATAGAGAGAAAAATATTAATTTCTTGGACATAAAACTACTAAAATATGGAAATTTGTATGTCAGTGTATGTAAGTCTGAAATAGCTGCTAGTAGGAATTTTCCAATTTAGAGTCACAGAGTTCTGAATGTGGAAAAAAGTGAAAAATGACAACACTGTTCACGTACAAAAAAAAAAAAATATTAGAAGGGGCGTTTGTTAAAAAAAATCAGGGAGTAGTTTACATCTTATGTGAGAGCATCTTCACAAAGAATTAGAAGATCCTAAACCCCTAGCCACATGACCAAATAAGATGCCAAAAATGCCCTATTTTAGACCCCTCGGAAAGGACGTAAGATCTTTAAAAATTTGTAAAAAATTCAGGAATGTAATTTTCATTGCAAAAATGTTTCTGTGAACACATCGCAACCCTACAATTACTATGTAATGAGGACAAAAATCTAACTCATTTTATATTTCTACTGGGCCCCTTAGAGTTTTAATGAATTTTAAGCGATTTTGGCCAAAATGCGATTTTTGGCTTCCTATTATGCAAAAAGTATGTCCTTCAGAGGCTTTCATTCAACAGATTTGAAAAGAGTGGGTATCATTCAGTAAGAATCTGCAAACACAACTGTGTAGATAGCTGCAATAAAAAGTTATGGCTCTCTGAAGTTGGGGAAAAACGCAATTTCGACATGTGGTGTTTTGACACCAATATTTTAAAGGCCTTTAGTTCCAAAACTACAGTGAATTGGGAGCTAATATTTTGCATGTGTGGTACAAACATATGGTTATTGATTATAGAATTTTTTGAGCAAAATCTGAGATGGTGATGTGGGGGAGTTCCTGAAATTTGGTTGAGTTGGCGCGGAATGACCCAACTAACAAAAGGAACTTGCTGTTTTTAGTTTCTTACTTAAAGGGGAACTCCACCCATTTTCAACATTTTAATATGTCATTGATATACCTTTGAGATGTTGTGTGGACATGATGACATGTCCTTAACATGGTGAAATACATCTGATGACATCATCAAGATGTATTTCACCATGTTAATGATTTTTCTTTCAGACCCCTTTTTCCTGAGAGGGTACAAATGGAACCAAATGGACCCGCTAGGTCCATTTCGTTCACATTTGTACCCTCTCAGGAAAAAATTGAAAATGGGTGGAATTCCCCTACTTAAGTGTCTCTTTTGTCATTATCCCTTTATAGTTCATCACTTTAAATATTGATTTAAAGTCGATCGATATGCCAATATGTCGTTATTCTTAATGCCGTGATATCAATATTGTTTCGCCAGGTTCAACATCTGGCCAAATGATATACATATAAACAGACAAATTGAAAACAGCGTAGGTGAACTTGGACTCTGATAGAATGATGTCAGATTTCTACGGTAGTGTAGCAGTGTGACGTTATATTATAGTGTAATAGTTCTAAAAACTAACATTACCAAACATTACCATCTCCTAACAGTGCTACATTATAGTGTAATAGTTATAACATTACCATCCCCTAACAGTGCTACATTATAGTGTAATAGTTATAACATTACCATCCCCTAACAGTGCTACATTATAGTGTAATAGTTATAACATTACCATCCCCTAACAGTGCTACATTATAGTGTAATAGTTTAACATTACCATCCCCTAACAGTGCTACATTATAGTGTAATAGTTATAACATTACCATCCCCTAACAGTGCTACATTATAGTGTAATAGTTATAACATTACCATCCCCTAACAGTGCTACATTATAGTGTAATAGTTATAACATTACCATCCCCTAACAGTGCTACATTATAGTGTAATAGTTATAACATTACCATCCCCTAACAGTGCTACATTATAGTGTAATAGTTATAACATTACCATCCCCTAACAGTGCTACATTATAGTGTAATAGTTATAACATTACCATCCCCTAACAGTGCTACATTATAGTGTAATAGTTATAACATTACCATCCCCTAACAGTGCTACATTATAGTGTAATAGTTATAACATTACCATCCCCTAACAGTGCTACATTATAGTGTAATAGTTATAACATTACCATCCCCTAACAGTGCTACATTATAGTGTAATAGTTATAACATTACCATCCCCTAACAGTGCTACATTATAGTGTAATAGTTATAACATTACCATCCCCTAACAGTGCTACATTATATAGCCCTGATACATGACGGTCGGTATACATCTATACGAGCGTCATGGGTGCAAAGCCCCTGTAGAGCGCGCAGATGACTTCATCGGCAGCGTACGTAATCCCAAACGCCCGTATCTGTGAAACAAAGTGCTGCCTCTCACCGCAAAAGCCTCCTGAGTTTGTACGCTCATCGAAAATCAGCCGAAACCTCCTTGTTCTCGAATAAAAAGACTTTGTAGCCGACCAACTCCTGATTTTCCTCCATTTTCCTGTTAACTTCGGCAAAAGGGCAACACCTATCCATTGTTTTTTTCCCCTCTGAGTTTTTTTTTTTTTGATTGATAGTGTCAATCAATCAATCAATCCAACAGACAGACAGACAGACAGACAGACAGACATAGATACATAGATACATAGATAGATACATTTGCAAAGTAAAGTTATGTGATCTATTTGTTTTTGGGTTGCCAATTTGCCAAATAAAAGCTCCTATAATGTTTATTAAAGGTAGGGTAAGTGATTTGAAATTCATGGTGTGCACTCTTGGGTGCACTAGGGTCACCCAAGAGTAGCTATAGTATGTGAACCTGCTGCTCGATCCTGATTGGAGGAGAATTCACCCTCCACCTGGGGAACTTTTATTAGCTCCTCTGCTAACGTGGGGGAGGGGGAAACTCCATATATGGTCTGCACACCTTATAATAGAGCATTTTAACAGATTTTTTTTTTTTTTTTTCTTTTTTTTTTGGGGGGGGGGGGGGGGGGGTGATATCTGACAAAAGTGAAATCACTTCCCCTACCTTTAATTAGGTTACATATGTATATATTAAAGATGAATGGTTTTCCACCTTTGTTATGACACAGTCAACAAAGATGTTGTTTGTGAAAAAGATACATACATCAAGAATCCAAAATAACCAAAGCAGATGCTTTTGCCATATCCAGTTATACAGTTTTGGGGAGAGCAGAAATGGCTGCTTCCAGGGAAGGGGGCATATCCTATCCTATATAGCAGGGGTTTTCAACAGGTGCTCCAGGACCACCAGTGGTCCCTGAGAGAATTCCAGGTGGTCCCCAGGCTAAATCATGGAAAGTTGGTTAACCAGATGTAACTCTTTGAGAGTGTAAACATGAAACCAAATGGACCCTTGCGGGTCCAATTGCGGGACCAATGCCATTAATATTTATTCTGCCATCTATCTATCTATCTATCTATCTATCTATCTATCTATCTATCTATCTATCTATCTATCTATCTATCTATCTATCTATCTGATTGGTTTGATTGATTGATTCTCTATCAATAAAAAAAAACTCCAAGAGGGAAAAAAGCAAAAGTAGCAAAAGTAATACATGACACGTTACAATGGATAGGTGTTGCCCTTTTTCGGAAGTTAACAGGAACATGGAGGAAAATCAGGAGCAGGCTTTTGCGGTGAGAGGCAGCACTTTGTTTCACAGATAACGGGCGTTTGGGATTACGTACGCTGCCGACAGGGGCTTTGCATCCATGACGGTCGTATAGATGTATACCGACCGTCATGTATCAGATACTACATTATAGTGTAATAGTTATAACATTACCATCCCCTAACAGTGCTACATTATAGTGTAATAGTTATAACATTACCATCCCCTAACAGTGCTACATTATAGTGTAATAGTTATAACATTACCATCCCCTAACAGTGCTACATTATAGTGTAATAGTTATAACATTACCATCCCCTAACAGTGCTACATTATAGTGTAATAGTGATAAAAGTAACCTTACCATCCTCTAACAGAAACACTTTAGCAGTGAAGTGTCATCTTGTCTCATAGTAAACGTTGATTGTTTTACAGTAAAATAAACTTTTTAACTTCTGGTTTCTCTGTTTAACTTCCTGACTGCTAACGGCTGCTGGGTTGCCAGGTCTGCGACCAGAAACAAGTGTCCTGCAGGTCAATGAAAACAAAAGCACATGTGGGGGAAAATAGCTGATCTACAAGCTCACAGCAACACATTGTGAGGTTGTGCATCTCTAAATTAAAAACACATAATAAATTGAGACATATTGAAAATTTTTATTGATAATTCCGTATTATTCTGGAGTTCTTTGACATGAAGAAATGTTCGAATCACTGCTTTAAACAACATTAGAAAGCACAAATAAGTTATAGTGCTCACTTTGTAAACAAGGCCCACAAAAACATCAAACTAACTAAACAATTTATTTACAAGTTACAGAAATATAACAAGTCACAGGTTGCTTATAGCAAGCAGACATGGCAACAGTGGCTGCAGGAAGTGACGCTACGTGAACGTGCGTGTCCAGAGCCATCTAGTAGAAGAGTTGCGACATTGAGGGGTCAGAAAACAGCCTGGTCACGTGGTTCATGTACTCGCGCGAGCCCATAGGCTCCAATGCATTCAGTAACTTCCGGCTGTCACTATCCAACAGACGTCTATGTAGAGGGACTGGATCCATGAAGTGAACGGAGTTGACGTAACTCTGTGTATTTCCAAGGCTCTGCGTCGAATGAGCTAGGACAAGACTTCCGGTGATCTCGCCCTTTAGAATAAAATAATCAGCTAAATTAAACAAATAATATTAATTGGCACATGTAAAACAATACATTCAAGTATGTAAACAAAAAATATATGACACACAATATAGGCTACAAAATATGTTTATGTTTACTTTTATTACCTTTTATTACCATTTATGAACAATTACCTAAATAGATAAATACTGTTAATTGGTGTGCATATGCCTTACAAATAGTATGCTGTACAGAAAACGCTGCTACTAGACAGATGTTGGGACAGATCCACGCGTGATGCCTGGGACTGGGAGACGTCCTCTACAACAGGGGTTTTCAACCTTTTTGATGCCAGGGACCACCATTTTTTCAGAATTTGAGCCACGGACCACCACTTGAGGACATTTTAGCCCCACAGATCCCAAAACTAAAGATTTCTTTTGCTTTTGTCCATCTTCTAGTTGTGTAGACTTGGGCTAATTCAGATGAGGAATATTTTAACTCTTGAGAGTGTAAAAATGAAACCAAATGGACCCGCAAGGGTCCATTTGGTTTCATTTTTACACTCTCAAGAGTTACATCTGGTTAACCAACTTTCCATCATTTAGCCCTGGGGACCACCTGGAACCCTCTCAAGGACCACTGGTGGACCCCGGACCACCTGTTGAAAACCCCTGCTCTACAACATCCCACTGTCCGCTAAGAAGGAGAAGGGGAAAATTCTGATCACCTGGCTGGAAATTCAACAGAGCTGTTTCTCTTCTCGCCCAGCGGCGTTGCATTGTCGCCCCCTGCTGGTCGGCTGAGGGAGTTGCACTTAGTCAGCGACATCTAGGAGAAGAGTTGCGACATTCAGGGGGCAGGAAACAGTCTGGTCACGTGGTTCATTCACGGCAGGAAACAGTCTGGTCACGTGGTTTATGTACTAGCACGATCCCATAGACTCCAATGCATTCCGTGACTTCCGGTTGTCCCCATTCTCAGTAGAGGTCTATAGATGGTCTATACATTGGACTGACACCACGAAGTGAGCGGAGTTTGCGTAACTCTGCCTTACCCTTTGGCTCTGCACTTAAAGGTGAATTCCACCCATTTCAACATTTTAATATGTCATTAATATACCTTAGAGATGTTGTTGGACATGATAAAAAAAAAGTTTCCCCCAATTCTGTATTTCCAAAAAAATGGAGGTCTGAAAAAATCATTAACATGGTGAAACATCCTGATGACATCAACAAGATGTAGGTATTTCACCACGTTGATTTTTTTTGAAAGATTTTTGAAAATGGGTGAAATTCCCCTTTATTTGAAGTGCTCTTTTAAACGAATGAACAGTTTGTGTTAAAGAATCTCCAGACTTTCAGATATATTAATCATAACCTGATGTCGTTACACTGATGCTAGATTAACGTGCTATCGTCAGGACCCTGTGAGACGTGCGTCCATGCGTCTCACGGTGCTCTGATATGCCAAAGTTCTATTTCCAGCCATTATCACGTGCCTGAAAGTGTTTTTTTATTATTATTTTTTACTACAACTGTACAAAGTTGTCAGCTTTGTACAGTTCATTACAAAATAATACATGTATGAAATTGACTAAACTAAGGTGAGTTTAGTAGTGAAATATTACACTTCACCACCAAACAGTTAAAGGGTTAGGGTTAAATACAATAGCCTAATGTGGTGGGCAATTTCAGACAATAAAACAAAGATAGACAATTAAACAACACCCCAGTAATAAAAAACAGACCAAATCACTTAAGGGCACTATGATCGCTTCACAGGAATCACAGTTTTGACCAATTAATTTCCATTTGCAGACCTATAAAGCAAGCATTCACCATAATTCAGCACCGTATCACATTTATCTGGATACAACTGAAACCCCCTCAAGGATCACTGAATAAAATCAGATTCACTTAAAAAACAGCTTTCCATCTGGACACAGAATGGATGTCATGTGAGATCTGCACCTGATGAGACCTTTTGGTGTTCAAGTAATATGTTATAGTTTAACTGTTGAAAAATAGCAGACCTACCTAGGCCTGTGAAATCTTGAACATGTGCTGCAAATCTTTAAATATTCTGTCACAGCAACGTTTTTAACTAAAATGTTTTACTTCTGGGGGGTCCATGGAACTAATTCTTCTGTTACCAGCACTGCGTCACAAAACTGTCTGGTGCGTTGTCCAGACAGTTGCAGGGGTTGACACTAAGGTCTCTGGGGCACAAGTCAGGTTCTACTTGCCCTCAGGTCAGGTCACTTGCCCCCAAAAAATATATTGTAAATTATGCATTTAAGTTTACTTCCTACTTGGGTGCTTTAAACCAGGGGTTTTAAACAGGTGGTCTGGGGACCACCAGTGGTCCCTGAGAGGGTTCCAGGTGGTCCCCAGCTAAGTTGGTTAACCAGATGTAACTCTTGAGAACGTAAAAATGAAACCAAATGGACCCTTGCGGGTCCATTTGGTTTCATTTTTACACTCTCAAGAGTTAAAATTCATCATCTTAATTAGCCCATAGTGGTAACAGACCCAGTGGTCCCCAACAAATGATAGTTTGGAACCAAATGGACCTGGGAGAGAGATAGGTAGAGATATCTAGAAAGCAGTGAAAGACACAGAGGCAGAGTGCAATGACTGCCTTCAAGACACATTTATCTTGTGTTGTGTTATAGTGCACTAAGTTGCACACTTGCCCGATCGGGCAACCAGGTAGCAGTCTTCACTTGCCCCACCATTTTTTTTTACTTGCCCCGGGCAAGTGGGCAAGTGTTAGTGTCAAGCCCTGAGTTGGCGTGCCGCGACCTTCTTCTGCACCTAAAGGTCGCTACGGCCAAAACTGTCGAGTAACATCTGCATTACCTGCAAAGTACAACAAAATGTAAGCAGAATACATGAAAAAACACAACACTCCTGCAGTCTGCGGTGCGATCCGCCTCATTCTCTATGTCCATGGAAATAGACTTTTGTGACAATTGTGAGGCAATAACATTCAACTACCACCCACAGTTTAACCATTTTAGTTTAAACGGTCAAAATGGAATAATACTAAATAAGATCTCATGATAATTTAGATAATTTGTCAGTCCAAACAAATTGGATTCTGTACAGCAGTGGTTTTCAACCTTTTTCATCCCAGGCACCACCATTTATTCAGAATTTGAGCCACGGACCACCATTTGAGGACATTTTAGCCACAAGGACCCCTAAACTAAAGATTTCTTTTGCTTTTGTCCACAATACCAGGCTGGATTTGGGCAACAAATCAGGCAAAACATACAGATCAAAATGACCATTAATCTTGTTGTGTAGAATAGAGGTTATTCAGATGATGAATATTTTAACTCTTGAGAGCGTAAAAATGAAACCAAATGGACCCGCAAGGGTCCATTTGGTTTCATTTTTACGCTCTCAAAGAGTTACATCTGGTTAACCAGCTTAGCCGGGGACCACCTGGAACCCTCTCAAGGACCACTGGTGGTCCCCGGACCACCTGTTGAAAACCCCTGGTATACACCATATTAAAATGGCTTACATTATATCTAAAAACAAGTAACATGGAATCTGATGAGACACAATCAGAGGTGGATTCAAATCTGTGAATAAAGATATGTGACAGAAATGATCTTGTTACTGGCAGATGAAGAGTGAAAATACATCTTTAAAAATGTGATTTTCTTTTTTTTTTCTCCTCATCTTGTCTCTCATTGTTGAGATATACCTACACTATGATGAAAATGACAGTCCTCTCTCATCCTTTATGAGATATACCTACAGTATGATGATAATGACAGGCCTCTCTCATCCTTTATGAGATATACCTACAGTATGATGATAATGACAGGCCTCTCTCATCCTTTATGAGATATACCTACAGTATGATGAAAATGACAGGCCTCTCTCATCCTTTATGAGATATACCTACAGTATGATGAAAATGACAGGCCTCTCTCATCCTTTATGAGATATACCTACAGTATGATGAAAATGACAGGCCTCTCTCATCCTTTATGAGATATACCTACAGTATGATGAAAATGACAGGCCTCTCTCATCCTTTATGAGATATACCTACAGTATGATGAAAATGACAGGCCTCTCTGAGATATACCTACAGTATGATGAAAATGACAGGCCTCTCTCATCCTTATGAGATATACCTACAGTATGATGATAATGACAGGCCTCTCTCATCCTTTATGAGATATACCTACAGTATGATGAAAATGACAGGCCTCTCTCATCCTTTATGAGATATACCTACAGTATGATGAAAATGACAGGCCTCTCTCATCCTTTATGAGATATACCTACAGTATGATGAAAATGACAGGCCTCTCTCATCCTTTTATGTGGGAGAATCTTTTGCACAATTGGTGGCTGAACAAATACTTTTTTGCCCCAACTGTACATGAAAATATAAACAGTGAAATATCTATACAAGAGTAATTAAACTCTGAGTGCATACAATACATTACAGCAATAGATGTAGTTTTATCAGTTATTAGATCTACAACTATGAGTTATTAGATCTACAACTATGAGTTATTAGATCTACAACTATGAGTTATTAGATCTACAACTATCAGTTATTAGATCTACAACTATGCTGTTTAAAGGCTGAGCTATAATGAAGAGACGCAACGCAAGATCTTTTGTTTTAATGTTTAATTTAGATGTTAATTCATGCTGTGTTTCACCTGTCTGTCTGTCTGTCTGTCTGCCTGCCTGCCTGCCTGCCTGCCTGCCTGTCTGTCTGTCTGCCTGCCAGTCTGTCTGCCTGTCTGCCTGCCTGTCTGTCTGCCTGCCTGCCTGCCTGCCTGTCTGCCTGTCTGTCTGCCTGCCTGCCTACGGCATCGTTCACCTATCCAGTAGTTTAGACAAAATGAAACAAAATAGAAATGGACAAAATAAATAAAATTAGTTATGAGGGAAAAAACTATATTCATACAAGCAATTGTAAAACCAGGCCAATGCCAATAATCTCTGTTGTGTTTTGTCTTTTTAATGTTTTGCGTCTTTTTTGGACGGTTCAGACGTTTAGCAGAGAGAAGAGAAAAAACCCAAAACCCTAAAGATAAAAACCAGAATCAATCTAAAATTATGATTTTGTTTTTCAGTGGTTTAAATATAAAGAAGTTCAACACACACACACACACACACACAACACACACACACACACACACACAACACACACACACACACACACACACACACACACACACACACACACACACACACACACACACACACACACACACACACACACACACCGCCCAAACGTTGCCAACTTTCTCCTGAAAGAATAAAATTAACAAAAAAGGGCACTTTTTAATCTTGTTTTTTTTACTCCCCAGGGGTTGACACTAAGGTCTCGGAGGCACTTGCCCATCGGGCAAGTGCAAGTCAGGTTCTACTTGCCCTCAGCTCCTGGTCACTTGCCTCCCAAAAATATATTGTAAATTTTGCAGATGTAACTCTTGAGAACGTAAAAATGAAACCAAATGGACCCTTGCGGGTCCATTTGGTTTCATTTTTACACTCTGTTTTGTTTCCCAAATCCAGCCTGGAATCGTGGAGAACTAGAAAGCAAGGAAAGACACAGAGGTCTTGCCCCACCATTTTTTTTACTTGCCCCGGGCAAGCGGGCAAGTGTTAGTGTCAAGCCCTGTACCCCCCCCCCCCCCCCCCCCCCCCCCCCGTGACATCATCCATGTGGTGTCATCGTTACAACAACAATAATAAAAGCTCCCATGAACTAACACACCAACATATATGTAATAAAAGTTAATTTTCTGGTTTTAATTACATTAAGAAAAAAGAAAAAAATCTCAACAAACTTCATCAGAAAACTCTAAACTAAAGATGTAAAACAAAAACCCTGAATACAGTGAATGACAACAAACACATCGATGAGAAGCACACCAGTGTGTGTGTGTGTGTGTTGTGTGTGTGTGTGTGTGTGTGTGGTGTGTGTGTGTGTGTGTGTGTGGCATGTTACAATACTTATCAGGACTTAACCAACCAAACTAACAGTTACCCAGTAAATGTTTATAATGGTGTCTGATATCAATGTACTAAAATGTTGGAATTCAACTCCTGTGGAAAAAACTGATAAAATCAGAGAACCAAATGGTCTACCATGGTCTGTGAGATCTACTGGTAGATCATGTGAGAAACCTCCAGTACTCTGACCTGTTTTTAACAAGTTTGCCTAAACTATGAGGACATGAAGTAAAAAAAGCCATAAATGATTGATACCATGTATTGTTACATGCCTATTGTGTGTGTGTGTGTGTGTGTGTGTGTGCGTGTGTGTGTGCGTGCGTGCGTGCGCGTGCGTGCGCACGTGCAGATTGGCTCTACGTTTCAATTATTAAGTGGTATTTATTTATTAATTTATTTAATGAAATTAATTAAAGGGATGAAAATTAAAAAATAAACCTAAATAATGAAAACAAATCGACTCGACCCTGATTGGTCTGCCCATAGACCAATCAGAACTAACCCTGACTCTGATTGGTCTACAGAGTCTGCTGAGGATTGTGGTAGGAGTCACAGGGAGGTAGGTGGGCGGGGCTTCAGGAGGGGCGGGGCTTCAGGAGGGGCGTGGCTCCAGGAGGGGCGTGGCTCCAGGAGGGGCGTGGCTCCAGGAGGGGCGTGGCTCCAGGAGGGGCGGGGCTCCAGGAGGGGCGGGGCTCCAGGAGGGGCGGGGCTTCGAGAGGGCGGGGCTACTGGGGGGCGGGGTTCCAGAAAGGGGCGGGGCTACTGGGTCTCATCCTCCACATCTTGCAGAGCCTCTTTGTTCTGTTGCTGTTCGTCACCTACAGGGGAGACATTTCACCTGTTATTACACCAACCAGAGGTCCAGTTGTGCGTGCTTACGACGCAAGTGTTAGCCGACAGTCCATTGTATTATGCACTTCTACATAGACCTCTACTGACTCTATTCTACAGAACGGCGACAACAACATAGGGACAGCCGGAATAACGGAATGCATTGGAGTTTATATGGAGTACATGAACCACGTGACCGGCCGCACCTCGCTCAACAAGTGAGTGGAGTGACTTCGCAGTGACAGGGCTTGACACTAACACTTGCCCGCTTGCCCGGGGCAAGTAAAAAAAAAATGGTGGGGCAAGTGAAGACTGCTACCTGGTTGCCCGATCGGGCAAGTGTGCAACTTAGTGCACTATAACACAACACAAGATAAATTTGTCTTGAAGGCAGTCATTGCACTCTGCCTCTGTGTCTTTCCCTGCTTTCTAGATATCTCTACCTATCTCTCTCCCAGGTCCCATTTGGTTCCAAACTATCATTTTGCTGGGTCAGGACCACTGGGTCTGTGACCACTATGGGCTAATTAAGATGATGAATTTTAACTCTTGAGAGTGTAAAAAATGAAACCAAATGGACCCGGAAGGGTCCATTTGGTTTCATTTTTACACTCTCAAGAGTTACATCTGGTTAACCAACTTAGCTGGGGACCACCTGGAACCCTCTCAGGGACCACCTGTTGAAAACCCCTGGTTTAAAGCACACAAGTAGGAAGTAAACTTAAATGCAAAATTTACAATATATTTTTGGGGGGCAAGTGATCATGACCTGAGGGCAAGTAGAACCTGACTTGCACTTGCCCGATGGACAAGTGCCTCAGAGACCTTAGTGTCAACCCTGCATCGTAGTGACACGATGTCGGGACACAACACAACTTTATTGCATAGTCGCACACATCTGTGCTTCCATTCACGTCCATAGCCTTTTTCATCTTATTTTCTATCCACTTGGACAACGTGATAAATACCGTAATTTCCGGACTATAGGACACTACTTTTTTCACACTTTTTTACTTTTTTCACACTTTTTTTTTACCCTGCGGCCTTAACAAATAGTGGTCCCTGTTATCAATAAGTTTGAAAACCACTGCTCTAACATGAAGCTTATTGGTCTGGTGCGGCTTATAGGAAAAATCTGTATTTTGCCCCAAATTTAGCTGGTGTGGCTTATATTCAGGTGCGACTTATAGTCCAGAAATGACGGTATATCTCTGGATGGTGGTGTCGGTTGTCTGTCTCTATCAGCTAGCGTAGCTAACGCTAATGTCTATAGCAGTGGTTTTCAACCAGTGGTCCCAGAGATAATTCCAGGTGGTCCCCAGCTAAATGATGGACAGTTGGTTAACCAGATGTAACTCTTTGAGAGTTTAAACATGAAACCAAACGGACCCCCAAGGGTCCTTTTGGTTTCAAAACTATTTCAATTAGCCCAAGTCTACAGAACTAGAGAATGTAGAAAATTAATAGTCTTTTTTTTTTTGTTCTGTATGTTTGCTTGTTTTGTTTCCCAAATCCAACCTGGTATTGTGGACAAATCTTTACTTTGGGGGTCTGTGTGGCTAAAATGTCCTCAAATGGTGGTCCATGGCTCAAATGCTGAATAAATAGTGGGCCCTGGTATGAAAAAGGTTGAAAACCCCTGGTCCATAGTCATTTGATTTCCATTAATAGTGAATGTAGGCTACACTAGTGTGGTTGCAATCTGCTAGTGTCACAGCAGGCAGACCTGTCAAAGCACTAGGGCCGTGTTAAAAAAAAAAAAAGAAAAACGATCCACGATCCAATATTGATTCACGCTCAAAAAACACGATATCGATCCAAAAATGTGTGGATCGATCTTCTCCAGGCGACTGGCACTATTTTCTTTTACGGAGGCGCACTAGAAAGCGAGTGCCGGCAAAACGAAATCGAAACCTAAGAAGGCAAAATGGCTGAATCAGCCCGTAATACTTGTATTTTTTTACTAAAATAAATACTTGATACTTGACTCTTCTCTCTCTGTGTCCCTCCTACACATACACAGATACAATCACCAACCCATGGGGCCGTCTTGTCTATTGCTTCTAAGGACCGATGGCGTGGAACAAACTCCCATTATACATTCGACAGGCAGCCTCTGTAGACATTTTTAAAGCACAGCTCAAGACGTACTTCTATGCACTTGCTTTTAACTGATTCTCTGTGATTCTATATTTTATGATTTTATATTTTATGCCTTATTTCAGGTCCTCACTGTACTGCTTCTTTGATGTATTTTAATGATCTCTTTAATTTATACCCACTATTTTTTGTCTTCTTCTCTATTGCAATGTAAAGCACTTTGAGCTGCATTTTATGTCATGAAAGGTGCTATACAAATAAAGATTATTATTATTGGACAGTATTTATTTCCATTATGTCTGTAAATAGATCGATATCGAATCGGATCGGATCGTGACCTTGTGAATCGAAATCGAAATGATCAAGGGAATTCGGATCGATTCCCAGCCCTACAAAGCACTCTGAAACCTCAGACAGACAGACAGACAGACAGACAGACAGACAGACAGACAGACAGACAGACAGACAGACAGACAGACAGGTCACCAAGTTAAAGTCCAAACACATAAAGTTGTTTTTCATGTTCCATTTGTAAAGCATCTTTAGCTACTCAGAAGCAAGTATTAGTATTAGTATTAGTATTAGTATTAGTATTAGTATTAGTATTAGTATCCAGGCCAGGGGGTTTCAACAGGTGGTCCGGGGACCACCAGTGGTCCTTGAGAGGGTTCCAGGTGGTCCCCAGGCTAAATGATGGAAAGTTGGTTATCCAGATGTAACTCTTGAGAATGTAAAAATGAAACCATTTGGTTTCATTTCAAAACCAAAATAATTATTGAGTTTTAGGTCTTTGGGATGAAAATGTAATCAAATGGTGGTCCGTGGCTCAAATGCCGAATAAATGGTGGTCCCTGGTGTCAAAAAGGTTGAAAACCCCTGAGCTAGGCTATTAAATGATTTATTGCTTAATAATAATTATAAATGAAACTTTATTTGTATAGCAAGAAAGAAAGAAAGAAAGAAAGAAAGAAAGAAAGAAAGAAAGAAAGAAAGAAAGAAAGAAAGAAAGAAAGAAAGAAAGAAAGAAAGAAAGAAAGAAAGAAAGAAAGAAAGAAAGAAAGAAAGAAAGAAAGAAAGCAAGCAAGCAATAGGGCATTAATGAGATTAAAGAACAACTTTTTTAGGGTTTTTTTAATGCGTCAGATCGCTCTGTATCGTATCGAATCGAATTGTACCAAATTCCAACAAATCGAAATCGTATCGAAATTGCACTGAATCAAATCGAATCGTTCTGTATATAAGATAAATCGTTTCTGAATCGTTTCGAGTCCATGCAAATCGATACATATCGAATCGTCTTGTTAGGGAGAGATACACACCCCTAATAGACACGTTTACTGTCTCCCTGAGTCCATAGAACTAGGTATAATAGATACGTTTACTGTCTCTCTGAGTCCATAGAACTAGGTATAATAGATACGTTACTGTCTCCCTGAGTCCATAGAACTAGGTATAATAGATACGTTTACTGTCTCCCTGACTCCATAGAACTAGGTATAATAGATACGTTTACTGTCTCCCTGAGTCCATAGAACTAGGTATAATAGATACGTTTACTGTCTCCCTGAGTCCATAGAACTAGGTATAATAGATACGTTTACTGTCTCCCTGAGTCCATAGAACTAGGTATAATAGACACGTTTACTGTCTCCCTGAGTCCATAGAACTAGGTATAATAGATACGTTTACTGTCTCCCCGAGTGTTGGAGGTATAATAGATGTAAGAGCCATTTCTGTTCTATTCATTTTATTTCTATGTCTGATGACGTCACTAGTGGGCTCGGTCAAGGCCACACAGGTTATATCAGGTTATATGAGAGAACAAAGAACTGTGTTCAGGGGTTGACCCTAAGGTCTCCAAGGCACTTGTCCATCGGGCAAGTGCAAGTCAGGTTCTACTTGCCCTCAGGTCATGGTCACTTGCCCCCCAAAAATATATTGTAAATTTTGCATTTAAGTTTACTTCCTACTTGGGTGCTTTAACCCATTGTAGACTATCCCGATTCTAAAAATGTCTTTGAAATACTAACCTAAGTGTATTGAAAAACCTCAAATTATTGTGTAACACCATCACATTTTTGACATTTTTTGATACTGTACATACTGTACAGAACCCCAGTAGGGGTTCCCGTCAACTAGGGTAAAACTACCACTAGGGGTTCCCGTCTACTATGGGTTAAACCAGGGGTTTTCAACAGGCGGTCCCTGAGAGGGTTCCAGGTGGTCCCCAGTTAAGTTGGTTAACTAGATGTAACTCTTGATAACGTAAAAATAAAACCAAATGGATCCTTGCGGGTCCATTTGGTTTCATTTTTACACTCTCAAGAGTTAAAATTCATCATCTTAATTAGCCCAGGTCACAATGACTGCCTTCAAGACAAATTTATCTTGTGTTGTGTTATAGTGCACTAAGTTGCACACTTGCCCGATCGGGCAACCAGGTAGCAGTCTTCACCTGCCCCACCATTTTTTTTACTTGCCCCGGGCAAGCGGGCAAGTGTTAGTGTCAAGCCCTGATGTTCAAGGAGAAAAGGTTGTGCTGCTCTAGAATACGATGCGTAGATTATAGAATACGATGCGTAGATTATAGAACTAGGTGTAATAGATTACCGTCTCCCTGCATATCGGAGGTCCACAGATTATAGAACTAGGTATAATAGATATATTTACAGATTATAGAACTAGGTATAATAGATATATTTACAGATTATAGAACTAGGTATAATAGATATATTTACAGATTATAGAACTAGGTGTAATAGATTACCGTCTCCCTGCATATCGGAGGTCCATAGATTATAGAACTAGGTGTAATAGATATATTTACAGATTATAGAACTAGGTATAATAGATATATTTACAGGTTATAGAACTAGGTGTAATAGATTACCGTCTCCTTGCATATCGGAGGTCCATAGATTATAGAACTAGGTATAATAGATTACCGTCTCCCTGCATATCGGAGGTCCATAGATTATAGAACTAGGTATAATAGATTACCGTCTCCCTGCATATCGGAGGTCCATAGATTATAGAACTAGGTATAATAGATATATTTACAGGTTATAGAACTAGGTGTAATAGATTACCGTCTCCCTGCATATCGGAGGTCCATATATTATAGAACTAGGTATAATAGATTACCGTCTCCCTGCATATCGGAGGTCCATAGATTATAGAACTAGGTATAATAGATTACCGTCTCCCTGCATATCGGAGGTCCATAGATTATAGAACTAGGTGTAATAGATTACCGTCTCCCTGCATATCGGAGGTCCAGAGCGTCAGGTTGTCTCGTAGCAGCTGCATGATGAGTGTTGAGTCTTTATAACTCTCTTCGCTGAGCGTATCTAGTTCTGCGATGGCGTCGTCAAACGCTGCCTTGGCCAACCTGAACACCAGGGGGAGACAAACACACTGTTAAAATGACACAAACATGGATAATACACTCAACAAAAATATAAATGCAACACTTTTGTTTTTGCTCCTTCTTCAGGGGATGGACTTAAAAAAGCCCTAAAATTCATTTCAGACATTCAATATAACCATTTAACTCAAACACTGTTCACAAATCTGCCTAAATGTGTGATATTGAGCACTTCTGCTTTGTTAAGTTAATCCATCCCACCTCACAGGTGTGCCACATCAAGATGCAGATGTGACATCATGGTTAGTGCACAGGTGTACCCCAGACTCTCCACAATAAAAAGACACCCTGAAATGTGCAATTTTCTTTTGCCTTATTGGGTGTATGGGCCTCCGAACCAGTAAGTATCTGGTGTGACCACCATTTGCCTCATGCAGTGCAACATCATCTTCTTCGCATAGAGTTTATCAGAGGGTTAGGGTTCAATTGTGGCCAGTGGAATGTTGGCCCACTCATCTTCAATGGCTATGTGAAGTTGTTGGATATTAGTGGGAACTGGTATGCGCTGTCGAAATGGTAATATTGTGTTATTACCATTTTTACAGTGTGTACCAGTTCCCACATTTCAGGGTGTCTTTTTATTGTGGACAGTCTAAGGTACACCTGTGCACTAACCATGATGTCACATCTGCATCTTAATGTGGCACACCTGTGAGGTGGGATGGATTATCTTAACAAAGCAGAAGTGTTCAATATCACACATTTAGGCAGATTTGTGAACAGTGTTTGAGAGAAATGGTTATATTGTCTATCTGGAATGAATTTTAGGGCTTTAAGTCCATCCCCCGAAAAATGGGAGCAAAAACAAAAGTGTTGCATTTATATATTTGTTGAGTGTACGTTATACTTGCCCTCTATAACTAGAATTCAACATTTAAAAAACACAAATGGATCCTTGCGGGTCCATTTGGTTTCATTTTCACACTCTCAAGAGTTAAAGTATTCATCATCTGAATTAGCACTATTTAATTAAGAAGTCTACACTGTTTTGTTGGCAAAATACAACCTGGAATTGTGAACAAAACCAAAAGAATTCTTTAGTTTTAGGTCCATGTAATCAAATGGTGGTTTGTGTCTCAAACTGCTGAATAAATGGTGGTCCCTGGAGTCAAAAAGGTTGAAAACCCCTGCAGTAGAGAGGTTTAAACTTTTTTTTTTCCTCAGATTTTTTTTATTATATGTGAAAAATGATAGTGGTGAGACGATTCACTTACGTCACGATACGATACGATATCCATTTAGGGTTCTGAATCGATTTATATTGTGATTCATAGTTACGCTGCGATTCCATTTGATATATTGATAAATCACATTTTTTCTCCACAAATGACAAATGCTTTCATCATACTAGAACAAGGCGGATTCCACCCATTGTCAAGATTTTTTCTAGAGCGTACAAATCATAAAAAGAAAAATCATTAAAACACAACACAAACACAACTTGATGATGTCATCATCAAGTGAAATACAGTACAGTAAAATGTTGAAAATGGGTGAATTCCCCTTTAGAACAATTCTGAACAATTTGGACCAAGAAAGTTCAATCAACTACGTTGTAGAACATTTTAGACGCAATTTTAGAACCAATCTTAGACCATATAAATAGCAAAAAGTTCAATCCTACACATCAGTGCAGGCTGATAACATCAGTCAGTCTTTCTGACATCAACACATTAATGAATAGAACCTACATAAATATCCAATAAAATCTTGAACCTGGTGATTGGATATTAATATCATGACATTATGCATTGTGGTATATTGTTTTGCCATATGGATTTTTTTTGCTCACCCTTAAAAAATGCCCTGAAACAAGTGTATTAGTTATTTCATACTAAAACAGGGGTTTTCAACAGGTGGTCCGGGGACCACCAGTGGTCCTTGAGAGGGTTCCAGGTGGTCCCCAGGCTAAATGATGGAAAGTTGGTTAACCAGATGTAACTCATTTTCACACTCTC
>CM076977.1:3287364-3309864 GCA_039105355.1 Benthosema pterotum
TACTTTTCAAATAGTCAACATTTCTTGTTTAAAACACATCTTTTTACTGGTCTCATAAAATATTCTAATTTTTTGAGATACTGATTTGATGGGTTTTATGAGCTGGAAGCCAAAATTGTGTAAAAATAAACAAATAAATACTTGAAATCATTTACAATGTGAGTACTGGATATATAATTATTGAAAGTTCGGGTTTTTGAATGAAATTGTTGAAATAATTCAACTTTTTGATGATATTCTAATTTACTGGCCAGCACCTGTAGACTCCCAGTGGCATTAGAGGTTTATATAACTTACATTTTATAATAAAAGACTTTAGACTCTCCTGTGATTAATTAGACATTAATTAGAGCTTTATATAACTTACATTTTATAATAAAAGACTTTAGATTCTCCGGTGTCATTATTTAGAGGTTTATATAACTTACATTTTATAATAAAAGACTTTAGACTCTCCGGTGTCATTATTTAGAGGTTTATATAACTTACATTTTATAATAAAAGACTTTAGACTCTCCGGTGTCATTATTTAGAGCTTTATATAACTTACATTTTATAATAAAAGACTTTAGACTCTCCGGTGTCATTATTTAGAGCTTTATATAACTTACATTTTATAATAAAAGACTTTAGACTCTCCGGTGTCATTATTTAGAGCTTTATATAACTTACATTTTATAATAAAAGACTTTAGACTCTCCGGTGTCATTATTTAGAGCTTTATATAACTTACATTTTATAATAAAAGACTTTAGACTCTCCGGTGTCATTATTTAGAGCTTTATATAACTTACATTTTATAATAAAAGACTTTAGATTCTCCAGTGATTAATTAGACATTAATTAGAGGTTTATATAACTTACATTTTATAATAAAAGACTTTAGATTCTCCGGTGTCATTATTTAGAGGTTTATATAACTTACATTTTATAATAAAAGACTTTAGACTCTCCGGTGTCGGCTGCAGGTATCAGATGTTTGTCCAGAACATCCAGGATGTCACAACAAATCGACTTCAACTCGTTTTCAACCTGAAGACAAAACGCATTATAGCATTTAGAACATCATTATACATTCATTAATACAGTAACAACAAAAACATTTTAACCTGCAGAAACACTTAAAGTTAAATTAGTTTTTACAGCTTACTATCAGACCCAGGACTTAAAGGGGAATTCCACCCATTTTCAACATTGTTTTCTGAGAGCGTACAAATGCAACCAAATGAACCCGTTAGGGTTCATTTGGTTGCATTTGTCCACCGAATCCCCGACAGTTACATTTTGCTCGATCTATACAGCATCTGAGAGAGTGGCGTCTCCCAGTCATGCTGCATTTTGAAATGTAAAAAATGGTCCAGAATTGACCGAGAAATTAATGATCAAAAAGACTTTTTTTGCCGAAAAGTCCAGATTTTTTGCAATTTACAGCTTTGCGTCACAAGTTAATTAATGTATTTAATTATATTATATACTGTACATTACCTAAACACAAGGAAGTGACCGACAGCAGGCAATCTACAGCTATTTATAGGACAATCCATAAATAAGGAGATGAATTGAACTGGCGCCTTTCCACGTGGAGTCGTGGACATCTCCAAGGCGCACAGACGCCCGCACCGTCTCCAAATCAATTTCACGAAATTAGCAACTTAAGGGACTGCACGACAAACACGCCCATGACCACACCTCCAGTTACAAATAACGGTGTCGGCATAAAGAATAGTGGCTAAGGGAAGAGAAAAAGTGACGAAAATACCAATAAGGGAATTCGCTGTGGGTTTCGGGTAACGTTAGCGAAAATCGAGCCCTAGGTACCATGAGCAGAGCTCCTGTATGCTCCAATCAGACACTAGGTACCATGAACAGAGCTCCTGTATGCTCCAATCAGACACTAGGTACCATGAACAGAGCTCCTGTATGCTCCAATCAGACACTAGGTACCATGAACAGAGCTCCTGTATGCTCCAATCAGACACTAGGTACCATGAACAGAGCTCCTGTATGCTCCAATCAGACACTAGGTACCATGAACAGAGCTCCTGTATGCTCCAATCAGACACTAGGTACCATGAACAGGGTTCTCTCTCTCTCTCCGCTGCTGTATTATATTCTATTGTACAGGACCGATTGAACGCAGTAAACATTAATAAACAGTCTGTGTAATATATCGGAGACATGAATACTGATCCCTGATACTTTAATTCTTTAAAATCGCTAGCCGATACCGATTAAATATGGGATCGGGCGCATCCCTAGTATGTAGAGAATAGGGCATCATCTATACCAGGGCTGTCCAAAAGGTAGATGGTGATCTAGCAGTAGATCTCACAGACCATGCAGGTAGAATTACGCCATTTTCAAGAGTCCACGCAATTAGAAAATGGAGAATAATTGTTATTTTGACCAATATTTTGCCAGTTCTCTTTCACAAAAGCGTGAATGTTCTTAGTTTTGGGTGCTAGAGACTAAACTCAACATCACAAACTGTCAACTCAAACCCATAATACTGTTTTCAAACGTCAGTAGTAGCATATACAGGAAAACCTTCCAATTCTCCCCCTCTATTTTTCATTATAAGTGCATTATTCTTAAACACTATAACAGTAAGTAACTCCATCACCACTATTTCAAAGCTCAAACCTTCTAGAGTTCTTGAAATGGATTTTCAGTAATGGAACAATCACATTTTTGATGTGTAGATCTTGTTGAGACGCTCATTTTGAAAATAGCTCTCAAGTCCAAAAAGTGTGGCCAGCCCCGATCTAGAGGCAGTAGGTACAGTATAGGGTAATACTACAGTATGTACAGTGTAAGCTATTACTATGTACAGTATGGGGCAACCGAGTGCCTACCCCTGTTCCACATTTTTAACGGCCATTTTCTGCAGTTAGGCCTAGATTATTGTCATGCTTAGGCCATATTTTATTTCTTATTAGAACAGTCAGACTGGTAGATATTTTCCTATGGATCAATCACACACATTCATTATATTAATAATATATTAATAATTGGCCATCAGAACAACTCAGCACACTGCAGAACTACTTTCACATGAACATTCAAGAGGAATGCAGTCATTTTAATACAGAGAGCAAAAAAAACCTTCTCCCAGAATCTGGCCACGTTCCAGCCGATACCACCCGGTTACCACTAAGGTTGGCAACCCTTGCTATAGGGAAGGGCTGCCAACACTTTTTTTGACTTGAAAGCTACTTTCAAAATAACCGGCTCAACAAGATCTACACATCAAAAAATGTGATTGTTCCATTACTGAAAATCCATTTCAAGAAAGTTTGAGCTTTGGAATAGTGGTGATGGTGTTACTGACTGTTATAGTGTTTTAGAATAATGCACTTATAATGAAAAATAGGGGGAGGGTTAGAAGGTTTTCCTGTGTATGCTATTACTGAGGTTTGAAAACAGTATCTGAGGTTTGAGTTGACACTTTGTGATCTTGAGTTTAGTTTCTTGCACCCAAAACTAAGAGCAAAACTTTCACGTTTTTTTTTTTTTTTTTTTTTTTTCTTTTTTTCTCGTTAAAATGACGTAATTCAGATGTTTAAATATAATTGTTTAAATATAATTTAAACAAATATAATCGAAACCATTTGGTTTCGTTTTACCGCTCTCAAGAGTTACAGATCTATAAGGGTCCGAGTGCTTGGGGGACTCTCATGTGATCTACCTGCATGGTCTGTCAGATCTACTGGTACAGGGGTTTTCAACAGGTGGTCCGGGACCACCAGTGGTCCCTGAGAGGGTTCCAGGTGGTCCTCAGCTAAGTTGGTTAACCAGATGTAACTCTTGAGAGTGTAAAAATGAAACCAAATGGACTCTTGTGGGTCCATTTGGTTTCATTTTCACCCTCTCAAGAGTTAAAATATTCAACATCCTAATTAACCCAAGTAGAAGATTAATGGTCATTTTGATCTGAATGTTTGATCGTTTTGTTTTCCAAATCCAGGCTGGAATTGTGGACAAAAAGCAAAATAAATCTTTAGTTTTTGGGGGGTCTGTGGGGCTAAAATGTCCTCAAATGGTGGTCCTCCCTGGCTCAAATGCTGAATAAATAGTGGGCCCTGGTATGGAAAAGGTTGAAAACCCCTGTACTGCTAGATCAGTCACCATCTACCTTTTATTTTCATCTTACCGTCTGTCTGTATTCTCTGATCATCTTCAGCTTGTCCTCTCCTCCTTTGCTCTCCTCTCTCTGTTCGATGGAGCTGATGATCCTCCACGAAGCTCTCCTGGCTCCGATCACGTTCTTATAGGCGACGGAGAGAAGGTTACGCTCCTCTACGGTCAGCTCCATGTCCATGCCTGCCACCTTCTTCATGGACTCAACCATCTCTGTTAAATATAATAAAACATTACATCTCTGTTAGAATATAATAAATAAAACATTATGTCCATGCCTGCTACCTTCTTCATAGACTCAACCATCTCTGTGAGGATACAACAAAACATTAGCCTGACTTCAGTCTGAATTGTCATTCCGTTTCACTTCATTATTCAGACTGAAGTCCCTCTCTACCACAGCAGTTTCTAGGATGTTTCACTTCATTATTCAGACTGAAGTCCCTCTCTACCACAGCAGTTTCTAGGATGTTTCACTTCATTATTCAGACTGAAGTCCCTCTCTACCACAGCAGTTTCTAGGATGTTTCACTTCATTATTCAGACTGAAGTCCCTCTCTACCACAGCAGTTTCTAGGATGTTTCACTTCATTATTCAGACTGAAGTCCCTCTCTACCACAGCAGTTTCTAGGATGTTTCACTTCATTATTCAGACTGAAGTCCCTCTCTACCACAGCAGTTTCTAGGATGTTTCACTTCATTATTCAGACTGAAGTCCCTCTCTACTACAGCAGTTTCTGGGATGGGCGTGATCAAAGCAGCAGTCTTCACGGTGATTGGTTCATACCAACCCATATCCATATTGGGAAAGCAGACGACATTGTTGTCATTATTATGCTAATGCGTTAGCATTAGCATAATAATGACGTCGCTAACTAAACAAACACAGCCGACGAGCGTTACTAGCAGTAAAATATGTCGGATGATGATGTTTATAAAACCTAAAGCCTGACGCTCCTTTAAAGAATAATAAAGTGAAACGAAGTGAGTGACAGGGCTGTTGGCCAATCAGGTGCTGGGCATGGAATTCCAACCGACAAACGGCCCCAAAGGCAACGAAGCCAGTCCTTGAATCACAAAGAAAAAATAAGGTAGTATTTTTAAGGTGCTGATTCAGGGCTGAGCCAGGCTAACAAAACATTACATCTCTGTCAGAATATAACAAAAAACATTACATCTCTGTTAGAGATAAATAAAATAATTGCCCACTCCTGTTATAAGGTTATGATTCAGTTTAAACCCAGTAATTCACAGAGTATTCCTGACTGTAATCAAGACACCAGTGACTGTGGAGGACGCTGTGGGACTCATGACGTCATCACTCGGTTTTAGAAATCTATTTGATATTAAATTACAATACAATACAATACAATACGTATTAATATACAATTGTGTAATACAAAGTGTAAAATACACAAAGTGATATTGTTCACTTTAAATCTATTTGAGTGTGTGTGTGTGTGTGTGTGTGTGTGTGTGTGTGTGTGTGTGTGTGTGTGTGTGTGTGTGTGTGTGTGTGTGTGTGTGAATAAAAATAGTCCAGGCTCCAAATACATCCATGACTCATTGAAGAATTTGAAGAACAATGATGCATAATGTCACCCAATACCTGGCAACCTCTCTGTAACTGTAGTCCATGAGCAGAGGGTTGCCAGGTCTGGTTATAAGCCTCCCCCTTAACTGCAGTCTATGAGGGTTAGGGGGTTTGAGGCGACGCAACCAGACTATTGGTATCCACCCTGGGCTAAGGGTGTGCTTTTTAGACTATGAACGTAGTTGTGGTAGTTACTGTATTTACAGTCCCCAGAGAAACAACCCTGTTCAGTCCTCACTAGTGTTACTGTATTTACAGTCCCCAGAGAAACAACCCTGTTCAGTCCTCACTAGTGTTACTGTATTTACAGTCCCCAGAGAAACAACCCTGTTCAGTCCTCACTAGTGTTACTGTATTTACAGTCCCCAGAGAAACAACCCTGTTAGTCCTCACTAGTGTTACTGTATTTACAGTCCCAGAGAAACAACCCTGTTCAGTCCTCACTAGTGTTACTGTATTTACAGTCCCCAGAGAAACAACCCTGTTCAGTCCTCACTAGTGTTACTGTATTTACAGTCCCCAGAGAAACAACCTGTTCAGTCCTCACTAGTGTTACTGTATTTACAGTCCCCAGTGAAACAACCCTGTTCAGTCCTCACTAGTGGTACTGTATTACAGTCCCAGAGAAACAACCATGTTCAGTCCTCACTAGTGTTACTGTATTTACAGTCCCCCAGAGAAACAACCCTGTTCAGTCCTCACTGGTGTTACTGTATTTACAGTCCCCAGAGAAACAACCCTGTTCAGTCTCACTGGTGTTACTGTATTTACAGTCCCCAGAGAAACAACCCTGTTTCAGTCCTCACTGGTGTTACTGTATTTACAGTCCCCAGAGAAACAACCCTGTTCAGTCCTCACTAGTGTTACTGTATTTACAGTCCCCAGAGAAACAACCCCGTTCAGTCCTCACTAGTGTTACTGTATTTACAGTCCCCAGAGAAACAACCCTGTTCAGTCCTCACTAGTGTTACTGTATTTACAGTCCCCAGTGAAACAACCCTGTTCAGTCCTCACTAGTGTTACTGTATTTACAGTCCCCAGAGAAACAACCCTGTTCAGTCCTCACTGGTGTTACTGTATTTACAGTCCCCAGAGAAAACAACCCTTGTTCAGTCCTCACTAGTGTTACTGTATTTACAGTCCCCAGTGAAACAAACCCTGTTCAGTCTCACTAGTGTTACTGTATTTACAGTCCCCAGAGAAACAACCCTGTTCAGTCCTCACTAGTGTTACTGTATTTACAGTCCCCAGAGAAACAACCCTGTTCAGTCCTCACTAGTGTTACTGTATTTACAATCCCCAGATTTAGCTGCCCCTGGCAGCTAAATAAAACACTAAGGGTCGCCCCACCTGCCCCTGTAGGGTAAATAAAACACTAAGGATCGCCCCACCTGCCCCTGTAGGGTAAATAAAACACTAAGGGTCGCCCATCTATCTGCCCCACAGCTCACACTTTTCAAGAATAACAGGCTAAGCTCACGCACGCTCACACACACACACACACACACACACACACACACACACACACACACACACACACACACACACACAACACACCACACAGTTAACTAACAGTTAGCCTCTCCATTGAGCCTCCATTTTGTTTAGCTTGCTTTAGCCTGGCTGTCAATCATGTGCTTCTAAACCAAGTTTAAATGTTGCACTGAACCTGATGGACTAGTTCAGACCTAAACCTAAACCTAAAGCTCTTAAACACGACTAGTTGTGATGATAAAGTTTAAAACAGACAGTCTTTATGAAGCCAGTGTGTTAGCCTAGTGTTAGCATGTTAACACTATGCTAACACACACACACCCACACACACACACACACACACCACACACACACACACACACACACACACACACACACACACACCACAGCACGTCACACACTGTGTTCAGAGCCTTTGAGTACAGACAGTTACGACAACTCAGTTCACTTCATAGGGTCAAAGTCCAGTGGAGGATCTTCTATCTGAAGTAACATAAATGCATTTGGACTTGGACCTAAAACCATCCCAGCTTTAATGATCTTTTACATCCCTTTATTTAGATCGTTTTGTAGTAATAGTACAACATAAACATCAACAGAGACTTTAGTCGTTGCTGTACAACATGTTCCATTTCTGACCCGTCAATGTCGCTCCTCTGCTCCACACGGCTGCGGTAATGCTACCGTAAAGCATCGTGCTAACAGGCAGAGCCATCTAGTAGAAGAGTGGCGACATTGACGGGTCAGAAAAAAGCCTGATCACGTGGTTCATGTACTCGCGCGAGCCCATAGGCTCCAATGCATTCAGTAACTTCCGGCTGTCCCTATCCAACAGAAGTCTATGTAGAGGGACTGTTCCCGTGAAGTGAACGGAGTTGGCGTAACTCTGTGTATTTCTAAGGCTCTGTGCTCAGGGAGGCTCACCGTCATACCGCTCCGCCTGCTCGGCCAGCTTGGCCTGGTAGACCCGCTCCTCCCGGTCTGCTGCCATGCCTGTCTGGGACCCTGGACCCCGGCCTGGAGCTCTGTCTGTCCCCGGTCTGTCTGGGACCCTGGACCCGGGGGAGCTCTGTCTGTCAGCGGGCTGCGCTGAGGCTGCTGGCCGCGGGACGGTGTCTGTCAGCGGGCTGCGCTGAGGCTGCTGGCCGCGGGACGGTGACTGGACGGCGGGCTGCCTGGGGCGGGGAGGAGGAGGAGGAACCAAGATGGCGGCCCGCAGGGTCTCTCTCTCTCACACACACACACACACACACACACACACTGCATCATCCCATACCCCGGGAGGACGGGGCGAGCATAGGCTCTGAGGAGCTGAGCCGTCTAGTAGAAGAGTTGCGACATTGAGTGGTCAGAAACGGAATAGGGACAAACTGGAGTTGGAAATACATTGTTTTTTAACGAGGGCAGCGCAAATAAGAGCTAAATATTTTAGGGCATGGCGTGTGGTGAACATGAATTGTTTTAAAGTGTTGTACAGCAACAATTAAAGTCTCTGTTTATGTTGTACATGTCATTTACTACAAAACAATCTGAAATAAAGCGGTTTCCATGCTAAATAGAAGTCTATGTAGAAATAATTTCTCTTATTATTAAATTAACCACACATAATATACGTTTCTGTTTATAGCCATTGTAGTGGTTTTTCATTTTAATAACCATTGCTATTTTTATTATATTAAACAATAAATAATAATATAAATAGCAGAAGGCGTAGCGTCATTGGGGCCATTGGAGCCATGGCCCGAATTATTTTGCTGGCCCAGGCTGAGGTACAGTACACTGGGGCCGAGAATTCAGGGGAACAGACAGACAGACACCATGAGTAGCTTAGTGTTGGGGGTGTTAGACGGCTTGACGCCTCGCTATTCATCCAGGTATTGTTATCAAATGGGTCAAAACCTGTTAAATGGTCCTGGTGAAGGAGGTGGCAAAGTTGGCCCCCCAAAACAATAGGTGTTAATTGCCCATGCGCCATCTATTTCCAGTAGCCTAAAACCTTTTGTACTTGCCTTGAGAGGCTGGGGATGAAAGGTATTTGTAAATACAAATTTTGAGAATAAACGAAAATACATATAGCCTACTTATACATATATAAATACTTGCACTGTGTATTTATTGACGTTTCATTCACGCTTCTCTATCTTGCATTACTAATTAGAAAGTAACAACGGCTTTATCTATCGCCCGGTTAGATGTCCGCCGCTATTTGCGGGGGGGGGGGGGGGGGGTTCTACTGGCGAGGCTGATGTCCGACGCACGCTACGCGCCTGAATAATAGTAACAATTGATGAATCGTGAAGAACAAATTGCTGTCATTTTCCCCTTTTCTCTGTGTTACCATGGCGACCTTCCTGTCTGCCAATCATCAAGCCGCGCCGGGTCGTCCCCCAGGGCTATGGGATCTGTTATAGCCTGTACCGTACAGCCGTATAGCCGAGTCCACCGCTAGGGGTCTCCATAGAGATACTTTAATACCTCTATGACAGGGATTTTCAACCCTTTTCATACCACGGACCACTATTTATTCAGAATTTCAGCCACGGACCTCCAGTTGATGACATTTTAGCCCCACAGACCCCAAAACTAAAGATTTATTTTGCTTTTGTCCACAATTCCAGGCTGGATTTGAGGAAACCAAACAGTCCAACATACAGATCAAAATGACCATTAATCTTCTACATTCTCTAGTTGTGTAGACTTGGGATAATTCACATGATGAATATTTTAACTCTTTGAGAGCGTAAACATGAAACCAAATGGACCCGCGAGGGTCCATTTGGTTTCATGTTTACACTCTCAAAGAGTTACATCTGGTTAACCAACTTTCCATCATTTAGCCTGAGGACCGCCTGGAACCCTCTCAGGGACCACTGGTGGTCCCCGGACCACCTGTTGGAAACCCCTGCTCTATGAGGTCCCCAGAACCACATGGACCCTAGCCTCGACACCCAGGCTTTCATTTCGTTCGCCTTGCGCGAAAACGGGAAAGCCTGGACTAACGCACGTTGGAAAGTGGCCTTGAGGGGCGTGTCAACCTTCCGGGGTGGGCGTGGTCTAAATGATGTGACGTAAACAGCAGTGGACGGGAGGGGGGGGGCCGGAGATGACGACACGTTAGTGAGATCAAATCAGAGCGCAGCACTTCCGCCGTGGGGATCCACGACACCCCCGCCCCAAGGCCAAAATCAATGAGGGCTAGACCAGGCTACATGGACCCTTATATGGGACCAACTCTTAGAGTGTAACACAACTCTTAGACTTAGAGTGTAAAAATGAAACCAAATGGACCCTTGCAGGTCCATTTGGTTTCATTTTCACACTCTCAAGAGTTAAAATATTCATCATCTGAATTAGCACCACTTAATTAAGAAGTTTATACTGTTTTGTTTGCAATATCCAGCCCTGGAATTATGGACAAAACCAAAATAATTCTTTAATTGTAGGTCTTTGGTGTGAAAATGTAATCAAATGGTGGTCCGTGGCTCAAATGCTGAATAAACGGTGGTCCTTGGAGTCAAAATAAAGGTTGAAAACCCCTGAGATAGGGAAACGGTTGAGATGTTCTCTGCCTGTGTGTCATCAGAGTATAATAAATAGATTATGTCAATGTGATGAAAAGAGCAGGCCTGTTGTAGTTTATAATAAATACATTACAGATGACAGCATTTCATCTAGTTCTGCTCCATAGATGCAGGGGTGGATGTAACATTTCCCAATTGGGGGGGCAGGAGAAAATGGTATGGGTGCGCCATACCATTTTCACTTCCAGGACTTTTATTAGTCAAGTAAAGCATCAATAATAACATCACTGGGCAGTAGCTTGTTACAAGTAGCTAAGCTACATAGCTTAACTACATTTCCCCGTAACTTGTAGTGTAGGTTACTACATTTGTTCTGGGAATAGCTTGTAGTGAAGCTACACTACTTGTTTCCAGTAGCTTGTAGTGAAGCTACACTACTTGTTTCGAGTAGCTTGTAGTGAAGCTACACTACTTGTTTCGAGTAACAAGGATTGTGGCTTACTATTTTCCCCACACAATTTTCAAATTCCACCATTTTTAATGGGTAGAAAACCTCTAATATACATCCAAAACTTAAACATGCCACCATCCTATGTTCAAACCCTCCGCTAAATTATTATCATTATGATTTTTACCCATATTGTTTTAATTATGATTAGTATTTAGAAAGTTGTACATTAAGATGAGATATATATTTAAATTATGTAGTGATGATGTAGCAAGCTACATCAAGCTACTTTTGTCATGTAGCTTGTAGTGTTGCTTGCTACAATTTTCTGGCGATAGTTGTGAGTAGCTTAGCTGCATTTTTTCGAGAGTAACAAGTAGTGTAGCTTACTATTATTTTCCTAGTAACTTGCCCATCACTGAATCAGTTGTTGTTGAAGTTGCAACAGACACGCAGCATGCATAAAGCTAAAGGTCTGACTCAGAGAGTTTTCTGTTTTCAATGATGAAATGCTGTTGGTTTAGTGGTGACACAGCTGTAGTTAGTAGCAGTAGTAGTGTTTCACAGCATTTTAAATAGAAGCACTTTAATTTGAAATATCTTGGGTTGTTTTGCATGCCATCATGTTTGGTGGGGCAGACTGGGCATTTAGGGGGGCATTGCCCCCCCCCCCCCCCCCACCCCCCCCCCCCCCCCCCCCCCCCCCCCCCCCCCCCCCCCCCAAGGCCATGCCTACATCCGTCCCTGCATAGATGTCCTTCTAACAATATCTGGATCAGAACCAGGGCCGGATCTAGAGGGGGCAGGGCCACCCAATGAAAGGTAATATCAGTGGTTTTCATCAGTGGTCCTTGAGAGAGGTCCAGGTGGTCTCAGCTAAATGATGGAAAGTTGGTTAACCAGATGTAACTCTTGAGAGTGTAAACATGAAACCAAATGGACCCTTGTGGGTCCATTAGGGCAGAGGTTTTCAACCGGTGGTCCGGGGACCACCAGTGGTCCTTGAGAGGGATCCAGGTGGTCCCAGCTAAGTTGGTTAACCAGATGTAATCTTGAGAACGTAAAAATGAAACCAAATGGACCCTTGGGGTCCATTTGGTTTCATTTTTACGCTCTCAAGAGTTAAAATATACTGTGTATTGTGGACAAAAGCAAAAGAAACTTTATTTTTGGGGTCTGTGGGGCTAAAATGTCATCAAATGCTGAATGAATGGTGGGCCCTGGTATCAAAAAGGTTGAAAAACCACTGCATTAGAGGACATAGACGGATGATAATAAATAATGAACCAAGAAACAGAAAGCACTTTGTCTTATATCTATCAATAGGAGGACGTGTTACAGACTCTCCACCAATAGGAGGACGTGTTGCACACTCTCCACCAATAGGAGGACGTGTTACACACTCTCCACCAATAGGGTGTCGGGTTAGAGACATGTCAGAGGCACTCATCCAATAGCAGGACAGGATTATAAGCAGAAACCTGAATAATAAATATGTGACAGAGTTAAGCAACAACACTGCAGCTACTGTATAATTGATATATTTATATATAGATCTGGTAAAAAGCTTCTATTAGATCTACAAGTCTAGTCTATGCATTCTAATCATTTAAAGGTTATTTTATACATGTCCAATCATGATTGTCGTCTCATCTCAGGCATCAGCAGGCGGCCATGTTGGATGTACAGGACAGGCGGCCATGTTGGATGTACAGGACAGGCGGCCATGTTGGATGTACAGGACATAGAGTTATAAAATACAGAGACCACATCTGGAGGAAACAGTGAAGCAAAAAAGACATAGTGGCCAAAGTTGAGAATGCAGTTTAGAGCAAAACTATGGGCCGCGAGAACGCGTATTAGGCTCCGCCCCTCCAGGGAGCTTTCCCATAACTCAATGGCCCACACGCACGGTCGCGTTCATGAGAGTTCATGTGCTGCGCGTTCTAGCGGCCCACCGCAATGCATCAACGCTGCTGCTCCAACCCGGAAGTTTGCTTCATGCGCTAGGTGAGCAGGTTAATGCAAGTGGGTGGAAGGGAAAATCAGAATACATCTCTATCCAACTCTATGGTACAGGACAGGCGGCCATGTTGGATGTACAGGACAGGCGGCCATGTTGGATGTACAGGACAGGCGGCCATGTTGGATGTACAGGACAGGCGGCCATGTTGGATGTACAGGACAGGCGGCCATGTTGGATGTACAGGACAGGCGGCCATGTTGGATGTACAGGACAGGCGGCCATGTTGGATGTACAGGACAGGCGGCCATGTTGGATGTACAGGACAGGCGGCCATGTTGGATGTACAGGACAGGCGGCCATATTGGACAGGTCACACCAGGACATTCATAAGCGATTATGCATTCAAGAGCGATTCGAGAAAACATGGCTTTTTCTTCTTTCGGGATGTATGGCAATCCGCAAAAATAGTTTGGTACATATAACCTCAGTAAAACTATGCCTAAACCTAACCTTAATTCATTATATTATCGAAAATATAAAATTTGTGGTGGTTGGGGGAAAAGTGGCAGCAGCAGGATCAGGGGCGGATGTAACCTTCCCAAATGGGGGGGGGGGGGGGAGCAGGTGAAAATGGTATGGGGGCCGTGACGATGAAGTCACAACCCATACCATTTTCAGTTACAGGACTTTTATTAGTCAAGTAAAGCATCAATAATAACATCAGTTGTTGTTGAAGTTGCAACAGACACGCAGCATGCATAAAGCTAAAGGTCTGATTCAGAGAGTTTTCTGGTTTAGTGGTGACAGCTGTAGTTAGTTAGTAGCAGTGCTAGTGTTTCACATCATTTTAAATATAAGCACTTTAATTTGAAATATCTTGGGTTGTTTTGCATGTTCGGCGGGGAAGACTGGGCATTTAGGGGGGCATTGGCATATGCCCATGCCTAGATCCGCCCCTGAGCAGGATTCAAACTCTCGAAGCATGGGCGCAGCTGTTCCGCAGCAGGCAGACTATTAGAAGGTAAAGCTATAGTAACTTACTATAGGTGGCACTAAGGCGCCTTTTTTCTGCATGAAATAAACTCTTTGACGGTTTACCACCAGACTATAGGATCTTAATGTTCTACGACCAGGAACACTCCTGGACTATAGGATCTTAATGTTCTACGACCAGGAACACTCCTGGACTATAGGATCTTATCCTTATATACAATTGGCAAGCTGCACCGGAAGCTGCAATTGTTGCACTGGCTGCGTTACAATGGGTTGCAATGGTGCGTTGCAATGGGTTGCGCTGGTGCAACAATGATGACGCTAAGCTGCACCGGAAGCTGCAATGATTACGCTGGGAAAACGGCTGCGCTGCAATGCTGACGCTATGCTGGCTGTAGCTCCTCACAAGTAGCCTACGTTCCGTGAGCAAGGGTCTCGGAACGCTGTTCTCCTCACATCCCACCTCCAAACAAACCATGGATTTTAACACGACATTTTGGAAACGACACCTCTAAGGCCAAAGTTGGGAAAGGACATCTAACGGCAGCAAAAAAAAGTAATACTTAACACTTATACTTATGCTTGCGTGTTTCTCTCTGCAAAGACATATCAACTTTTCAAGTCTTTTCAACAAAAAAACACTGCATGTAAAGCACATCATTGTGCATGCACGTATGCATGTGTTCCCAGCAAAGACACACAAACTTTTCCACTTTTGCTCAAAGTAAGGATTCCTAACTTGCGAATATTTACCACACTGCTTCTACCCATTTAATCACATGATGCGCGCGTGCGTGCATACATGACTGCGTTATCAACTTTACAGGTATAAATGCATAGGACCGAGGCAACAGCCCAGCAGAAATTACCTTAAACCTCTATGTATATTTTACATTGTTCTGTAGTAGGCCTACGACATAGACATGACAACATTAGTTGTCATTGTACTGAACGTATTGTTCAATATCGACGTCTTTGCCACACGCTCATTGATTACAATGTAGCCTATTTCAAACCCCTGCAGAACAGTCTCAGTTTCTGACCCCTCATTGGCGAAACTTTACTTTGATTTTAGGGGCAGCGTTACACCAACTCCGTTGACTTCATGGGGCCAGTCCAATGGCGGGTACTCTATATACACAGTAAAAAGACAAGTGTCAATTCAACTCCTATAGAGTTGAATTTAACTCTGTTTCAGATAACATTTGGTCCCACTCAAAAATAGAGTAAAATTTACTCAATGGCCAGTGTCAGATTTTCAGTGTTAATTCTACTCAATTCAGTGTCAAAATTAACAATGAAAAAGTGTAAAAATATTTAACACTGAGGTTTGTTCACACTGTTCAGAGTATTATAATTACACTTTATAGAGTAAAGTTTACTCAATTCAGTGTCAAAATTAACAATGGAATGTGTAACAAAACATTTAACACTGAGGCTTGTTCACACTGTTCAGAGTATTATGACGACACTTTATAGAGTTAATTTTACTCCAAAATGGTTTCTTAAAATGACACTATAATGTGTAATAATATTTAATTTTCATTTCTCCACAGTGTTAGTTTTCAATTATATTATATCTAGGTGATTTGTACTATACTACTGAAATAAACTACTGAAATAAAACACAAACAAATAGGTTACAGTTACAACTTCATTTAATGCTCACCAGATGAAGCAATATGGAACAACAAATAGAGTTGTGTCATTCACTCCATAGGACATCTGTATGTCAAAAGGCCTGGGATAAGGCAGGTTGTCAACATGAAAGACAACAAAATCTTGCTTTCTCCTTGTTACTTCGTACGCATGGAAATGTTCATGAAAACGTACAGTAAACAAAGGCAAAGTGAGCAGCAACAGTTTTTCATGAACAATCAGGACAGAGTCAATCTGGTAAAAGAGAGGCATTTCACATTCAACTGCACCACAAATAACCAAATGTTTGCGGTAAATAAAACCATTGTGTTTAGCCCAATTCAGTTTCATAACTTGAGCACTGGAGGACACTTGCAGTGCCTTGACAATTTCAGAACCACCTTTTACCATTTCTAAAGACACCATTTTTCCAGGACCAATGTCTAACCGGCTAAAAGTTGATGAGGATCGCCAAATAGATGTCATATGATGCTGGTGTTTTTTGGCCAGTGTTTTGGTGACATTTTTAAATGACTTTAGTTGTCTCTTAAAGAAATTATGCTTGCCTTCGTAGCGCATGCACCAACTATGAAGTACAGGTCCTATTTTCTGGATGCATCGGGGATAATGTATAAGAAAATGGTGCTTTGGTAAAAGTTTTTTCTCGGGATACAACATCTTGAACAGTTTGTGGTGTTCCACAATCAAATGTTTTAAATATACACACATCCCTTGAGATACCATGGCAGAAAACACAATGTTTATTATTTGTAGTAATAAAAGAAGTAGGCCCCAATGTTGGTCAGTAGGAGTTACCAAATCTCCAAAGAGGAGTGGAGTATTCCTCAATAAGCACCATGACTGAACCGCATTCAGTCCCAGATCATTAGACTCTCTCCGCCTAAATTCACTGCCACAGGCCTATTGTTTCTCTCCATGAATCCATAATCAAAACTTTGTATTCTTGAATTCAGCTCCTCCAGTGTAACATGTTCTTTAAAATACAAAAACAAAAGCTTCAATTCGTACTGGGCCACTCCCTCCAAAATGTCGTGCATCACATCAACTGAGAAGTTTTCAGTAGTGTGAAAATATGTCAGTGAATTTAATAGGCTTGACCTCTTGACACCAAAAACATATGGGAGGGATGGATTATCAGCCATTTCTTGACAGTGAGCTGTGTGGGTGTCTTTTGTGCGCAACACAATTTTTGAAGACTCCTCCGAGAATTCTGTTTGAAAGTCATCTTTTTCAGCTAAACAATGTCTGCAACAGTACTTTGCACTGAACGACTCCACCAGACCAAACAAGCTATGTATGCCCAAATTATCACCAGTTACTTGTACCACACTGCCACGAACACGACCACCGTACAGGGGAATCTCAATGCCATCTTTCTCTAAAACTTTAATGTCTCGAACAACAGGAGCAAGAACTTCACTAAAACCATACCGTTTAAGATCTTGTGCATGAAAAAGGGCACACAGGTGTATGTTTGCCAAAAATGAATTCCATTTTGGAGAAAAGTTTCTTAGGGTAAAATATATTGCACCCAGTTTATGAATACCTTTCTTGGAACCAAGAGGATTTGTAACCTCAAAGTCATCATAAAACATTTGTATCTGTACTGTTTGCTTTTCAGTTGAAAATAGAGGGTGAGTCTTGAAAAAAGATCCATCACAAATATCTCTTAGTCTCGAGTCATCAGTGTCTGATTTTTTCAACATTTCTGCAACATACTTACTTTTAAATATCGACTCCAATGTAGATAAAATTGGAACATACATGAATTTATCTTGAACAACTATCTGATCATATGTCCCAGTCTCTTTATTTCGCCTTGTGTCAAATCTAGAGCCAATTACACATTCAACTGGTTCTACAGTTTCCCACTTACTGGATAAAAATTTGGATCGCTTGTACTCTGAATTAAGAATTGTGAAAGGATTCTCCAACTCATCAAAACATGCTTCAACTTTCTTGCACGTTTCACTTTCTCTTTCATCACTGAATACATGCTGAACAACAGTTTTCTTTGGCATGTTGCTGAATATCTTGAACAATCTCTTCCATGGAAATCACAACAGAGTTTACAACACTTTGACCTACACCTGCTGCCTTTAAATCAGAAATGACAGATGCACAACTATTTACAAGGTCTTCTGCGGATAACGTAGACTCTGCTTGTATGTGGTCAGACAACACATCAACATCAATGGCATTATTTGGGTCAAGAACACTTTGGTCTGGTGAAAAGTCATGACCTCCTACAGAATCAACTGAATTGCTTATGTGGCACTTGTTCAGGTGTTTTCTAAAGCCAGAAAAGCTACCAAATGAACGTGGGCATCCTACTTGGCCACATTTAAGATAAAGAGTACGGCCAGTACAGAGACCATGAATTACTTTAAGGTGCTTTATAAGGCTGTTTGGACTCCATGGTCACTTCTGCAGAGAAAACATTGCATTGTTTTAATCTAACTAGACACTAATGCATAATTCTTGCTCGCAGTTCAGCAACTCTGGGAGTTTCTTTTGTTTCCCCAATGCCAATGTTGTAGATGGTTGTTTGCAGAAAAGTGAAAAAGTTAGCAAGAGAAGAACTGTACGAGGTACCAAAGATGTAATGGGCCTTAAAGAGTTCATCAAGGGCTCCCACTGAACCTGTTGCCTTGCATGGTAGTGCATACTTGTCGATGACAATGAAGAAGGTGTGGATGCTGCTCCTTGTAGGCCCCTGAGCGAGGAGGTATGGCTGGCTGCTTTGGCTGATGTTGTTGAGATGCTGCTGTACACTGTTTCCAGCCTACAATAAAACATTAAACATCAATATTCAGTGACCAGTCTCTCACAATAAATCACTGTACATGAAACTGGAGTTCTGAAAAGCATATTACAACAGTCCAGCATACTTTTATGAATTTGATGAGGTGTTCCACAGCCTGACTTGCTGACATCTTCCCTGGTCTCTTCCTACCCTGGGCAGATGGTGGCAGCAGATGAAGAAGCAGCAAGATTGCGGACATGTCACTGTCCCAGCCTAAATGGCAACAAACATCACGTTAGCCTTAAGATAATGATAGGTTATAATTCATTATATTATCGACATTATACAGTAATGTTGATAATATAATGAATTATAACCATAATGCAGTGTTATTGGGCCTGTTTACAGAAATCATAAAATAAAAAAGACAGCATTTAAGATACATAAAATATGAAATATTTATGCTACATGTACAATGAACTGACAGAGTTAATGTTAGTCTTACCATTCTCAACCACAACAGTTGACTCGGCATTCCTCATCAAATCTAGGAGCTCTGCGGTCGGTACAAGTCCATGGCACTCCGTGATGACTTTGGCTTTGAGACTGGTGGGCCACTTTTCCAAAAATCTGTTGGCCGTCAGTTCATCAAACAGCAGCCTGAAATCTTGCTCAATCTGTAATACAAAAACAAAGTGCAAAGAAAGGAGAGATGAGAGACAAAGCATGCATGATGCACACGAAATGTGTCCACATTTGTAGAATTAAATTATTCTCCACCTTTGCAAAAACAGTTTTGAGCTTTCCCCATTTTGAACATCCTTTTTACATGGCACAAGTAAATAGATTTAATGCCATTATGTAAAATGCAATTGTGATGTTTAGTTAACTGTGTAGTGTAGGCAAAACTAGCATTATGGTTTCTGTTTCCCTTTTATGTGTGATGGCATAGATAATGTGTGTGAGAACTCGACTTAGTAGCCATGTTGTGCGATTAGTAAGACATTTTCTAAGTTCACATAAAATGACAGAATCTGCAACCGTTACCAATAAAACATGCTGTATGGGATATTTCATTGATTCATCTAATGAATCAATGAAGATGTTGACTTACTAGTCCTGGTGTATCGAGGAACCGTGGGAAGACCGAGAAGACATCTGCTGCTCTCTTTTCATCGTTGACCATTGAATGACGATAAGTGAAGGTTGCTTTCATCTTCTCACGGACAGTGTCTTCATCAGCAGAGTGTTTCAAAACAGCAATGGCTGCTTCCACTTCCTCATCCGATAACACTTTGTCAGCAGTGAAGGGTCTGTGTTGACCACGGCCTGGCCCACAATCTAGAGACAAAACACAATGTTATAGAGTCCTGCCTACACAATTCATCAACACCATATGTAACTGATAAGTATACTTACTCTTGGGAGATCTGCTAGCAGGGACACCTCTTTCCTCTGCAGCTTTTCTTTGAATGGTCTTCAACCGCCATGCAAGGTATCCAGACCCACTCTCTGGATCATAGTAGTGTTCCTGTGAAAAAAAAAAAAAAAATGCAGATTCAATATGCTATCAACATTTCTAATGGCAATTAAGTGTGTTTTAAGGACACTTTTACTTACATATCCATGTTGTGAATATGGGTCTTCCAGACATGGAAACAGAGCAACTATCCCTGCGCGTACATCACCCTGACATTTTTAGGGGGGGATGTCCTGTATGAATTCAATGATGACAATCACCCAATTAGACACATTTAAAAACAATCCAAAATTAACAATGTTGCTTTGGGGCATATTCTTACCCATGTGTTTGTGTCATCTCAGCAGCAAGTATGTTTATCATGTGTCTTCTGGTGGCATCTTTCAGGGATTTGGTTTTTGCATACTCTCGCATGACGTGTTCGCCCCCAGGCTTTGTTGTGAGGATTTTTTCAATCAACTTAAATGGAAAAAAATATACAGTCAGAAGTGTTTAAACCATACGTACATTGGGGAAATTGTAACAGAAAAGCACTACCCACCAAAGCCAACAAAACCCAGATTAAATTTAACAATGTCCACAACCCACCTGTTTTGCCTCCAAGTTTATGTGGCAGGGCCTTTTAGGCGGACTTGCTTCTGCAGCGGCTGCTTCTTCAGGAGGGTCAACCATTGTGAAGTTTAGAATGATGGTATCATCAGATGCTGTTGAGCATGTTGGTGATAGAGAAGCATCTGTGTATAAGCATATTAAATAGAAATGTTATTACCCCCATCCCACAAAGTTTAATTTGAACACATTTGTGAATGGTGAGTAATTACCAAGTTCTTCATTGCACAACATGACTCGGAAGGTTCCAGGTGACTCCTTCACTAATTCTTCAAAGACCTCTCCATCAACTTCAGTGTCAGATTGGTCAAAAACCTTCATATCTGGCTGCCTACATTCTGGTATGTCAAATTTTTGGCACACTGAAGTAAAGGAAGGAAAGGGAAAATTATGTTACAGTAACAAGACCATCTCCTTTTGATGAGAATATAAATCATAACTAAGTGGAGTGAGCCTCATGTATTCACAAAATGCTATTGTGTTGAAACTGAAGTCAGACTATTCCCATGCATTTAAAGGGACAGCAGATACAGTACAGTTATCAACTCAGAGGAATGTTTTATGGTGAACACGTAAAAGGTTGTTATATTGTGTTATCCTGATGTACTCACTAACCTTCTTTCATGAAGGCATCCAATGTTAGGTCAGACAGCCGAATATACTTCTGGACCCCACCAAATGACACACGGAGCAGCATATTCTATATTAAAATAAACAAACGTAAAAAACAAATAACAGTTGAACCAAGAATTACCGATTAAGGTGCTTACATTGGTTCCATAACCTGTCCTGAGCATATACAGTACTTACCACAGTCCACGCTTTACACTTGCATCTGCTTGATTACTGTGAACAACAAGGCACGATAGAGACGATAGTTGTTATAAGTTATAAACAAATCAAAAATATTTATTACACATATCTATTAGAATGAATGCTGCATTCTGGAGCACAGAATGCTAAAACTGAAGTCCTACTTGTATCACTGTCACTCAGATTATTAATTTCACACAGTGAGTTGGTCGTTATGGAAAAATAAACACAGCTGTTTACTTATACCAGTGGTTTTCAACCAGTGGTCTCTGAGAGGATTTCAGGTGGTCCCCAGCTAAATGATGGAATGATTGGTTAACCAGATGTAACTCTTTGATAGCATTGCGGGTCCATGTTTACAGTCTCAATAGCCTACTTATCATCTGAATTAGCCAAAGTCTACTCAACTAGAGAATGGAGAAGATTAATGGTCATTATTGATATGTATGTTTGACTGGTATGTTTCCCAAATCCAGCTTGGAATTGTGGAATGTTGGGGTCTGTGGGGCTAAAATGTCATCAAATGGTGGTCCGTGGCTAAAATTCTGAATAAATATTGGGCCCTGGTATGAAAAGGGTTGAAAACCACTGACTTATACAATTAAGGTACTCACCAGACACAGAACCAAACGATTTACCATGTCTAATCTAATTCCAGACGTGTGTAGTTTATATTGGTTAGGTCAAAGATGCATAGTTTACTTTGGCTAAAAGCATGTCGTGTTGTTTATTCCATGGTGCGTCTTCTGTTTCGTCTGGGACTGTCATAACAGATGCATGCTACACCCTTTTCCTCTTTCAAAATAAAAGCTAGGCTAGGCTACATGTAACCACCACTTTTATTTTTAAATGAATTTACAGGATCTATCGGCGCAGTATAGTTGACATTACGCACATAATGGAGAATAGCGCTGGGCAGCGTCGGTTCTTTATTATTTTGAAATCTTGCCAAAAAAAAAAAAAAACGAACAGGGACCAACTTCAATAATAGAATTACTGTACAATACTTTAAAACCGTTGTCATGTTGTAAACGTG
>CM076977.1:3314864-3329864 GCA_039105355.1 Benthosema pterotum
GCTCCGTCGTCATTGGCCGGCTGGCCTCCTCCTCCTCGTCCTCCTCCACTCTCATTGGTTCTACGGCTCCAGCCAAGGAGGAGGAGCGCTGGGATTGGCTGGAGCAGCAGGAATCCCGCCTCCCCCTCCTCCTGGCCCCACCCCCTTCCACCGAGGCATCATGGGTAATGAAGTCCAGGCTGTCCTCTAGCTCCTCCCCCTCCGCTCTCTGCAGAGAGGCATCATGGGTAATGTAGTCCTCCAGAACCTCCCTGTCGAAGTCCAGAAGCTCCTCCATCATCTCCTCTATCTCCATCTCTCCATCCATCTCCACCTAGAAGACACACAGAGCATCATGGGTAATGTAGTCCATCTACACCAAGAAGATACACAGAGCATCATGGGTAATGTAGTCCATCTAATGAAGATACACAGAGCATTATGGGTAATGTAGTCCATCTCCACCTAGAAGATACACAGAGCATTATGGGTAATGAAGTCCATCTAATGAAGATACACAGAGCATTATGGGTAATGTAGTCCATCTAATGAAGATACACAGAGCATTATGGGTAATGTAGTCCATCTCCACCTAGAAGATACACAGAGCATCATGGGTAATGTAGTCCATCTAATGAAGATACACAGAGCATTATGGGTAATGTAGTCCATCTCCACCTAGAGGACACACAGAGCATCATGGGTAATGTAGTCCATCTCCACCTAGAAGACACAGAGCATCATGGGTAATGTAGTCCATCTAATGAAGATACACAGAGCATCATGGGTAATGTAGTCCATCTCCACCTAGAGGACACACAGAGCATCATGGGTAATGTAGTCCATCTCCACCTAGAAGATACACAGAGCATTATGGGTAATGTAGTCCATCTAATGAAGATACACAGAGCATTATGGGTAATGTAGTCCATCTAATGAAGATACACAGAGCATTATGGGTAATGTAGTCCATCTAATGAAGATACACAGAGCATTATGGGTAATGTAGTCCATCTAATGAAGATACACATAGCATTATGGGTAATGTAGTCCACCTAGAAGATACACACAGCATTATGGGTAATGTAGTCCATCTAATGAAGATACACATAGCATTATGGGTAATGTAGTCCATCTAATGAAGATACACAGAGCATTATGGGTAATGTAGTCCATCTCCACCTAGAAGATACACATAGCATTATGGGTAATGTAGTCCACCTAGAAGATACACACAGCATTATGGGTAATGTAGTCCATCTAATGAAGATACACATAGCATTATGGGTAATGTAGTCCATCTAATGAAGATACACAGAGCATTATGGGTAATGTAGTCCATCTCCACCTAGAAGATACACAGAGCATTATGGGTAATGTAGTCCATCTCCACCTAGAAGATACACAGAGCATTATGGGTAATGTAGTCCATCTAATGAAGATACACAGAGCATTATGGGTAATGTAGTCCATCTAATGAAGATACACAGAGCATTATGGGTAATGTAGTCCATCTAATGAAGATACACAGAGCATTATGGGTAATGTAGTCCATCTCCACCTAGAAGATACACAGAGCATTATGGGTAATGTAGTCCATCTCCACCTAGAAGATACACAGAGCATTATGGGTAATGTAGTCCATCTCCACCTAGAAGATACACAGAGCATTATGGGTAATGTAGTCCATCTCCACCTAGAAGATACACAGAGCATTATGGGTAATGTAGTCCATCTAATGAAGATACACAGAGCATTATGGGTAATGTAGTCCATCTCCACCTAGAAGATATGCATAGCATTATGGGTAATGTAGTCCACCTCCACCTAATGAAGAATAAAGATAATGGATAACATATTTATCATATTTGTCATATTACTGCAGTAAGATGTATTAATAATGACAGTATTACCTCCTATTACTGTAGTATAATGTATTAATAATGTATTAATAATGACAGTATTAATTACCTCCTCTTCTGAGCGCAGCTCGCCCATGCTGACGGTCATGTTGCTGTAGTATAATGTATTAATAATGTATTAATAATGTATTAATAATTACCTCCTCCTCAGATCGAAGCTCTCCCATGCTAACGGTCATGTTGCTGTAGTATAATGTATTAATAATAACCGTATTACTGTAGTATAATGTATTAATAATGACAGTATTACTGTAGTATAATGTATTAATAATAACAGTATTACCTCCTCCTCAGACCGCAGCTCTCCCATGCTAACGGTCATGTTGCTGTAGTATAATGTATTAATAATGACAGTATTGCTGTAGTATAATGTATTAATAATGTATTAATAATAACAGTATTACTGTAGTATAATGTATTAATAATAACAGTATTACCTCCTCCTCAGACCGCAGCTCCCCATGCTAACGGTCATGTTGCTGTAGTATAATGTATTAATAATAACCGTATTACTGTAGTATAATGTATTAATAATAACAGTATTACTGTAGTATAATGTATTAATAATTACCTCCTCCTCAGACCGAAGCTCTCCCATGCTAACGGTCATGTTGCTGTAGTATAATGTATTAATAATGACAGTATTGCTGTAGTATAATGTATTAATAATGTATTAATAATAACAGTATTACTGTAGTATAATGTATTAATAATAACCGTATTACTGTAGTATAATGTATTAATAATAACAGTATTACCTCCTCCTCAGACCGCAGCTCCCCCATGCTAACGGTCATGTTGCTGTAGTATAATGTATTAATAATAACAGTATTAATTACCTCCTCTTCGGAGCGAAGCTCCCCCATGCTAACGGTCATGTTGCAGTAGTATAATGTATTAATAATAACAGTATTGCTGTAGTATAATGTATTAATAATAACAGTATTACTGTGTATAATGTATTAATAATAACAGTATTACCTCCTCCTCAGACCGCAGCTCCCCCATGCTAACGGTTCATGTTGCTGCAGTATATACTGTAATAAAGTATTAATAATAACAGTATTACCTCCTCTTCGGAGCGCAGCTCCCCATGCTAACGGTCATGTTGCTGTAGTATATAATAATGTATTAATAATTACCTCCTCCTCAAATCGAAGCCCCCATGCTAACGGTCATGTTGCAGTAGTATAATGTATTAATAATAACAGTATTAATTACCTCCTCCTCAGATCGTAGCTCCCCCATGCTAACGGTCATGTTGCTGCAGTATATAATAAAGTATTAATAATAACAGTATTAATTACCTCCTCTTCAGACCGAAGCTCTCCCATGCTAACGGTCATGTTGCTGTAGTATAATGTATTAATAATGACAGTATTGCTGTAGTATAATGTATTAATAATGTATTAATAATAACAGTATTACTGTAGTATAATGTATTAATAATAACAGTATTACCTCCTCCTCAGACCGCAGCTCCCCCATGCTAACGGTCATGTTGCTGTAGTATAATGTATTAATAATAACAGTATTAATTACCTCCTCTTCGGAGCGCAGCTCGCCCATGCTAACGGTCATGTTGCTGTAGTATAATGTAATAATAATAACAGTATTAATTACCTCCTCTTCGGAGCGTAGCTCCCCCATGCTAACGGTCATGTTGCTGTAGTATAATGTAATAATAATAACAGTATTAATTACCTCCTCTTCGGAGCGAAGCTCCCCCATGCTAACGGTCATGTTGCTGTAGTATAATGTAATAATAATAACAGTATTAATTACCTCCTCCTCAGACCGCAGCTCGCCCATGCTAACGGTCATGTTGCTGTAGTATAATGTAATAATAATAACAGTATTAATTACCTCCTCTTCGGAGCGAAGCTCCCCCATGCTAACGGTCATGTTGCTGTCCTCCACGTCCGTCTCGTCCTCCGTGTCCTCGTCCCCACGTCTCCCAGGGTGGTCTCTGGGGGGTCTCTGTGGAGGGTCTGAGGCCTGGCTCTCTCCAAACTCCAGGATGGTGGGCAGGTTGCCCTGAGCTCTGGGACAACGTTTCCTCAGGCTGACCAGGAAGGGCTGAGGTAGAGAGAAGATGTCCACGTTGTTCCCTAGATCGATCCACGTCACGCTGGGGAACAGGCCTGGGTCCTAGAGACACAGAAAACCTATAAATATACACCCTAGAACCCTATAATAACCTTAACCCTAACCCTATAACCACTACAACACTATACTAACCCTATAACCCTGCAACCCTATACTAACAATAACCCTAACCCTAACCCTATAACCACTGGCCTGGAACAGGCCTGGGTCCTGGAGACACAGAGAATACAAATATATAACCCTACAACACTATCCTAACCCTAACCCTAACAGGCCTGGATCCTGGAGACACAGAAAACCTATAAATATACACCCTAGAACCCTATAATAACCTAACCACCTGAACCCTCTCAGGGACCACCTGAAAACCTCTCAGGGACCACCTGGAACCCTCTCAGGGACCACCTGAACCCTCTCAGGGACCACCTGGAACCCTCTCAGGGACCACCTGGAACCCTCTCAGGGACCACCTGAACCCTCTCAGGGACCACCTGAACCCTTCAGGGACAGCTGGAACCCTCTCAGGGACCACCTGAACCCTCTCAGGGACCACCTGAAACCCTCTCAGGGACCACCTGAACCCTCTCAGGGACCACCTGAACCCTCTCAGGGACCACCTGAAACCCTCTCAGGGACCACCTGAACCCTCTCAGGGACCACCTGGAACCCTCTCAGGGACCACCTGAACCCTCTCAGGGACCACCTGAACCCTCTCAGGGACCACCTGAACCCTCTCAGGGACCACCTGAACCCTCTCAGGGACCACCTGAGACCCTCTCAGGGACCACCTACCTTCAGAGCATCTGTCAGTTCCTTCAACACAGCCCTAGTCAGTCTGTTTCCGTTCAGAGCCAGTGTCTCCAGACAGGGTAAGGTTGACAGCGTCGGCAGCAGCAACAGAAACGATTCGTCCGTTAACTCCGTAAAGCCCAGCTCCAGGCTGAGCAGCGTGGGGGCGTGGCTACGCAGGTGGCCAATCAGGCGCTCCATGTCCCTGACGGACAGCGGGATGCCTGACAGGTCCAATGAGCCGCCGGGGGGCGGGGCCGACAGCACCGCCTTCAGACTGGAGCAGCAAATGGGGAGACAGAGAGGAGATTTATTTATGTTGTAGTGGAAAGTTATGAAGCAAACCTCATTAAAAACAGGGCAAAGTCAGGGTAAAAGTCACAACCTATGAAAAACCCTCTAGTTAGACATATCACATGCTACACAAAGCATGATGAAAACCCTCTAGTTAGACATATCACATGCTACATAAAGCATGATGAAAACCCTCTAGTTAGACATATCACATGCTACATAAAGCATGATGAAAACCCTCTAGTTAGACATATCACTTGCTACATAAAGCATGATGAAAACCCTCTAGTTAGACATATCACATGCTACATAAAGCATGATGAAAACCCTCTAGTTAGACATATCACATGCTACATAAAGCATGATGAAAACCCTCTAGTTAGACATATCACATGCTACATAAAGCATGATGAAAACCCTCTAGTTAGACATATCACATGCTACATAAAGCATGATGAAAACCCTCTAGTTAGACATATCACATGCTACATAAAGCATGATGAAAACCCTCTAGTTAGACATATCACATGCTACATAAAGCATGATGAAAACCTCTAGTTAGACATATCACATGCTACATAAAGCATGATGAAAACCCTCTAGTTAGACATATCACATGCTACATAAAGCATGATGAAAACCCTCTAGTTAGACATATCACATGCTACATAAAGCATGATGAAAACCCTCTAGTTAGACATATCACATGCTACATAAAGCATGATGAAAACCCTCTAGTTAGACATATCACATGCTACATAAAGCATGATGAAAACCCTCTAGTTAGACATATCACATGCTACATAAAGCATGATGAAAACCCTCTAGTTAGACATATCACATGCTACATAAAGCATGATGAAAACCCTCTAGTTAGACATATCACATGCTACATAAAGCATGATGATGACCCTCTAGTTAGACATATCACATGCTACATAAAGCATGATGAAAACCCTCTAGTTAGACATATCACATGCTACATAAAGCATGATGAAAACCCTCTAGTTAGACATATCACATGCTACATAAAGCATGATGATGACCCTCTAGTTAGACATATCACATGCTACATAAAGCATGATGAAAACCCTCTAGTTAGACATATCACATGCTACATAAAGCATGATGATGACCCTCTAGTTAGACATATCACATGCTACATAAAGCATGATGAAAACCCTCTAGTTAGACATATCACATGCTACATAAAGCATGATGACAACCCTCTAGTTAGACATATCACATGCTACATAAAGCATGATGACAACCCTCTAGTTAGACATATCACATGCTACATAAAGCATGATGAAAACCCTCTAGTTAGACATATCACATGCTACATAAAGCATGATGAAAAACCCTCTAGTTAGACATATCACATGCTACATAAAGCATGATGATGACCCTCTAGTTAGACATATCACATGCTACATAAAGCATGATGAAAACCCTCTAGTTAGACATATCACACGCTACATAAAGCATGATGAAAACCCTCTAGTTAGACATATCACACGCTACATAAAGCATGATGAAAACCCTCTAGTTAGACATATCACACGCTACATAAAGCATGATGAAAACCCTCTAGTTAGACATATCACACGCTACATAAAGCATGATGAAAACCCTCTAGTTAGACATATCACACGCTACATAAAGCATGATGAAAACCCTCTAGTTAGACATATCACATGCTACATAAAGCATGATGAAAACCCTCTAGTTAGACATATCACGTGCTACATAAAGCATGATGAAAACCCTCTAGTTAGACATATCACATGCTACATAAAGCATGATGAAAACCCTCTAGTTAGACATATCACATGCTACATAAAGCATGATGATGACCCTCTAGTTAGACATATCACGTGCTACATAAAGCATGATGAAAACCCTCTAGTTAGACATATCACATGCTACATAAAGCATGATGAAAACCCTCTAGTTAGACATATCACATGCTACATAAAGCATGATGAAAACCCTCTAGTTAGACATATCACATGCTACATAAAGCATGATGAAAACCCTCTAGTTAGACATATCACATGCTACATAAAGCATGATGAAAACCCTCTAGTTAGACATATCACATGCTACATAAAGCATGATGATGACCCTCTAGTTAGACATATCACATGCTACATAAAGCATGATGAAAACCCTCTAGTTAGACATATCACATGCTACATAAAGCATGATGAAAACCCTCTAGTTAGACATATCACATGCTACATAAAGCATGATGATGACCCTCTAGTTAGACATATCACATGCTACCATAAAGCATGATGATGACCCTCTAGTTAGACATATCACATGCTACATAAAGCATGATGATGACCCTCTAGTTAGACATATCACATGCTACATAAAGCATGATGATGACCCTCTAGTTAGACATATCACATGCTACATAAAGCATGATGAAAACCCTCTAGTTAGACATATCACATGCTACATAAAGCATGATGAAAACCCTCTAGTTAGACATATCACATGCTACATAAAGCATGATGAAAACCCTCTAGTTAGACATATCACATGCTACATAAAGCATGATGAAAACCCTCTAGTTAGACATATCACATGCTACATAAAGCATGATGAAAACCCTCTAGTTAGACATATCACATGCTACATAAAGCATGATGATGACCCTCTAGTTAGACATATCACATGCTACATAAAGCATGATGAAAACCCTCTAGTTAGACATATCACATGCTACATAAAGCATGATGAAAACCCTCTAGTTAGACATATCACATGCTACATAAAGCATGATGAAAACCTCTAGTTAGACATATCACATGCTACATAAAGCATGATGAAAACCCTCTAGTTAGACATATCACATGCTACATAAAGCATGATGATGACCCTCTAGTTAGACATATCACATGCTACATAAAGCATGATGAAAACCCTCTAGTTAGACATATCACATGCTACATATAGCATGATGATGACCCTCTAGTTAGACATATCACATGCTACATAAAGCATGATGAAAACCCTCTAGTTAGACATATCACATGCTACATAAAGCATGATGAAAACCCTCTAGTTAGACATATCACATGCTACATAAAGCATGATGAAAACCCTCTAGTTAGACATATCACATGCTACATAAAGCATGATGAAAACCCTCTAGTTAGACATATCACATGCTACATAAAGCATGATGAAAACCCTCTAGTTAGACATATCACATGCTACATAAAGCATGATGATGACCCTCTAGTTAGACATATCACATGCTACATAAAGCATGATGAAAACCCTCTAGTTAGACATATCACATGCTACATAAAGCATGATGATGACCCTCTAGTTAGACATATCACATGCTACATAAAGCATGATGAAAACCCTCTAGTTAGACATATCACATGCTACATAAAGCATGATGATGACCCTCTAGTTAGACATATCACATGCTACATAAAGCATGATGAAAACCCTCTAGTTAGACATATCACATGCTACATAAAGCATGATGAAAACCCTCTAGTTAGACATATCACATGCTACATAAAGCATGATGAAAACCCTCTAGTTAGACATATCACATGCTACATAAAGCATGATGAAAACCCTCTAGTTAGACATATCACATGCTACATAAAGCATGATGATGACCCTCTAGTTAGACATATCACATGCTACATAAAGCATGATGATGACCCTCTAGTTAGACATATCACATGCTACAAAAAGCATGATGAAAACCCTCTAGTTAGACATATCACATGCTACATAAAGCATGATGATGACCCTCTAGTTAGACATATCACATGCTACATAAAGCATGATGAAAACCCTCTAGTTAGACATATCACATGCTACATAAAGCATGATGATGACCCTCTAGTTAGACATATCACATGCTACATAAAGCATGATGAAAACCCTCTAGTTAGACATATCACATGCTACATAAAGCATGATGAAAACCCTCTAGTTAGACATATCACATGCTACATAAAGCATGATGAAAACCCTCTAGTTAGACATATCACATGCTACATAAAGCATGATGAAAACCCTCTAGTTAGACATATCACATGCTACATAAAGCATGATGAAAACCCTCTAGTTAGACATATCACATGCTACATAAAGCATGATGAAAACCCTCTAGTTAGACATATCACATGCTACATAAAGCATGATGAAAACCCTCTAGTTAGACATATCACATGCTACATAAAGCATGACGAAAACCCTCTAGTTAGACATATCACATGCTACATAAAGCATGATGAAAACCCTCTAGTTAGACATATCACATGCTACATAAAGCATGATGATGACCCTCTAGTTAGACATATCACATGCTACATAAAGCATGATGAAAACCCTCTAGTTAGACATATCACATGCTACATAAAGCATGATGATGACCCTCTAGTTAGACATATCACATGCTACATAAAGCATGATGAAAACCCTCTAGTTAGACATATCACATGCTACATAAAGCATGATGAAAACCCTCTAGTTAGACATATCACATGCTACATAAAGCATGATGAAAACCCTCTAGTTAGACATATCACATGCTACATAAAGCATGATGAAAACCCTCTAGTTAGACATATCACATGCTACATAAAGCATGATGAAAACCCTCTAGTTAGACATATCACATGCTACATAAAGCATGATGAAAACCCTCTAGTTAGACATATCACATGCTACATAAAGCATGATGAAAACCCTCTAGTTAGACATATCACATGCTACATAAAGCATGATGAAAACCCTCTAGTTAGACATATCACATGCTACATGTTATATGCATGAGGTTTCATTTCAACATTTCAGTACTTGACACCATTAGAAACAATTCTTGGTAACCATTTGCGGGTCCATTTGGTTTCGTTTTTACACTCTCAAGAGTTAAAATATTCATAATCTGAATTAGCCATTTTGTGGATGTATGTTTTTGCTTGTTTTCTTTCCCAAATCCAGCCTGGAATTGTGGACAAAAGCAAAATAAATCTTTAGTTTTGGGGTCTGTGGGGCTAAAATGTCCTCAAATGGTGGTCCTGGTATGAAAAGAAAATGGTTGAAAACCCCTGAAATATGCATGAGGTTTCATAAATAATGGGAATCCAAACTACCAGCCAATGAGGACAAAGACTAATTATAAATGTAATTATAAAACTAATTTATAGTGTAAATATACAAATATAAAACACTAAATATAAATCAGGCCTTTTGAGGGATTTGGAAGAGGTTTTGAAGCTCTGGTTCCAAACCTGTTTAATATTCATTATGTTGACACTCAATACGTTTTAACGGTCGGTGATAGATAAAAAACGTCGCCCGATATCAGCGACGGTCATTACCGTAAATTCTAGCTTAGAATGGCATGCAAAATGAGTGCCATAAACGACGGTGCTGTGGTGCACTGAAAAAATAGTATGGTGGAGGAGAAAGTGGGACGGAACTAGGAACCAAACTGAGCCGGATGGTTTCAGGTCGAGGGCAAAACAAGCAGCACTTGGCTCTGATTGGTTATCCCCGGCCAAACGTCGGCCGATTTGGGCGAAAAGCTCAGCAATTTTTATCTTTCCAGCTGACGTCGCCCGTTCTGCTGCTGTCGCCCAAATCGGCGGCTCCCATAGAGAAATAATGGATGTCGGACGACGACGCTTTATCAACGCCGCCGTTAAAACGTAGGGTTAGGGTGGAGGGCGGGGCTTATACTGCAAGGTTTATTATAAGGTTGTAGATCTGCTGTTTTCAACGGATGAAGTGATCTGTGTGTGTGTGTGTGTGTGCGTGCGTGCGTGCGTGCGTGTGTGTGTGTGTGTGTGCGTGCGTGCGTGCGTGCGCGTGTGTGTGTGTGGTGACATCATTGTTGCTGCGGCACACAAATGAGAACATTACGTTCCAGTGCACGTACGCGTGCACGTGAGTTCACTCACAATCTCTCTGTCTCCTTTTTATTCACACACTATTTATAGATCAGTTTATTAAGAGAGAGAGAGAGAGAGAGAGAGAGAGAGAGACAGAGACAGAGAGAGAGAGAGACAGAGAGAGAGAGAGAGAGAGAGACAGAGAGAGAGAGAGACAGAGAGAGAGAGACAGAGAGAGAGAGAGAGAGAGAGAGACTTGGCTTCAGACAACGATCCCACGCTCTCTCTCAAAGGTCATCGTCTGTCTTTTTGGTTACACTCTCAAAGTTACAGAGCTGTAAGGGTCCATTTGGTTCGTGCCACGGGCGATGAAGCCGCACCTATACCATTTTCAGTTCCAGGACTTTTATTAGTCAAGTAAAGCATCAATAATAACATCAGTTGTTGTTGAAGTTGCAACAGACACGCAGCATGCATAAAGCTAAAGGTCTGACTCAGAGAGCTTTCTGTTTTCAATGATGAAATGCTGTTGGTTTAGTGGTGACACAGCTGTAGTTAGTTAGTAGCAGTAGTAGTGTTTCACAGCATTTTAAATAGAAGCACTTTAATTTGAAATATCTTGGGTTGTTTTGCATGGCATCGTGTTTGGTGGGGCAGTCAGGGCATTTAGGGGGGCATTGCCCCCCCCCCCCCCATGCCCATGCCTTCCGCCCCTATTGGTGTCCACAGCACCTCAAAGACCCTAAAAACTAGACTCCAGACCTCCCAAAAACACACTGGCCACTCCCTGAACCCACCTCACCCCTGCCCACTCTGACAGACTGGGTTGTCTTAGGGTTGAAGACAGAGTACAACATCTAGCAATTAATGGTTCTGGTCCACAAGATTCACTAGATAAATACTGCCTTAATGTCAACCAAGTCACTGCCACAACACCAGAGGGGATAAACAATTTCCAATTGTTAAAATGGGCAGTCTATGGCAAGTTGAATTATTCCAAAATGTTTCTTTCAAAATAGTAAAAGGGTAGCCTGGTCTAGCCCTCAATGATTTTGGCCTTGGGGGGCGGGGGTGTCGTGGGATCCACACGGCGGAAGTGCTGCGCTCTGATTTGATCTCACTAACGTGTCGTCATCTCCGGCCCCTCCCACGCCCGTCCACTGCTGTTCTACGTCACATCATTTAGAGCGACGCCCACCCCGGAAGGTTGACTCCTCCCTCTGTTCTACGTCACATCATTTAGAGCCACGCCCACCCCGGAAGGTTGACTCCTCCCTCTGTTCTACGTCACATCATTTAGAGCCACGCCCACCCCGGAAGGTTGACTCCTCCCTCTGTTCTACGTCACATCATTTAGAGCCACGCCCACCCCGGAAGGTTCACTCCCCTCAAGGCCACTTTCCAACGCGCGTTAGTCCAGGCTTTCCGTTTTCGCGCAAGGCGGACGAAAATGAAAGCCTGGGTGTCGAGGCTAGTAAAAGGGGAAAGGGGGTTCAGTGTGCGATGAGAATGAAGGCCAGAAGAAATGTTGGTTCTAACATAACAGGCACATCATCAGAATACCATCCATGTCCTTGATACAAACGTTTATGGAAATCAATGCATCGATGTATTGATTTTTTGGTTAATGCCATAAACACACACACACACACACACACACACACACACACACACACACACACACACACACACACACACACACACACACACACACACACACACACACACACACACACACACACACACACAGCTCACCAGGCCTGTGGTTTCCTCTTCAACAGACCATGTCTTCTCCACTGGGAGTGAGGACTGAGGTGATAGGTCAACTGTCTGCACACCTTCTCCATGGACGAGAGACTATCACTTTCCTATGGAGAGAGAGAGAGAGAGAGACTATCACCTTCCTATGGAGAGAGAGAGAGAGAGAGAGAGAGAGAGAGAGAGAGAGAGAGAGAGAGAGAGAGAGAGAGAGAGACTATCACTTTCCTATGGAGAGAGAGATAGAGAGATACAGAGAGAGAGAGAGAGATACAGAGAGAGAGAGAGAGAGACTATCACCTTCCTATAGAGAGAGAGAGAGAAAGAGAGAGAGAGAGAGAGAGAGAGAGATACAGAGAGAGAGAGAGAGAGAGAGAGAGAGAGAGAGACTATCACCTTCCTATAGAGAGAGAGAGAGAGAGAGAGAGAGAGAGAGAGAGAGAGAGAGAGAGAGAGAGAGAGAGAGAGAGAGAGAGAGAGAGAGAGAGAGAGAGAGAGAGAGAGAGAGACTATCACTTTCCTATGGAGAGAGAGACAGAGAGATACAGAGAGAGAGATACACAGAGAGAGAGAGAGACTATCACCTTCCTATAGAGAGAGAGAGAGAGAGAGAGAGAGAGAGAGAGAGAGAGAGAGAGAGAGAGAGAGAGAGAGAGAGAGAGAGAGAGAGAGAGAGAGAGACAGAGAGAGATTTGATTTTAAAGATTAATTTATTAAGCACTGCTGGGTGGTACAAACCTTCATCCAACCTAAACTACATACCTAATAGCAAGCAAGGGGAAAAAAACAAAAAACAAACACAGCCACACACCAGAACCAAATCAAAAAGACATTGGGTGCAATTCTCCATCGCTGTGGTGTAGCAGGTATGGTGTAAGTCTTCTCATTGGCTGCATGGCAGCAAATCAGGTCTGGGGCCTTGGGGTAGGCCGAAAGCCTATACCACCAGGCCTGGGCCTGGGCTTATCAAATAATTACGCAGAATAATTAAAATCTGCAATTCAAAAGGTTCAGAAATCACCTGACCCCCCAATTAAAAATGTTACTATACTCCCCGGCTTTGTTCATCATGAGTTGAAGCTCTTGATGACTGGTTTTAATTATTATGAATAATTATTTGGTAGGCCCAGGCCCAGGCCTGGTGGTATAGGCTTTCGGCCTAGCCCAAGGCCGCAGACCTGATTTGCTGCCATGCAGCCAATGAGCACGGCCCCAAACCTGATTTGCTGCCATGCAGCCAATGAGAAGACTTACACCATACCTGGCTACACCAAGGCGATTGAGAATTGCACCCATTATCAGTTCGGCATTTTCTCCCACTGTGCACAGAACTCCCTCAATCGCCCATTTTTCCCGGAAAAGTTCAAGATTGTCCGTCATTAAAAAATAGGAGTATTCCTTAGCCATGCTTTCACCAGTCCCGTCAATATAGGGACAGGGTCCACACAGCCCACCCCTTGGGCCTTGTTTCTGTCAATATAGGGACAGGGTCCACACAGCCCACCCCTTGGGCCTTGTTTCTGTCAATATAGGGACAGGGTCCACACAGCCCACCCCTTGGGCCTTGTTTCTGTCAATATAGGGACAGGGTCCACACAGCCCACCCCTTGGGCTTGTTTAGGGTTGCCAACTCTGAGATCTTGGAATAAGGAACACTTCTACGACACGCGGCGAAGCAGCGCGGTTATTAGGTTAGTTAAGTCTGCGGTTTTTTCTGGGTGGAGCTGTTGCCCCTGTGACCCAACTACGGATAAGCGGTTTGAAGGTGGAGGGATGATTTCACATTCCATATTAACCTTTGGGATCAGTTAAGGCCTGTTTACTGTGGTCAGTAAGGAAGAATAGGCCGGTAGGCCTATTGTGCTGTATAAATGTTAATGAATTATGAACAAGTAGTCCATTGTCTTTATAACATTAAGAATCCCGATTTTAAAGAAGTTTTTTTTTGCCCTTTTAAACAAAATTTGTATTGAATACGCACACATAATAACTACTAATAAACCGTCAACCATATTAGCCTACTGAAATAGCTTGGCTATAGGCATATACCCACATCAGCAGCTTTAATTATTATTATTTAAAAAAAAAAAAGACTGAGTCTATGACAGTTGTTGTGGGGGATTTGCATAACTCTCATACTATGGCTGTGGGAGTTTGCGGAACTCTCTTACTCTATGGCTCTGGGAGTTTGCGGAACTCTCTTACTCTATGGCTCTGGGCACGGCAGGATTGGCACACAGAGCAGCAGCGCTACCAGCGCACCG
>CM076977.1:3332364-3347364 GCA_039105355.1 Benthosema pterotum
AACTTCAACAACAACTGATGTTATTATTGATGCTTTACTTGACTAATAAAAGTCCTGTAACGCACCATGGGCGATGAAGCCGCAACCATAGCATTTTCTCCTGCCCCCCGCAATTGAGAAATGTTACATGTGCCTGTGGCCTCCTGGTGGCGCTATAACAGGTCAATATGAAAAGGGTGCTATGTATGGTTATGCCTGATTAATGGTAACTGAAGAGGGTACTTTGAACCACCGAAGGGTGCTAGCAGCAGGGGGGTCTTAGGGCCCTGATACACCTAGCAATGTTTTGAGCAACATCAACAAGCAACGTTGACTTTTCACCTTTCTATAGAAAATGATCCAGAAAAGTCCCTTCTTTAGCGCCCTCTACTGGTAAGCATTTCAGAATCCTCCAATCACAGCCCTCCTTGGTGTCACCTGATCCTTTCTCCTAGACTCCTACAGATATAAGCTTCTCTGAAACCAACATGGCTGCTGATGCTGCTTCACTGCGGTGGACAAAAACAGGGATTTTGTAACTTCTATTTCGCTAAATGAACATTTTGAGTTGGGTGGCAGTTGGGTGAAAATGATTCTATGCAAATTAAGGCTTTTATTTTCTGAGAGTGTACAAATGGAACCAAAAGGACCCGCTAGGGTCCATTTGGTTCGCATTTGTACACTCTCAGGAAAAAATGAAAATGGATGGAATTCCCCTTTTAACGGGAGCTGTTGCCTGTTGCCATGTGTCTCATAATGTTGCCTGTTGCCATGTGTCTCATCATGTTGCTCGTTGATGTTGACATTGCTAGTTGATATTGATCAAAATATTGCTAGTGTAGCAGGGCCTTTAAGATGTAGAAGGCAGTGACGTAGCGGCTGACGTAACGTCAACCCTGACAGGGGGTAAAACATACTCTCCACCATATAATAGTGGTAAATATTCCCAAAGAGCCTAGGCAGGGAGAGAGACACAAGCCAGGATTCCATAGCCTGGCTCAGCCCTGAATCAGCACCTTAAAAAATACTATCTTATTTTTTCCCCTGTGATTCAAGGACTGGCTTCCCTGCCATTGGGGTCGTTTGTGCCGGTTGGAAATCCAATCCCAGCACCTGATTGGCCAACAGCCCTGTCAATCACTTCGACCCCAACGTCGGCTGCTTTGCCAATATTCTAACAGTACATTTTAACAGCGGGTGACGGCGGGCGATGGACAAGCAACGTCGACCGTCATCCATTATTTGTCTTTGGGAGCCGCCGATTCGGGCGACAGCAGCAGAACGGGCGTCGGCGGGCGACGTCGGCCAGAAAGATAAAAATGCTGAGCTTTTTGGCCAAATCGGCCGACGTTGCTTTGTCCATCGCCCACCGTTAAAATGTACTGTTAGGCATTCATATGAACCAATCACAGTTAAGACTGCTGCTTTGATAACGCCCATCCTAGAAACTGCTGTGGTAGAGAGGGACTTCAGTCTGAATAATGAAGTGAAACATCCTAGAAACTGCTGTAGTAGAGAGGGACTTCAGTCTGAATAATGAAGTGAAACATCCTAGAAACTGCTGTGGTAGAGAGGGACTTCAGTCTGAATAATGAAGTGAAACATCCTAGAAACTGCTGTAGTAGAGAGGGACTTCAGTCTGAATAATGAAGTGAAACATCCTAGAAACTGCTGTGGTAGAGAGGGACTTCAGTCTGAATAATGATGTGAAACATCCTAGAAACTGCTGTGGTAGAGAGGGACTTCAGTCTGAATAATGAAGTGAAACATCCTAGAAACTGCTGTGGTAGAGAGGGACTTCAGTCTGAATAACGAAGTGAAACATCCTAGAAACTGCTGTGGTAGAGAGGGACTTCAGTCTGAATAACGAAGTGAAACATCCTAGAAACTGCTGTGGTAGAGAGGGACTTCAGTCTGAATAACGAAGTGAAACATCCTAGAAACTGCTGTAGTAGAGAGGGACTTCAGTCTGAATAATGAAGTGAAACATCCTAGAAACTGCTGTGGTAGAGAGGGACTTCAGTCTGAATAACGAAGTGAAACATCCTAGAAACTGCTGTGGTAGAGAGGGACTTCAGTCTGAATAATGAAGTGAAACATCCTAGAAACTGCTGTGGTAGAGAGGGACTTCAGTCTGAATAATGAAGTGAAACATCCTAGAAACTGCTGTGGTAGAGAGGGACTTCAGTCTGAATAATGAAGTGAAACATCCTAGAAACTGCTGTGGTAGAGAGGGACTTCAGTCTGAATAATGAAGTGAAACATCCTAGAAACTGCTGTGGTAGAGAGGGACTTCAGTCTGAATAATGAAGTGAAACATCCTAGAAACTGCTGTGGTAGAGAGGGACTTCAGTCTGAATAATGAAGTGAAACATCCTAGAAACTGCTGTGGTAGAGAGGGACTTCAGTCTCAATAATGAAGTGAAACATCCTAGAAACTGCTGTGGTAGAGAGGGACTTCAGTCTGAATAATGAAGTGAAACATCCTAGAAACTGCTGTGGTAGAGAGGGACTTCAGTCTGAATAATGATGTGAAACATCCTAGAAACTGCTGTGGTAGAGAGGGACTTCAGTCTCAATAATGAAGTGAAACATCCTAGAAACTGCTGTGGTAGAGAGGAACTTCAGTCTCAATAATGAAGTGAAACATCCTAGAAACTGCTGTGGTAGAGAGGGACTTCAGTCTGAATAATGAAGTGAAACATCCTAGAAACTGCTGTGGTAGAGAGGGACTTCAGTCTGAATAATGAAGTGAAACATCCTAGAAACTGCTGTGGTAGAGAGGGACTTCAGTCTGAATAATGAAGTGAAACGAAATGACAATGCAGACTGATGTCAGGCTAAGGATTCCATAAAACTTTTGCGAAAATAGGAAGAGTATGTTAATTAAGTCGAAAAAAGAAAAGCGAATTGTCTGCTGTTTCCATTAACTGATGAAATGCGACTCATGGTAGTCTAGGGGGAAATATACTGTATTAGTTCATGAATGTAACAAGCAATAGGTGGCACAGTTTTGCCAGTAATGTGAGACGTATGGTTATTTCATTACATATATTTTTACTTTTGAAGTTATTTTAGGCTTTACACACGGACTGCCTGCTTTATTCCTATTGACCTATAGGTCCGTTGTGCTGTGCAGAGGCTGTTCTGGCTCTGCTGTAACTAAAACAATATTTATAGCCTAAAATCCTAATACATAATCTACACAACTCACTGTTTTCCTGAACCGGAGCGCTTGTTAGAGTTGGTAGCCTGCTGATTTGGTGTGATATTGTAGACTACATCATGTTATCTGCAGCGCGACACGTGTGAGGAAAAAAAGGTTTGAACTTTATTCACAAAATAAGGGCAGAGCCCGGTCATGTAAAACAGCTGTTTATGTCTGATATCACTTGTGTATAGTCATCATGCATGATGATACAGATACTGTAAATATAGGACCTGTAGCTGCCCTGCGACTTTCATCAACAAACGCGATGGGAGTCTGAACGTTTTGGCCATGTACGTGAGTCCCCTTGGCTTGGATGTCTGTTTGTGCACGTCCCTCGTCCGTTTTGAGCGGTTTTGTAGAAATATAACTTACATTAACAAATAACAATGCTCTCATCGGCAGACCAGAACTCTTCAAATGCGCTATAATGCGTGTCCAGTACTTTCCAATTAGAAAGTCTTTTCGCAAGCTGTTTCCATACCTCATTTGCACATTAGACTCTTTCGATACTCTCCAAGATCCGCCACCTTTCAGCGAAAAAGTATTTTTGTGTGAAATGGAAACTTATTCGCATTTTGAAGTGTTTCCATTCAACATTCACTTCACAAGAGCCGTTTTTGCGCAAAAATAAGGTTTATGGAAACCTGTCTACAGAGAAAGAGAGAGAGACACAGACAGACAGACTGATAGAGAGACAGACGGACGGACGGACGGACGGACGGACGGACGGACGGACGGACGGACGGACGGACGGACGGACGGACGGACGGACGGACGGACGGACGGACAGACAGACAGACAGACAGACAGACAGACAGACAGACAGACTGACTGACTGACTGATAGAGAGACAGCGAGGGAGAGACAGACAGACAGACAGACTGATAGAGAGACAGAGAGGGAGAGACAGACAGACAGACAGACAAACAGACAGACAGACTGATAGAGAGACAGACAGACTGACAGAGAGAGAGACAGACAGACAGACTGAGAGGTAACTGCAAACTGAGAAGTGAAAGCTAATCGTTCTAGTTCTATAACTTTATGATCGTTATGCTTCTATTTTAGTGTTACTGTGGTGAAATACACCACACACACACACACACACGCACACGCACACGCACACACACACACACACACACACACACACCACACACACACAAGGTCAAAGCCAAGGTAAACTTTACTCGTCTTTCAGCTGATCATTTGCAGCCAATCATTGATCTAAAAAATGTTATCAGACGAATTAGATGAGCCACAATGATTGACAGCTGTCAGTCACAATGACTGACAGTCCGTAGTCTGGTCAGTGACACCTGTCTGTCCATAATGACCGTCACTCTGTCTAATGACCATATTGGTGTACTGTGTACTGTGTATACTGTGTATACTGTGTATTTACTATTTGTGTACTGTGTATTTTGTCTACCTGTCTGTGTGTACCTGTCTGTGTCTACCTGTCTGTGTGTACCTGTCTGTGTACCTGTCTGTGTGTGTACCTGTCTGTGTACCTGTCTGTGTGTACCTGTCTGTGTGTACCTGTCTGCGTCTACCTGTCTGTGTGTACCTGTCTGTGTACCTGTCTGTGTGTACCTGTCTGTGTGTACCTGTCTGTGTGTGTACCTGTCTGTGTGTACCTGTCTGTGTGTACCTGTCTGTGTGTGTACCTGTCTGTGTGTACCTGTCTGTGTGTGTGTACCTGTCTGCGTCTACCTGTCTGTGTCTACCTGTCTGTGTGTACCTGTCTGTGTACCTGTCTGTGTGTACCTGTCTGTGTGTACCTGTCTGCGTCTACCTGTCTGCGTCTACCTGTCTGTGTGTACCTGTCTGTGTGTGTACCTGTGTCTGTGTGTACCTGTCTGTGTGTACCTGTCTGTGTGTACCTGTCTGTGTGTGTACCTGTCTGTGTGTGTACCTGTCTGTGTGTACCTGTCTGTGTGTGTACCTGTCTGTGTGTACCTGTCTGTGTGTACCTGTCTGTGTGTACCTGTCTGTGTGTGTACCTGTCTGTGTACCTGTCTGTGTGTACCTGTCTGTGTGTGTACCTGTCTGTGTGTACCTGTCTGTGTGTGTACCTGTCTGTGTGTACCTGTCTGTGTGTACCTGTCTGTGTGTGTACCTGTCTGTGTGTGTGTACCTGTCTGTGTGTACCTGTCTGTGTGTGTACCTGTCTGTGTGTACCTGTCTGTGTGTACCTGTCTGTGTGTACCTGTCTGTGTGTGTGTACCTGTCTGTGTGTACCTGTCTGTGTGTACCTGTCTGTGTGTACCTGTCTGTGTGTGTCTACCTGTCTGTGTGTACCTGTCTGTGTGTACCTGTCTGTGTGTGTGTACCTGTCTGTGTACCTGTCTGTGTGTGTGTACCTGTCTGTGTACCTGTCTGTATGTACCTGTCTGTGTGTACCTGTCTGTGTGTACCTGTCTGTGTGTACCTGTGTGTGTGTACCTGTCTGTGTGTACCTGTGTGTGTGTACCTGTCTCTGTGTACCTGTCTGTGTGTGTGTACCTGTCTGTGTGTACCTGTCTGTGTCTACCTGTCTGTGTCTACCTGTCTGTGTGTGTCTACCTGTCTGTGTGTACCTGTCTGCGTGTACCTGTCTGTGTGTACCTGTCTGTGTCTACCTGTCTGTGTGTGTCTACCTGTCTGTATGTACCTGTCTGTGTGTACCTGTCTGTGTGTACCTGTCTGTGTCTACCTGTCTGTATGTACCTGTCTGTGTGTACCTGTCTGTATGTACCTGTCTGTGTACCTGTGTGTGTGTACCTGTCTGTATGTACCTGTCTGTGTGTACCTGTCTGTCTACCTGTGTGTGTGTACCTGTGTGTGTGTACCTGTCTGTATGTACCTGTCTGTGTGTACCTGTCTGTGTGTACCTGTCTGTGTCTACCTGTCTGTGTGTACCTGTCTGTGTGTACCTGTCTGTGTGTACCTGTCTGTGTGTACCTGTCTGTGTACCTGTGTGTGTGTACCTGTCTGTGTGTACCTGTCTGTGTGTACCTGTCTGTCTGTGTGTACCTGTCTGCGTGTACCTGTCTGTGTGTACATGTCTGTGTACCTGTCTGTGTGTACCTGTCTGTGTGTACCTGTCTGTGTGTACCTGTCTGTGTGTGTGTACCTGTCTGTGTCTACCTGTCTGTGTGTACCTGTCTGTGTGTACCTGTCTGTGTCTACCTGTCTGTGTGTACCTGTCTGTGTGTACCTGTCTGTCTGTGTGTACCTGTCTGTGTGTACCTGTCTGTCTGTGTGTACCTGTCTGTCTGTGTGTACCTGTCTCAGTGTCTTCAGCATCTCCGTCGCCTCCTCATGCTTGCCTTGTTTGGACATCAGCATCATTTCCTGGATCATGCTGATTCGCCGCTGGTAGGGAGGGGGCGGAGCTCCAGACTTCAACCAGGAAGTCAGGATGTCGCGGTTTTCTCCGCCGCTTCGTGACGCGCGCTTCCAGCTGTGAGCCGGACTCGAACCGGAGGCCGAACCGCTAGCCTCTTTGGTCTGCTTGGCCCCCATTGGCTCAAATACACCTTAGCTAGTGCATTTCAGAGTAAAAGTCCAGAAGTGGATCAGATCATTTCAGAGTAAAAGCCTGGAGTGGGTCAAGTCATTTCAGAGTAAAAGTCAGGAGTGGGTCAGGTCATTTCAGAGTAAAAGTCAGGAGTGGGTCAGGTCATTTCAGAGTAAAAATTTGGAGTGGATCTGGTCATTTCAGAATAAAGGTATTGGAGAGGATCAGCCCAGGGTGATTGGCAGCTCACCTGCCACCAGGTACCCTAGAAACACAATAGAAAATATTCAAATCAAATATCCATAACTTCAACTGTCATGATTACAATCATACAACAACTGAACACTATAGTAATGATTAGAGCTATTTAACTGTTACTGAACACTATAGTAATGATTAGAGCTATGTAACTGTTACTGAACACTATAGTAATGATTAGAGCTATGTAACTGTTACTGAACACTATAGTAATGATTAGAGCTATTTAACTGTTACTGAACACTATAGTAATGATTAGAGCTATTTAACTGTTACTGAACACTATAGTAATGATTAGAGCTATGTAACTGTTACTGAACACTATAGTAATGATTAGAGCTATGTAACTGTTACTGAACACTATAGTAATGATTACTGTCACCATATAGAGATATTTAACTGTTACTGAACACTATAGTAATGATTACTGTCACCATATAGAGATATTTAACTGTTACTGAACACTATAGTAATGATTAGAGCTATGTAACTGTTACTGAACACTATAGTAATGATTAGAGCTATGTAACTGTTACTGAACACTATAGTAATGATTACTGTCACCATATAGAGATATTTAACTGTTACTGAACACTATAGTAATGATTACTGTCACCATATAGAGATATTTAACTGTTACTGAACACTATAGTAATGATTACTGTCACCATATAGAGATATTTAACTGTTACTGAACACTCAGCTAATTAAAGGTTAGTTACGGAGGATGCAGCTACATTGTAGTCGAGGAACAGATAATCTGACTGGGATGAAATGTTAGAATATCCTCCATACACCACAGACAGACAGACAGACAGACAGACAGACAGGCAGGCAGGCAGGCAGGCAGGCAGGCAGGCAGGCAGGCAGGCAGGCAGGCAGGCAGGCAGGCAGGCAGACAGACAGACAGACAGGCAGGCAGACAGACAGACAGGCAGGCAGACAGACAGACAGACAGACCTCGGCATGTCTTCCTCAGTGAATCCGCAGCAGTAGGCTATGCTATAGATGACAGATCAGACCAGAATAAATGTTAGATTATAAACACTAAGACTAAAGCTTAATGACCAAAGCTGTGATTGTAATTAAAGCTCATGCAGTGATCTACCAGCTGGATGTTGTCCTGATTGGTTGGTTTAGATTTAGATCCACTGGAGAGGAAACATAAACAACATGAAGCCGCAAGATCACCTCTCTCTCTCTCTCTCTCTCTCTCTCTCTCTCTCTCTCTCTCTCTCTCTCTCTCTCTCTCTCTCTCTCTCTCTCTCTCTCTCTCTCTCTCTCTCTCTCTCTCTCTCTCCCTCTCGTATCTCTCTCTCTCTCTCTCTCTCTCTCTCTCTCTCTCTCTCTCTCTCTCTCTCTCTCTCTCTCTCTCTCTCTCTCTCTCTCTCTCTCTCTCTCTCTCTCTCTCTCTCTCTCTCTCTCTCTCTCTCTCTCTCTCTGTATCTCTCTCTCTGTATCTCTCTCTCTCTCTCTCTCTCTCTCTCTCTCTCTCTCTCTCTCTCTCTCCCTCTCTCTCTCTCTCTCTCTCTCTCTCTCTCTCTCTCTCTCTCTCTCTCTCTCTCTCTCTCTCTCTCTCTCTCTCTCTCTCTCTCTCTCTCTCTCTCTCTCTCTCTCTCTCTCTCTCTCTCTCTCTCTCTCTCTCTCTCTCTCTCTCTCTCTCTCTCTCTCTCTCTCTCTCTCTCTCTCTCTCTCTCTCTCTCTCTCTCTCTCTCTCTCTCTCTCTCTCTCTCTGTATCTCTCTCTCTCTCTCTCTCTCTCTCTCTCTCTCTCTCTCTCTCTCTCTCTCTCTCTCTCTCTCTCTCTCTCTGTATCTCTCTCTCTCTCTCTCTCTCTCTGTATCTCTCTCTCTCTGTCTCTCTTTCTCTATCTCTCTGTCTCTCTCTCTCTCTGTATGTCTCTCTCCCTCTCTCTCTCTGTATCTTTCTCTGTATCTCTCTCTCTCTCTCTCTCTCTCTCTCTCTGTCTCTCTCTCTCTCTCTCTCTGTATCTTTCTCTGTATCTCTCTCTCTCTCTCTCTCTCTCTCTCTCTCTCTCTCTGTATCTTTCTCTGTATCTCTCTCTCTCTCTCTCTCTCTCTCTCTCTCTCTCTCTCTCTCTCTCTCTCTCTCTCTCTCTCTGTCTCTCTATCAATTCAACGTAAAGAGCTTTATTGAACGTCATAATGTCAGACAGTTCTCTGCCGCCCTCTGGCGGACACAGTAATACTGTGCTGATAAATCACTATTGCACATTTTAAAGAGGCAGTAGCCTACCCTAGAAATGAAATGAAATGAAATGAAATAATGAACTCATCCCCATTATCATACAACTACAGCTGTGGGCGTGGCTAGACCACTTCTTTGAAATTCACTATTCCTCATATAACAATAATTCCTCCTGATCTTGTTTTCATTTTTCATGATGCACTCAGTAACTCACCTGCTGCTTTAAAGCTACAACTACAGCCTTGCCTGTTGGGCACTAGCCTACTTGGAACGATGCATGTTGGATACACACACACACACACACACACACACACACACACACACACACACACACACACACACACACACACACACACACACACACACACACACACGCACAGTGACTACAGGGAAAATTACTTTTCCAATACCTTTTTTTAATAATTAACAATTGTACACAATAAATACAAACTTTTCTTTTTTTGCATTTTTTTTTTTACAGCCAATGGTATATAAATAATAATAATAATAATAGTAGTAATAAAGTACTTGTTTCCATAAACCAATATTATGGTAACCATGGCAACCGTCTTATTAACTTATCCGCTGCCAACACTGCCATCTGGTGTCTGAACTGTGTACAACACCACTATTTCATTTAATTTAATTGTAATCATGATACTAATTATAATGGTTTGTATTATCATCTTTATAATGATATATAATTATTATAATTAGCAGCTTCAGGCAGGCAATAGATGAAAAAGACCACAATAAATAATTTTAACTAAATCAAAAGGGTTGGTGTTGTAAAAAAGGGAAGATTGTTTCAAAGCAACTGTCAGGAGAATTCCTAACAATAGAAATGTATAAAAATGATTTTTTTTTGTTGACAAAAACTTTTTAAACTTCAAAACAAGTTTGTTAAAATAATAAAGTTTTCAGATCTCAGAGAAATCAACAGAGTAAAAAACACAGGCAGGTTTTACTACAGCAGGAAGTCTATACAGGAATACCTTTTAAAACTAATAAAAATACAGCAATACCTTTAAAATGAAGTAATTCGTAGTTTAGAGGATTGTATTACAGGCCTGGATCTAACACACACAATTCAGTTCAATAATTCACCTCCTAGATGACCTAAAATCCATTGTGGTTAAATCTAAATTCTTGGGGTAAAGGAATCCAATGGATCTGATTATGTTCTTATTAAGGCATGGAAGGGTCGCTATTTTGCATTTTTTACATGACATATTCAAATGCAAAATACCCCATTGGAGTAACCGGATCTATGATCTATGATCCAGTTTTATTCAGGAAGGTTAAGAAAGAAAATGTTTTTAAATTAAGGTATTAAAGGGGTATTCCACTTAAAAAAAAAACTGTTTAGAAGTTACTACATTCACTATTTAGATATTTGATGTTCATTTTAGTGTACCCGCTTCCTTCCTATACAAACCCATTATAACTTAATACTTAATTTTAACCATGACAGACCAGAAAAAGATGGGTTGTTTTTGAATAATCTGTCATGGTTAAAATGGAGTTTTAAGTTATATTGGGTTTATATAGGAAGGAGGCGGATACGCTAAAATGAACATCAAATATCTAAATATTGAATGGAGTAACTTATAAACTGTCTGCTGTGTTCACATGAGGCGGAGTAGACCATAAAATAACCAAAAGACTTTTTTTTTTTAAATGGAATACCCCTTTAAATGATTAGGGTTAGTATTAAATTAAAAAGTGCTACATGACCGTTAGGCTGGAGAAAAGGGGGTGGGGCAAGTTGAAGGGGTAATCATTTACCCCAAACCAATTATTATTTCCTATTAATTACAAACCACACAGTTGGTTGGTTGGTTGGGTGGGTGGGTGTTGTTGGGTGGTCCACCATGGGTGGGCCATCATAACTTGGGAGTGCTATTGTCTATGTGTAATGGACGAGAGACTGTGAATACAGAAGAGGATCCAGCCTCTCTCTCTCTCTCTCTCTCTCTCTCTCTCTCTCTCTCTCTCTCTCTCTCTCTCTCTCTCTCTCTCTCTCTCTCTCTCTCTCTCTCTCTCTCTCTCTCTCTCTCTCTCTCTCTCTCTCTCTCTCTCTCTCTCTCTCTCTCATGCTGTATTTATTTACATAATATCAACTCTCACTACGTTTATTCTAATGTTATTATAATTACATTATAATGTTATTATAATTACATTGTAATGTCATTCTAATGTTATTATAATGACATTATAATGTTATTCTATTGTTAATATAATTAGACGACAGTAATGTACTGTAACTCTACTAAGATTAATATACACTGGATATTCATCATATACATACGGCACAGGAAGGACTATATATGGTCAAAGAGGGGGAGGAGTTTGATCCACTGTTTGAAAACTTTATTAACTGTTGGCCAGTGAATCGCTAAGGATAGCTAATCTCTAGCCCTGGTGATCTAGTGACTCGCTAGTGATCCAGTGACTCACTAGCCCTGGTGATCTAGTGACTCGCTAGTGATCCAGTGACTCACTAGCCCTGGTGATCTAGTGACTCGCTAGCCCTAGTGATCTAGTGACTCGCTAGCCCTGGTGATCTAGTAACTCACTAGTGATCCAGTGACTCACTAGCCCTGGTGATCTAGTGACTCGCTAGCCCTAGTGATCTAGTGACTCGCTAGCCCTGGTGATCTAGTAACTCACTAGTGATCCAGTGACTCGCTAGCCCTAGTGATCTAGTGACTCACTAGCCCTAGTGATCTAGTGACTCACTAGCCCTAGTGATCTAGTGACTCACTAGCCCTAGTGATCTAGTGACTCACTAGCCCTAGTGATCTAGTGATCTAGTGACTCACTAGCCCAAGTGATCTAGTGACTCACTAGCCCTAGTGATCTAGTGACTCACTAGCCCTAGTGATCTAGTGATCTAGTGACTCACTAGCCCTAGTGATCTAGTGACTCACTAGCCCTAGTGATCTAGTGACTCACTAGCCCTAGTGATCTAGTGATCTAGTGACTCACTAGATCACTAGCCCTAGTGATCTAGTGATCTAATGACTCACTAGCCCTAGTGATCTAGTGACTCACTAGCCCGAGTGATCTAGTGAACTAGTGACTCACTAGCCCTAGTGATCTAGTGACTCGCTAGCCCTGGTGATCTAGTAACTCACTAGTGATCCAGTGACTCACTAGCCCTGGTGATCTAGTGACTCGCTAGCCCTAGTGATCTAGTGACTCACTAGCCCTAGTGATCTAGTGATCTAGTGACTCACTAGCCCTAGTGATCTAGTGACTCACTAGCCCTAGTGATCTAGTGACTCACTAGCCCTAGTGATCTAGTGACTTGCTAGATCACTAGCCCTAGTGATCTAGTGACTCACTAGCCCTAGTGATCTAGTGACTCGCTAGTGATCTAGTGACTCGCTATTGATCTAGTGACTCGCTAGTGATCCAGTGACTCACTAGCCCTGGTGATCTAGTGACTCGCTAGCCCTAGTGATCTAGTGACTCGCTAGCCCTAGTGATCTAGTGACTCGCTAGCCCTGGTGATCTAGTAACTCACTAGTGATCCAGTGACTCACTAGCCCTGGTGATCTAGTGACTCGCTAGCCCTAGTGATCTAGTGACTCGCTAGCCCTGGTGATCTAGTAACTCACTAGTGATCCAGTGACTCGCTAGCCCTAGTGATCTAGTGACTCACTAGCCCTAGTGATCTAGTGACTCACTAGCCCTAGTGATCTAGTGACTCACTAGCCCTAGTGATCTAGTGACTCACTAGCCCTAGTGATCTAGTGATCTAGTGACTCACTAGCCCTAGTGATCTAGTGACTCACTAGCCCTAGTGATCTAGTGATCTAGTGACTCACTAGCCCTAGTGATCTAGTGACTCGCTAGCCCTGGTGATCTAGTAACTCACTAGTGATCCAGTGACTCACTAGCCCTGGTGATCTAGTGACTCGCTAGCCCTAGTGATCTAGTGACTCACTAGCCCTAGTGATCTAGTGATCTAGTGACTCACTAGCCCTAGTGATCTAGTGACTCACTAGCCCTAGTGATCTAGTGACTCACTAGCCCTAGTGATCTAGTGACTCACTAGCCCTAGTGATCTAGTGACTTGCTAGATCACTAGTGACTCACTAGTGATCTAGTGACTCACTAGTGATCTAGTGACTCACTAGCCCTAGTGATCTAGTGACTCGCTAGTGATCTAGTGACTCGCTATTGATCTAGTGACTCGCTAGTGATCTAGTGACTCGCTATTGATCTAGTGACTCGCTAGTGATCTAGTGACTCGCTATTGATCTAGTGACTCGCTAGTGATCTAGTGACTCGCTATTGATCTAGTAACTCGCTAGTGATCTAGTGACTCGCTAGCCCTGGTGATCTAGCGACTCGCTAGTGATCTAGTGACTCGCTAGCCCTGGTGATCTAGTGACTCGCTAGTGATCTAGTGACTCACTAGCCCTAGTGATCTAGTGACTCACTAGGCCTAGTGATCTAGTGACTCACTAGCCCTGGTGATCTAGTGACTCACTAGGCCTAGTGATCTAGTGACTCACTAGCCATAGCAACTTATTGACTTGTTAGAGACATAGTGACTTGCTAGCCATAGTGACTTAGCGACTCGCTAGCCTTAGCGACTTGCTAGTCTTAGTGTCTGGCATGATGTTTGTCATTTCAGTTGGCTCCAGACGGCGTTGTTCCTCCATGGAGGACGCTTCACAATAATCACACATTGGCAGTTTGATTTCTTTCATGCAGAAGGAGCAGGACTAGTCTCTGAAGGTTTACATTAAACTGGAGTTCCTCAGGGAACAGGACTAGTCTCTGAAGGTTTACTGGAGTTCCTCAGGGAACAGGACTAGTCTCTGAAGGTTTACATTAAACTGGAGTTCCTCAGGGAACAGGACTAGTCTCTGAAGGTTTACATTAAACTGGAGTTCCTCAGGGAACAGGACTAGTCTCTGAAGGTTTACATTAAACTGGAGTTCCTCAGGGAACAGGACTAGTCTCTGAAGGTTTTGTCGTCCAACAATGCGGACGGCGTTGGCTGTTAAATAGTTATAAAGTGTCTTGTTTCTTTTCTCCATGACCTGTTGTCTTCTCCTAGTGGTGATGTGAGGAACGCCTCCTGTTAGGGGCGTGTCTTCCTGTTAGGGGCGTGTCTTCCTGTGAGGGGCATGTCTTCCTGTTAGGGGCGTGTCTTCCTGTTAGGGGGCGTGTCTTCCTGTTAGGGGCGTGTCTTCCTGTTAGGGGGCGTGTCTTCCTGTTAGGGGCGTGTCTTCCTGTTAGGGGCGTGTCTTCCTGTTAGGGGGCGTGTCTTCCTGTTAGGGGCGTGTCTTCCTGTTAGGGGCGTGTCTTCCTGTTAGGGGGCGTGTCTTCCTGTTAGGGGGCGTGTCTTCCTGTTAGGGGCGTGTCTTCCTGTTAGGGGGCGTGTCTTCCTGTTAGGGGTGTTGTTAGGGGGCGTGTCTTCCTGTTAGGGGTGTGTCTTCCTGTTAGAGGGCATGTCTTCCTGTTAGGGGTGTTGTTAGGGGCGTGTCTTCCTGTTAGGGGCGTGTCTTCCTGTTAGGGGCGTGTCTTCCTGTTAGGGGTGTGTCTTCCTGTTAGGGGGCGTGTCTTCCTGTTAGGGGTGTTGTTAGGGGCGTGTCTTCCTGTTAGGGGTGTTGTTAGGGGCGTGTCTTCCTGTTAGGGGCGTGTCTTCCTGTTAGGGGGCGTGTCTTCCTGTTAGGGGCGTGTCTTCCTGTTAGGGGTGTGTCTTCCTGTTAGGGGCGTGTCTTCCTGTTAGGGGTGTTGTTAGGGGCGTGTCTTCCTGTTAGGGGCGTGTCTTCCTGTTAGGGGGCGTGTCTTCCTGTTAGGGGCGTGTCTTCCTGTTA
>CM076977.1:3352364-3369864 GCA_039105355.1 Benthosema pterotum
ACGTGCACTGCTGAGAGAGAGAGGGGAGGGTTATATAAATACACTGTAGGAGTAGAGCGCACGTACGTGCACTGCTGAGAGAGAGAGGGGAGGGTTATCCTTATATACAATTGGCAAGCTGCACCGGAAGCTGCAATTGTTGCACTGGCTGCGTTACAATGGGTTGCAATGGTGCGTTGCAATGGGTTGCGCTGGTGCAACAATGATGACGCTAAGCTGCACCGGAAGCTGCAATGATTACGCTGGGAAAACGGCTGCGCTGCAATGCTGACGCTATGCTGGCTGTAGCTCCTCACAAGTAGCCTACCGTTCCGTGAGCAAGGGTCTCAGAACGCTGTTCTCCTCACATCCCACCTCCAAACAAACCATGGATTTTAACACGACATTTTGGAAACGACATCTCTAAGGCCAAAAGTTGGAAAGGACATCTAACGGCAGCAAAAAAAAGTAATACTTAACACTTATACTTATGCTTGCGTGTTTCTCTCTGCAAAGACATATCAACTTTTCAAGTCTTTCTCAACAAAAATACTGCATGTAAAGCACATCATTGTGCATGCACGTATGCATGTGCTCCCAGCAAAGACACACAAACTTTTCCACTTTTGCTCAAAGTAAGGATTCCTAACTTGCGAATATTTACCACACTGCTTCTACCCATTTAATCACATGATGCGCGCGTGCGTGCATACATGACTGCGTTATCAACTTTACAGGTATAAATGCATAGGACCGAGGCAACAGCCCAGCAGAAATTACCTTAAACCTCTATGTATATTTTACATTGTTCTGTAGTAGGCCCACGACATAGACATGACAACACATTAGTTGTCATTGTACTGAACGTATTGTTCAATATCGACGTCTTTGCCACACGCCTCATTGATTACAATGTAGCCTATTTCAAACCCCTGCAGAACAGTCTCAGTTTCTGACCCCTCATTGGCGAAACTTTACTTTGATTTTAGGGGCAGCGTTACACCAACTCCGTTGACTTCATGGGGCCAGTCCAATGGCGGGTACTCTATATAGCATTCTACTAATGGCTGTGGGATGGCATGCTACTACGGCGGCGGTGCTCTGATTTCAGTGTTTAAACACAGACGCATTGCGTTCTCATACACTTCAATAGGCGAGCTGCACTGTTTTCACTTGACAGAATACTTGGTTAGAACGGTATCAAAGACGATACGTCGTCACGCTGGTTTTTAGCCAAGCTATGGTCATTGTTGCGCAACTTGCGACAACGAGGGGCAGAAAACGGGCTGGTCACGTGGTTCATGTATTCGCGTGAGCTCATAGACTCCAATGCATTCCCTACACGGTTGTCCCATTTCTTTGTCCCTATTCAATCCACGTCTATGTAGAAAATCGGCCATTTGACGGGACCTATAAAGTGAACTGAGTTTTCGTAACTCAGTTGTTCTCCCATGCCGCCGTCATATGTCCGTTCATCTCCAGCTGTGAACAATGTTTAATGATGTTTAATGATATTGGCGATCTACAAGGTGTGTGTGTGTGTGTGTGTGTGTGTGTGTGTGTGTGTGTGTGTGTGTGTGTGTGTGTGTGTGTGTGTGTGTGTGTGTGTGTGTGTGTGTGTGTGTGTGAGACATGTCAATTGCACTTAAAGGGAAATTCCACCCATTTGCAACATTTTAATGTAGTAATACACCTTACAGACACATTCAAAACAAATACTCCCATTCTGTGTCCTCTAACCAACACATTAAGTGCCATTGCCCAGTTTCATTGTACTTCACACCCAGCAGAGAACAATTGCCAATCCAATAGCCAATCGCACTCATTATGCAAATGCTTAATGGCAGCTCTATACCAACACTCACTTTAAGCACTGACTGGCCCAGGGCTATGTTGGATTACACCAATGTGTTGTTGAGACTTTCTTCATCTACAGTCTGTCTTTTGCTATTGCATGCACACTTTCCCATTCTCATTTCTATCTACTGTATATACAGTACATGGATGGTGTGTGACTCTAAACCTGTTTGTTACATTGATCATTCAAGGCAATGACTGATATAGCTACTATTGACATCAATAGCTATGTACTCACTCTCCACATTTTTCTGTCTTCCATTTAACAGTTTCATGGGCTCATATCACAGACCACCAAGTGCAGATCAAGACTGACCTCCCAACCTACTTCCAACAACTTCAAACCACTCTACAGCCAGGATCTGCCTGATGTTTCTTTCGGTTAAGAAGGACTCATTCTCTACCACTGTTGCAAAACTGCTTGCTCAGGGTGTACACATCACTTAAGACAACCTCTTCAGATTTCATATGTCAATAAAAATATTTTGATTTGTAACACCATTTATAATATTACTTCTTATTTATGTGTTGTCTATGTCAACGTTGATTACTTTAATGTATGGTTTGCAATCCACTACTTCAGAACCCCTGCAGTTTTCCACCAACTAGCTATTTGATTAAAAACAATGAACTCATGACATTTAGTTCCTCACAGATCCAACGCGTGGCGCTAGAAGTTCTAGTATAAATACATTGTAGGAGTAGAGCGCACGTACGTGCACTGCTGAGAGAGAGAGGGGAGGGTTATATAAATACACTGTAGGAGTAGAGCTCAGAGTGATGGTATTGATGATATTATTGATACTAACAGTTCATAGTGATGGTATTGATAATAGTATTGATACTAACAGCTCATAGTGATGGTATTGATGATATTATTGATACTAACAGTTCATAGTGCTTAAAGATACATCGCATGGATGCAACTGGGACGTATCCTCAGTGATGTATCCCAAGGTCATCGGGGTTTCGGGTCTCGCAACATCATACCCCTCACTCAGGCGACCCAGCCGGGGTTGATCAAGTCCCGACTTACGTCCCAGTAGCTACTCTCGGTCAGTCCACTAGGGAAAGACCCAAGGCCACATAACCCACCGCTCCAGAACTACTCTGACGGGACTGGGAGAACCATACTCTGGCACATGGAGGGACTAGGCTCTGTGGGTTGACTCCTGTCCAGACCCCTCCTACGTCTCACCAGGTCTGCTCCTGCTCTCACCAGGTTGGCACAGGACCTGTGCGTTGCACCAGACTCCCAGCACCAGACATTTCATTCAGGAGCAGTGAATCATAATGGCCCTCCTAACGGCCTCACCAAGGTTTTTGGGCTTCCTCCTCACGGAGGACACAGGCTGGGGCGCTAACCCATACTGCTCACCCGGGTGCCGTCTACATTCCGGCTGTCACCCGTTTCTCCGGTGGTCACCAAGTCTTTCCCTGGTTGTCACATAGTCTATTCCTATGAGCCACTATAAATAGAAACTAAAGGCTTAAAGATACATCGCATGGATGCAACTGGGACGTATCCTCAGTGATGTATCCCAAGGTCATCGGGGTTTCGGGTCTCGCAACATCATACCCCTCACTCAGGCGACCCAGCCGGGGTTGATCAAGTCCCGACTTACGTCCCAGTAGCTACTCTCGGTCAGTCCACTAGGGAAAGACCCAAGGCCACATAACCCACCGCTCCAGAACTACTCTGACGGGACTGGGAGAACCATCACTCTTCATAGTGATGGTATTGATAATAGTATTGATAATAGTATTGATACTAACAGTTCATAGTGATGGTATTGATAATAGTATTGATGATATTATTGATACTAACAGCTCATAGTGATGGTATTGATGATATTATTGATACTAACAGCTCATAGTGATGGTATTGATAATAGTATTGATGATATTATTGATACTAACAATTCATAGTGATGGTATTGATAATAGTATTGATGATATTATTGATACTAACAGCTCATAGTGATGGTATTGATGATATTATTGATACTAACAGCTCATAGTGATGGTATTGATAATAGTATTGATAATAGTATTGATACTAACAGCTCATAGCGGTGGTATTGGTTCCGTTCACGTCTCCGTTGGTTGCTTCCTGGTCCGTGGAGTTATTTGAGGTGTGTGAGCGAGTGTCGGCCGTACTGAGCATGCTCAGAGCGTCGACCGCACTGAGCATGTCGGGCGTACTGAGCATGCTCAGAGCGTCGGGCGCCGTCAGGCTACTGAGCATGCTCAGTACGGAGCTGCTGCTGCTGCTGCTGGCGGGAAACTGGAGGTACTTCTCTGGAACGTAGCCCACCTGCCCTGATTGGCTACGAGCCTTTACACACACACACACACACACACACACACACACACACACACACACACACACACACACACACACACACACACACACACACACACACACACACACACACACACACACACACACACGTCTTAGGGCCCTGACACACCTAGCCACCTACACCTATACCCCTTGAGCAACATCAACAAGCAACGTCAACTTTTCACCTTTCTATAGAAAATGATCAACTCCTGGTTGTTCAGAAAAGTCAGATCATTAGCGCCCTCTACTGGTCAACATTTCAGAATCCTCCAATCACAGCCCTCCTGTGCGTCACCTGATCCTTTCTCCCAGACTCCCACAGAAACTTTTCTGAAAACATGTCTGCTGCCTCACTGCCATGGACAGAACATTTGGCAACATTTATTCTGCCAAGTGAACAGAACAATGTAACCTGAACAATGTAACCAGAACAATGTAACCAGAACAGAACAATGTAACCAGAACAGTGTAACCAGAACAATGTAACCAGAACAATGTAACCAGAACAGAACAATGTAACCAGAACAGAACAATGTAACCAGAACAGAACAATGTAACCAGAACAATGTAACCAGAACAGAACAATGTAACCAGAACAATGTAACCAGAACAATGTAACCAGAACAATGTAACCAGAACAATGTAACCAGAACAGAACAATGTAACCAGAACAGTGTCACCAGAACAATGTAACCAGAACAGTGTAACCAGAACAGAACAATGTAACCAGAACAATGTAACCAGAACAGAACAATGTAACCAGAACAATGTAACCAGAACAATGTAACCAGAACAGAACAATGTAACCAGAACAGAACAATGTAACCAGAACAGAACAATGTAACCAGAACAATGTAACCAGAACAGAACAATGTAACCAGAACAATGTAACCAGAACAGAACAATGTAACCAGAACAGTGTAACCAGAACAATGTAACCAGAACAATGTAACCAGAACAATGTAACCAGAACAATGTAACCAGAACAGAACAATGTAACCAGAACAATGTAACCAGAACAGAACAATGTAACCAGAACAATGTAACCAGAACAATGTAACCAGAACAATGTAACCAGAACAGAACAATGTAACCAGAACAATGTAACCAGAACAATGTAACCAGAACAATGTAACCAGAACAGAACAATGTAACCAGAACAATGTAACCAGAACAGAACAATGTAACCAGAACAATGTAACCAGAACAATGTAACCAGAACAGAACAATGTAACCAGAACAATGTAACCAGAACAATGTAACCAGAACAATGTAACCAGAACAATGTAACCAGAACAGAACAATGTAACCAGAACAATGTAACCAGAACAGAACAATGTAACCAGAACAATGTAACCAGAACAATGTAACCAGAACAATGTAACCAGAACAGAACAATGTAACCAGAACAGTGTCACCAGAACAATGTAACCAGAACAATGTAACCAGAACAATGTAACCAGAACAATGTAACCAGAACAATGTAACCAGAACAATGTAACCAGAACAATCTGAACAATGTAACCAGAACAATCTAACAGTGTAACCAGAACAGTGTAACCAGAACAATGTAACAATGTAACCAGAACAATGTAACCAGAACAATGTAACCAGAACAATGTAACCAGAACAATCTGAACAATGTAACCAGAACAGAACAATGTAACCAGAACAATGTAACCAGAACAATGTAACCAGAACAGTGTAACCAGAACAATGTAACCAGAACAATGTAACCAGAACAATGTAACCAGAACAATGTAACCAGAACAGAACAATGTAACCAGAACAATGTAACCAGAACAATGTAACCAGAACAGAACAATGTAACCAGAACAGTGTCACCAGAACAATGTAACCAGAACAATGTAACCAGAACAATGTAACCAGAACAATGTAACCAGAACAATGTGACCAGAACAGAACAATGTAACCAGAACAGTGTCACCAGAACAATGTAACCAGAACAATGTAACCAGAACAATGTAACCAGAACAATGTAACCAGAACAGTGTAACCAGAACAATGTAACCAGAACAATGTAACCAGAACAATGTAACCAGAACAGTGTAACCAGAACAATGTAACCAGAACAGTGTAACCAGAACAATGTAACCAGAACAATGTAACCAGAACAATGCATCATCCAGTTGTGTTTCACCATGATAACATTTTTTCTTTTAGGCTCCTTTTTTCTGAGAGTGCACAAATGTGAACCAAATGGACCCACTAGGGTCCATTTGGTTCACATTTGTGCACTCTCAGGAAAAAATAATTAATGGGAGGTGTTGCCTGTTGCCATGTGTCTCATCATGTTGCCTGTTGCCATGTGTCTCATTATGTTGACATTGCTAGTTGATATTGATCAAAACATTGCTAGTGTATCAGGGCCGTTATTGATCACTGCCTCAGTGTTGTAGCAGCATACCCAGTCCTCCACCTATAGAGGGTGGTGGTGGTGGTGGTGGTGATCACTGCCTCAGTGTTGTAGCAGCATACCTATAGAGGGTGGTGGTGGTGATCACTGCCTCAGTTCATACTGACCTTCACCTATAGAGGGTGGTGGTGGTGATCACTGCCTCAGTTCATACTGACCTTCACCTATAGAGGGTGGTGGTGGTGATCACTGCCTCAGTTCATACTGACCTTCACCTATAGAGGGTGGTGGTGGTGATCACTGCCTCAGTTCATACTGACCTTCACCCAGTCCTCCATGTCTCCGTCCTCAATCACCTCCAACAGCTGACCTTCATCTATAGTCAATTCATCTGGCTGAGACGCCTGGGCGAGAGACATAGAGAGACAGAGAGAGAGAGAGAGAGAGAGAGAGAGAGAGAGAGAGAGAAGAGAGAGAGAGAGAGAGAGAGAGAGAGAGAGAGAGAGAGAGAGAGAGAGAGAGACAGAGAGAGAGACAGAGAGACAGACAGAGAGAGAGACAGACAGAGAGAGAGACAGACAGAGAGAGAGACAGAGAGACAGAGAGAGAGAGACATAAGCCACGTTTCCATAAATCCTGTTTTTGCGCAAAAACGGCTCTTGCGAAGAGAATGTTGAATGGAAACACTTCAAAATACGAACAAGTTTCCATTTCACGCAAAAATACTTTTTCGCTGAAAGGTGGCGGTTCTTGGAGAGTATCGAAAGAGTCCTAATGTGCAAATGAGGTATGGAAACAGCTTGCGAAAAGACTTTCCAATTGGAAAGTACTGGACACGCATTATAGCGCATTTGAAGAGTTCTGGTCTGCCGATGAGAGCATTGTTATTTGTTAATGTAAGTTATATTTCTACAAAACCGCTCAAAACGGACGAGGGCCGTGCGCACACAGACATCCAAGCCAAGGGGACTCACGTACATGGCCAAAACGTTCAGACTCCCATCGCGTTTGTTCATGAAAGTCGCAGGGCAGCTACAGGTCCTATATTTACAGTATCTGTATCATCATGCATGATAGCTAAGATATGCAAGTGATATCAGACATAAACAGCTGTTTGATGTCATCATCAAGTAAAATACAGTACAGTAAAATGTTGAAAATGGGTGGAATTCTGAACAATATGGACCATGACAAGTTCAATCAACTAGAACATTTTAAAGAAAATGTAAACAATATAACAAAAAGTTCTTTCTGACATGAACAAATTAATGAATAGAACCTACATGAATATAAAAAAAAAACATTTTGAAGCTAGCGATTCGATATTGATATCAAGGCATTATTGTGACATATCATTTTTTTGCCCAGCCCTAGTCTATATGGATGTTTCCATGGTCCATGGTCTATCTATGGTCTATGGTCCATGGTCTATCTATGGTCCATGGTCCATGGTCTATCTATGGTCCATGGTCCATGGTCTATCTATGGTCCATGGTCCATGGTCTATCTATGGTCCATGGTCCATGGTCTATCTATGGTCCATGGTCCATGGTCTATCTATGGTCCATGGTCCATGGTCTATCTATGGTCCATGGTCCATGGTCTATCTATGGTCCATGGTCCATGGTCTATCTATGGTCCATGGTCCATGGTCTATCTATGGTCCATGGTCCATGGTCTATCTATGGTCCATGGTCCATGGTCTATCTATGGTCCATGGTCCATGGTCTATCTATGGTCCATGGTCCATGGTCTATCTATGGTCCATGGTCCATGGTCTATCTATGGTCCATGGTCCATGGTCTATCTATGGTCCATGGTCCATGGTCTATCTATGGTCCATGGTCCATGGTCTATCTATGGTCCATGGTCCATGGTCTATCTATGGTCCATGGTCCATGGTCTATCTATGGTCCATGGTCCATGGTCTATCTATGGTCCATGGTCCATGGTCTATCTATGGTCCATGGTCCATGGTCTATCTATGGTCCATGGTCCATGGTCTATCTATGGTCCATGGTCCATGGTCTATCTATGGTCCATGGTCTATGGTCTATGGTCTATCTATGGTCTATCTATGGTCCATGGTCCATGGTCTATGGTCTATGGTCCAGGAGGTTAAAGGTCAACGACCTCAGCTGACCTTATAGCAGTAGATGACCTTACAGGTCAAAGGGTATGACCTCAGGGTGACCTCTGAGGGAGAGCTGCTGCTGTCATCAAAAACCTCCATGTGGTCCTCGCACTCCTCCTACACACACACACACACACACACACACACACACACACACACACACACACACACACACACACACACACACACACACACACACACACACACACACGCAGATTATTTTCAGTGAGATTAGACCTGTTGATACCAGGTGTGAAGCCAAAAGGGCCAAATGAGTACCATGAGTTCAATGTCAAATTGTTCATGTAACCTTGGGGTGGCGCTGTTATTTATTTGTTATTAAGGTGTGGCGTGTGGGAGGATTGTCCCGGAAGGGCAAACGGCTATGACCGCAGGTATGGCACCTAGTTTGAATATGTTCTGGAGCAAATGTTTGGCAGTGAAACGTATTGTGTATATGTTTTATGCTGATTATTGTTCATTTAAAACGCAGATTCTGATGCCTACTCACTACTCGGTGAATAAATCTGTCAGCAAGAAGAGCTACGGGTGTTGGTGTGGTTACTGCAGCCGATAAAGAGACTAATAGGCATTGGTGTGGCGAGTCAGCCAGGTCCATCCACGGGACTGTCCTCAAGAGCTCTGTGTAGGACGGAGGCTCTTACACCAGGGACCACTATTTATTCAGCATTTGAGCCAGGGACCATCATTTCATGACATTTTAGCCCCACAGACGCCAACAACTAAAGATTTATTTTGCTTTTGTCCACAATTCCAGGCTGGATTTGGGGAAACCAAACAGTCCAACATACAGATCAAAATGACCATTAATCTTCTACATTCTCTAGTTGTGTAGACTTGGGTTGATTCACATGATTTAAAGGGATATTCCACTTTCAAAACTTAATTCAATATTTAGATATATGATGTTCGTTTTAATGCCCAAACGTCCTTCCTATACAAACCCATTATAACTTAAAAATCCATTTTAACCATGACATTCAAAATATTGTTTTATTCATTTTGTGTGGGCATGCCCGAATATGGAGGCAGCTACATTTTCCAAAACAATATTTTAAAAATAAATGAAAACAGTAAATGAAATTCCACGGTCCTCTCACGTATTAGGAGGACAATATCAGTCATCAGAAAAAAAGATGGGTTGTTTTTGAATAATCTGTCATGGTTAAAATGGAGTTTTAAGTTATAATGGGTTTGTATAGGAAGGACGGGGATACACTAAAATGAACATCAAATATCTAAATACTGAAAGGAGTAACTTATAAACTGTCTGGTGTGTTCACATGAGGCTGAGTAGACCATAAAATAATGAAAGTTTTTTTTTTCTTTTTGGAAGTGGAATATCCCTTTAACTCTTGAAAGTTAAAGAGTTGCATCTGGTTGCACCAACTTCGCGTCATTTAGCCTGGGGACCACCTGGAATCCTCTCAGGGACCACTGGCGTTCCCATTTAGGGGGGGCAATGTTCCCCTTAACGCCCAGTCTGCCCCAAACATGCAAACCAACCCAAGATATTTCAAATTAAAGTGCTTCTATTTAAACTGATGTGAAACACTACTACTGCTACTAACTAACTACAGCTGTGTCACCACTAAACCAACAGCATTTCATCATTGAAAACAGAAAACTCTCTGAGTCAGACCTTTAGCTTTATGCATGCTGCGTGTCTGTTGCAACTTCAACAACAACCAATGTTATTATTGATGCTTTACTTGACTAATAAGAGTCCTGTAACCAAACCCATATATACCATTTTTTCCTGCCCCTCCCAATTGGGAAATGTTACATCCGCCCCTGGAAGAAACCTAAATCTAGAGTTTAGACATGGATGATGTCAGAAAAGCTTCCATGAAACAGATTAGATCTACAAGCTCTAAAGCACAGATGTATAAATGCAGTGACTCACTCTGCTCTGTGTGGTCCTATATATCCAATACGCAGTCTGGAAACAGGTCTGTCTGTCTGTCTGTCTGTCTGTCTGTCTGTCTGTCTGTGTATGTACTGTACACCCCCCCCCCCCCCCCACACACACACACACACACAGGAAGGTGATTGGCTGACACACCTGCCAGTCAAACCTGAGCCAAACAAACTGAGAGAATCATCCACCAGACAAAAGGGTGTGTGTGTGTGTGTGTGTGTGTGTGTGTGTGTGTGTGTGTGTGTGTGTGTGTGTGTGTGTGTGTGTGTGTGTGTGTGTGTGTGTGTGTGTGTGTGTGTGTGTGTGTGTTCCAAAGTCATTGTGTGACCGATAACAATTGAGTCATCAGATTTCTGTTGACACGGTAAACTGTGTGTGTGTGTGCGTGTGCGTGTGTGCGTGTGCGTGTGCGTGTGCGTGTGTGTGTGTGTGTGTGTGTGTGTGTGTGTGTGTTTGTGTGTGTGTGTGTGTGTCAAAGTCCAAAGTGAGCAGCAGTTCCATATGTATGTTTAGTTTGTGTCAACAGAGACAGTCTGTATATTGTGTGGAATGTTACGGTTAAAAGGATCCCTGACTAATAACATAAACATCGCTTAAAACATTATACTTCACCTATATCACTAAAATACAAAAATATAAACGCAACACTTTTGTTTTTGCTCCCATTTTTCAGGGGATGGACTTAAAGCCCTAAAATTCATTCCAGATATACAATATAACCATTTCTCTCAAACACTGTTCACAAATTTGCCTAAATGTGTGATATTGAGCAGTTCTGCTTTGTTAAGATAATCCATACCACCTCACAGGTGTGCCACATTAAGATGCAGGTGTGACATCATGATTAGTGCACAGGTGTACCCCAGACTCTCCACAACAAAAAGACACCCTGAAATGTGCAATTTTCTTTTGCCTTATTGGGTGTATGGGCCTCCGAACCAGTCAGTATCTGGTGTGACCACCATTTGCCTCATGCAGTGCAACACATCTTCTTCGCATAGAGTTTATCAGAGTGTCAATTGTGGCCTGTGGAATGTTGGTCCACTCCTCTTCAATGGCTGTGTGAAGTTGCTGGATATTAGTGGGAACTGTTACACACTGTAAAAATGGTAATAACACAATATTACCACATTATTACCATTTCGACAGCGCATACCAGTTCCCACTAATATCCATCAACTTCACATAGCCATTGAAGAGGAGTGGAGCAACATTCCACAGGCCACAATTGACAATCTGATAAACTCTATGCGAAGAAGATGTGTTGCACTGCATGAGGCAAATGGTGGTCACACCAGATACTGACTGGTTCGGAGGCCCATACACCCAATAAGGCAAAAGAAAATTGCACATTTCAGGGTGTCTTTTTGTTGTGGAGAGTCTGGGGTACACCTGTGCACTAATCATGATGTCACACCTGCATCTTAATGTGGCACACCTGTGAGGTGGGATGGATTATCTTAACAAAGCAGAAGTGCTCAATATCACACATTTAGGCAAATTTGTGAACAGTGTTTGAGAGAAATGGTTATATTGTATATCTGGAATGAATTTTAGGGCTTTAAGTCCATCCCCTGAAAAATGGGAGCAAAAACAAAAGTGTTGCGTTTATATTTTTGTTGAGTGTATATAACTAAAATAAACAAATACAAACACCATTGGAATCTTATTTCTTTCATAAATAAAGAATATTTCACTCAACAGGAACTGCTCCTGTCGCAGGATGATGATGTCACATGTCCATGTGTGATCTAGCTCTATGGAATATATGGATGAACATGCTCATGTGACATCATCATCCTGCGACCGGAGCACCTCCTATTGAGTGAAAGATTCTCTATTTATGAGAGAAATAAAGTATTGAAGGTGTTTTTATCTGCATGTTTTAGTTACAGAAGGCAAGTATAGTGTTTTAAGGCATATTAGTCTTATTAGCCAGGGATCATTTTAAATTTGGGTTTATTAGGGACGGGACTCGAATAAATTAATTAGAGGCTCTGTAATGAATTCATCTTGATTAACTGAATTTTAATCACAAATCAACATTCAACCTGAACAAATGGATTTAGGAACCAGTGAATCAGTGAATAGTGATTACATGATCTTAAGCATTAAGATCATGAAGTCGTAATTCAAAAACATTTTGATGATGTCATCAGGTTGTGTTTCACCATGTTAATGATTTTTTTCAGACCTCCATTTCTAGGAAACACAGAATGTGGGGAACCTTTTTTATCATGTCCACACAACATCTCTAAGGTGTATATTAATGACATGGTAAGATGTTGAAAGTTAAAGGTTAGGGTCAAGGTTAGGTCATTTACTATAGCTTTAACAGAATCCAACGATGAAGCCGCACCCATACCATTTTCAGTTCCAGGACTTTTATTAGTCAAGTAAAGCATCAATAATAACATCAGTTGTTGTTGAAGTTGCAACAGACACGCAGCATGCATAAAGCTAAAGGTCTGACTCAGAGAGTTTTCTGTTTTCAATGATGAAATGCTGTTGGTTTAGTGGTGACACAGCTGTAGTTAGTTAGTAGCAGTAGTAGTGTTTCACATCATTTTAAATAGAAGCACTTTAATTTGAAATATCTGGGGTTGTTTTGCATGGCATCGTGTTTGGGGGGGACTGGGCATTTAGGGGGGCATTGCCTCCCCCCATGCCCATGCCTAGATCCGCCCCTGATCTATTTATAACAGGGGTTTTCAACCTTTTTCATCCCAGGGCCCACTATTTATTGAGCATTTGAGCCACAGACCACCATTTGAGGGGATTTTAGCCCCACAGAGCCCAAAACTAAACATTTCTTTCGCTTTTGTCCCTCCAGGTGTGTAGACTTAAGATGATGAATATTTTAACTCTTGAGAGTGTAAAAATGAAACCAAATGGACCCACAAGGGTCCATTTGGTTTCATTTTTACACTCTCATGAGTTACATCTTGTCAACCAACTTAGCTGGGGACCACCTGGAACCCTCTCAAGGACCACTGGTGGTCCCCGGACCACCTGTTGAAAACCCCTGATCTAACGTGGCAGAAGTGTTACTAGGGGGAGTGGCCTCTAGGGGGCGTGGCCTCACCGACAGTGAAGCATCATGGGTAGTGTAGTGTTACTAGGGGGCGTGGCCTCACCGATAGTGAAGCATCATGGGTAGTGTAGTGTTACTAGGGGGCGTGGCCTCACCGACAGTGAAGCATCATGGGTAGTGTAGTGTTACTAGGGGGCGTGGCCTCACCGACAGTGAAGCATCATGGGTAGTGTAGTGTTACTAGGGGGCGTGGCCTCTAGGGGGCGTGGCCTCACCGACAGTGAAGCATCATGGGTAGTGTAGTGTTACTAGGGGGCGTGGCCTCACCGACAGTGAAGCATCATGGGTAGTGTAGTGTTACTAGGGGGCGTGGCCTCTAGGGGGCGTGGCCTCACCGACAGTGAAGGATCATGGGTAGTGTAGTGTTACTAGGGGGCGTGGCCTCTAGGGGGCGTGGCCTCACCGACAGTGAAGCATCATGGGTAGTGTAGTGTTACTAGGGGGCGTGGCCTCACCGACAGTGAAGCATCATGGGTAGTGTAGTGTTACTAGGGGGCGTGGCCTCACCGACAGTGAAGGATCATGGGTAGTGTAGTGTTACTAGGGGGCGTGGCCTCACCGACAGTGAAGCATCATGGGTAGTGTAGTGTTACTAGGGGGCGTGGCCTCTAGGGGGCGTGGCCTCACCGACAGTGAAGGATCATGGGTAGTGTAGTGTTACTAGGGGGCGTGGCCTCACCGACAGTGAAGGATCATGGGTAGTGTAGTGTTACTAGGGGGCGTGGCCTCTAGGGGGCGTGGCCTCACCGACAGTGAAGGATCATGGGTAGTGTAGTGTTACTAGGGGGCGTGGCCTCTAGGGGGCGTGGCCTCACCGACAGTGAAGCATCATGGGTAGTGTAGTGTTACTAGGGGGCGTGGCCTCTAGGGGGCGTGGCCTCACCGACAGTGAAGGATCATGGGTAGTGTAGTGTTACTAGGGGGCGTGGCCTCACCGACAGTGAAGGATCATGGGTAGTGTAGTGTTACTAGGGGGCGTGGCCTCACCGACAGTGAAGGATCATGGGTAGTGTAGTGTTACTAGGGGGCGTGGCCTCACCGACAGTGAAGGATCATGGGTAGTGCAGTTCGCCCAGCGTTCATTCTCCAGTTCCTCCATCACCTGGACAGAGAAAGAGAGAAGAGAATAATAATGTTAAGAATAATAACATTTTAGAATGCCGTAGAACAGGGGTTTTCAACAGGTGGTCCGGGGACCACCAGTGGTCCTTGAAAGGACCACTTAGAGTTAAAATATTCATCATCTGAATTAGCCCAAGTCTACACAACTAGAAGATGGACAAAAGCCTCGCACACACACACACACACACACACACACACACACACACACACACACACACACACACACACACACACACACACACACACACACACACACACACACACACACACACACACACACACACACACCTGGTTCATGGCGCTCTTCAGCCAGGTGTCCACAGACACTCCAACCTGACGCAGGAGATCCAACCTGGCCTCTGCTTTTAACTTCACTGTCTGGTAGAGAGACATAGAGATAACATGGGGAGAGAGAGAGAGAGAGAGAGAGAGAGAGAGAGAGAGAGAGAGAGAGAGAGAGAGAGAGAGAGAGAGAGAGAGAGAGAGAGAGAGAGAGAGAGAGAGAGAGAGAGAGAGAGAGAGAGAGAGAGAGAGACAGAGAGAGAGACAGAGAGAGACAGAGAGAGAGACAGAGAGAGAGACAGAGAGAGACAGAGAGAGAGAGAGACAGAGAGAGAGACAGAGAGAGAGAGAGAGAGAGAGAGAGAGAGAGAGAGAGAGAGAGACAGAGAGAGAGACAGAGAGAGAGAGAGAGAGAGAGGAGAGAGAGACAGAGAGAGAGAGAGAGACAGAGAGAGAGAGAGACAGAGACAGAGACAGAGACAGAGACAGAGACAGAGACAGAGACAGAGAGAGAGAGAGAGAGAGAGAGAGAGAGAGAGAGAGAGAGAGAGAGAGAGACAGAGAGAGAGAGAGAGACAGAGAGAGACAGAGAGAGAGAGAGACAGAGAGAGAGACAGAGAGAGAGAGAGAGAGAGAGAGAGAGAGAGAGAGAGAGAGAGAGACAGAGAGAGACAGAGAGAGAGAGAGAGAGAGAGAGAGAGAGACAGAGAGAGAGAGACAGAGAGAGAGAGAGAGAGAGAGAGAGAGAGAGAGAGAGAGAGAGAGACAGAGACAGAGAGAGACAGAGAGAGACAGAGAGAGAGAGAGAGACAGAGAGAGACAGAGAGAGAGAGAGACAGAGAGAGAGACAGAGAGAGAGAGAGAGAGAGAGAGAGAGAGACAGAGAGAGAGAGAGAGACAGAGAGAGAGAGAGACAGAGACAGAGACAGAGACAGAGACAGAGACAGAGAGAGAGAGAGAGAGAGAGAGAGACAGAGACAGAGAGAGAGAGAGAGAGAGACAGACAGAGAGACAGAGAGAGAGACAGAGAGAGAGACACACACATTAGGACATTTGAACACTGAATTCTGTCAGTCACATTGTGGGACAGACAGACAGACCGTGATAGGTCACATCATTTGGAGCCACGCCCACTCTGAAAGGTTGACTCCTCCCACTTCTAGACCACCGTGGGTAACAGCAGATCGAGCTGATCTGATTGGATCTCACCAACGTGTCGTCATCCCTGGCCCCTCCCCCTACCGCCCGTCCACTGCTGTTCTACGTCACATCATTTAGAGCCACGCCCACCCCGGAAGGTTGACTCCTCCCTCTGTTCTACGTCACATCATTTAGAGCCACGCCCACCCCGGAAGGTTGACTCCTCCCTCTGTTCTACGTCACATCATTTAGAGCCACGCCCACCCCGGAAGGTTGACTCCTCCCTCTGTTCTACGTCACATCATTTAGAGCCACGCCCACCCGGAAGGTTGACTCCTCCCTCTGTTCTACGTCACATCATTTAGAGCCACGCCCACCCCGGAAGGTTGACTCCTCCCTCTGTTCTACGTCACATCATTTAGAGCCACGCCCACCCCGGAAGGTTGACTCCTCCCTCTGTTCTACGTCACATCATTTAGAGCCACGCCCACCCCGGAAGGTTGACTCCTCCCTCTGTTCTACGTCACATCATTTAGAGCCACGCCCACCCCGAAGGTTGACTCCTCCCTCTGTTCTACGTCACATCATTTAGAGCCACTCCCACCCCGGAAGGTTGACTCCTCCCTCTGTTCTACGTCACATCATTTAGAGCCACGCCCACCCCGGAAGGTTGACTCCTCCCTCTGTTCTACGTCACATCATTTAGAGCCACGCCCACCCCGGAAGGTTGACTCCTCCCTCTGTTCTACGTCACATCATTTAGAGCCACGCCCACCCCGGAAGGTTGACTCCTCCCTCTGTTCTACGTCACATCATTTAGAGCCACGCCCACCCCGGAAGGTTGACTCCTCCCTCTGTTCTACGTCACATCATTTAGAGCCACGCCCACCCCGGAAGGTTGACTCCTCCCTCTGTTCTACGTCACATCATTTAGAGCCACGCCCACCCCGGAAGGTTGACTCCTCCCTCTGTTCTACGTCACATCATTTAGAGCCACGCCCACCCCGGAAGGTTGACTCCTCCCTCTGTTCTACGTCACATCATTTAGAGCCACGCCCACCCCGGAAGGTTGACTCCTCCCTCTGTTCTACGTCACATCATTTAGAGCCACGCCCACCCCGGAAGGTTGACTCCTCCCTCAAGGACTCACCATACTGAATATTGAATCCAAGCGTCAGCGCAGCGCATCGATTCCGATGCGCTGTTGAGATGAGATGAAAGTTGAG
>CM076977.1:3374864-3379864 GCA_039105355.1 Benthosema pterotum
ACCAACCTGGGGAGGATTCCTAATGTGATCCTGGGCTCTACACACCCTCCACCAACCTGGGGAGGATTCCTAATGTGATCCTGGGCTCTACACACCCTCCACCAACCTGGGGAGGATTCCTAATGTGATCCTGGGCTCTACACACCCTCCACCAACCTGGGGAGGATTCATAATGTGATCCTGGGCTCTACACCCCCCCCACCAACCTGGGGAGGATTCCTAATGTGATCCTGGGCTCTACACACCCTCCACCAACCTGGGGAGGATTCCTAATGTGATCCTGGGCTCTACACCCCCCCCACCAACCTGGGGAGGATTCCTAATGTGATCCTGGGCTCTACACACCCTCCACCAACCTGGGGAGGATTCCTAATGTGATCCTGGGCTCTACACCCCCCCCACCAACCTGGGGAGGATTCCTAATGTGATCCTGGGCTCTACACACCCTCCACCAACCTGGGGAGGATTCCTAATGTGATCCTGGGCTCTACACACCCTCCACCAACCTGGGGAGGATTCCTAATGTGATCCTGGGCTCTACACACCCTCCACCAACCTGGGGAGGATTCCTAATGTGATCCTGGGCTCTACACACCCTCCACCAACCTGGGGAGGATTCCTAATGTGATCCTGGGCTCTACACACCCTCCACCAACCTGGGGAGGCAGCGGACTGGCCTCATGCTTCCTTCAATGCATGAGGAGTCCCTATGAAACCAGGAGCTTCTAGCTGTGAGGCGACAGCACTAATAAACTGTGGCACCATGCCCCCCTAGTGCTCTCTGTTGTTATCTGTTGATAGCTTGTAGATCTGTTCTATTTTCACATCATGCAACAACAACAAGCTCATCTGTAATCAGTAATGAGTGTTTTGACTAGGGATGTGAAAAAAAGTCGGAAACCGACACGATTGTCGACACGTGCTGACGTCGACACAAAAAAGTACGAGTCGAAAATCGCCTCTTTTTTCTTTTTTTTATATTAATGATTTTTATTTTGTATTCTTTGCAATTTCTTGTTCAAAAACGTCACAACGTTACTGTTTTCAAGGGAAGAGAATTGCTTATTTCGGGTATTAGGCTACTATCAGTCACTGTAGTGAGACCATGTCTGTGCTGCGCGCGTCTGTGCCGCCGCGTCGTCGTCCTCCTCCTTCCCCCTGCGCTCTGCCGCGGCGAGTCCGGCTTTCCCCCGAGTAGGAGAAGGAGGCGGCGGCAGCGGCCCTCGTCTGCACCCGCCAAAATGCGTCTTCCTCCTTCCCCCTGCGTTCTGTCCCGGCGAGTCGGGCTCCTGCCTGCACCCGCCGCAATGATTGACTTATTTTGCCGAGCAGGCGCCTCTGTCGAGGCCGAAATGGAGCTTTACGTATGGGAGAAAGCTATCTCTCCTGCACAAGACCGAGGTCTCACATGGGGGAGAGAGAGAGAGAGAGAGAGAGAGAGAGAGAGAGAGAGAGAGAGAGAGAGACGCGTGCTGCTGGTGGTTACTTATCTTGTCCAGTGTTCTGTTTCACGTTGTTTGGCCATGTCTAACAGCAGACGCAGGAAAAAGCAAAGATGCAGGGAATCCGTCGCAAGGAAAGAGGAAAACTCCTCTATCAAGTCGATTAGGCTACTAATGAATGTGGAATGCCAGGTGCGGGTGCGTGTCTGTTGTCTGTTGCGTGGTGCGCACTGCGCACTGCTCTGCCATGCGCTTTGCTTTGAGAACATGCCTGATCATTGTGGAGCGCAATATGGAACGTTCTCCTCAGATATGCATATTTTGGTATTATATATTGCTCGATTTCGCGGTCCCGCTTATTTTATCTTGCACCTCTCCCTCCTGCTGGCATTTTCATGCCGCCCGCGCTGCAACATTTTGCGTTGGGTCCCGCCGGCGCCGCGGGCTAAAAAAAATAAATAAAAAAATCGATTGATTTTCGACAATGGGCCGCGACACGTCGACATTCCAAATATGTGTCGATTAACATCCCTAGTTTTGACAGAGTAATACCCTTACACTAATTGTCCAATAGGAACGTACCTTGCTGCTCTTATCCAATAGGAACGTACCTTGCTGCTCTTGTCCAATAGGAACGTACCTTGCTGCTCTCTCCAATAGGAACGTACCTTGCTGCTCTTATCCAATAGGAACATACCTTGCTGCTCTTGTCCAATAGGAACGTACCTTGCTGCTCTTGTCCAATAGGAACGTACCTTGCTGCTCTCTCCAATAGGAACGTACCTTGCTGCTCTCTCCAATAGGAACGTACCTTGCTGCTCTGTCCAATAGGAACGTACCTTGCTGCTCTGTCCAATAGGAACGTACCTTGCTGCTCTTGTCCAATAGGAACGTACCTTGCTGCTGTCCAATAGGAACGTACCTTGCTGCTCTGTCCAATAGGAACGTACCTTGCTGCTCTTGTCCAATAGGAACGTACCTTGCTGCTCTCTCCAATAGGAACGTACCTTGCTGCTGTCCAATAGGAACGTACCTTGCTGCTCTCTCCAATAGGAACGTACCTTGCTGCTGTCCAATAGGAACGTACCTTGCTGCTCTGTCCAATAGGAACGTACCTTGCTGCTGTCCAATAGGAACGTACCTTGCTGCTGTCCAATAGGAACGTACCTTGCTGCTCTCTCCAATAGGAACGTACCTTGCTGCTCTGTCCAATAGGAACGTACCTTGCTGCTCTGTCCAATAGGATCGTACCTTGCTGCTCTGTCCAATAGGAACGTACCTTGCTGCTCTTGTCCAATAGGAACGTACCTTGCTGCTGTCCAATAGGAACGTACCTTGCTGCTCTGTCCAATAGGATCGTACCTTGCTGCTCTGTCCAATAGGAACGTACCTTGCTGCTCTTGTCCAATAGGAACGTACCTTGCTGCTGTCCAATAGGAACGTACCTTGCTGCTCTGTCCAATAGGATCGTACCTTGCTGCTCTGTCCAATAGGAACGTACCTTGCTGCTCTGTCCAATAGGAACGTACCTTGCTGCTCTGTCCAATAGGAACGTACCTTGCTGCTCTTGTCCAATAGGAACGTACCTTGCTGCTCTGTCCAATAGGAACGTACCTTGCTGCTCTTGTCCAATAGGAACGTACCTTGCTGCTGTCCAATAGGAACGTACCTTGCTGCTCTTGTCCAATAGGAACGTACCTTGCTGCTGTCCAATAGGAACGTACCTTGCTGCTCTTGTCCAATAGGAAGGTGAAGGTCGAGTGTGTTGTCTGGAAACTCTCCAGTTCCGTTCGACACAAAGACACCAGATAATCCTTAACATGATCAAACACCCCTCCATCTAGAGCCTGTAGGGACAGACACAGAGACATATCAAACACACCTCCATCTAGAGCCTGTAGGGACAGACACAGAGACATATCAAACACACCTCCATCTGTAGGGACAGACACAGAGACATATCAAACACACCTCCATCTGTAGGGACAGACACAGAGACATATCAAACACACCTCCATCTAGAGCCTGTAGGGACAGACACAGAGACATATCAAACACACCTCCATCTAGAGCCTGTAGGGACAGACAGAGAGACATATCAAACACACCTCCATCTGTAGGGACAGACACAGAGACATATCAAACACACCTCCATCTGTAGGGACAGACACAGAGACATATCAAACACACCTCCATCTAGAGCCTGTAGGGACAGACACAGAGACATATCAAACACACCTCCATCTAGAGCCTGTAGGGACAGACACAGAGACATATCAAACACACCTCCATCTGTAGGGACAGACACAGAGACATATCAAACACACCTCCATCTGTAGGGACAGACACAGAGACATATCAAACACACCTCCATCTGTAGGGACAGACAGAGAGACATATCAAACACACCTCCATCTGTAGGGACAGACACAGAGACATATCAAACACACCTCCATCTAGAGCCTGTAGGGACAGACACAGAGACATATCAAACACACCTCCATCTGTAGGGACAGACACAGAGACATATCAAACACCCCTCCATCTAGAGCCTGTAGGGACAGACACAGAGACATATCAAACACACCTCCATCTGTAGGGACAGACACAGAGACATATCAAACACACCTCCATCTGTAGGGACAGACACAGAGACATATCAAACACACCTCCATCTGTAGGGACAGACACAGAGACATATCAAACACACCTCCATCTAGAGCCTGTAGGGACAGACACAGAGACATATCAAACACACCTCCATCTAGAGCCTGTAGGGACAGACAGAGAGACATATCAAACACACCTCCTGTAGACAGACACAGAGACATATCAAACACACCTCCATCTAGAGCCTGTAGGGACAGACAGAGAGACATATCAAACACACCTCCATCTAGAGCCTGTAGGGACAGACACAGAGACATATCAAACACACCTCCATCCAGACATGGCCTGTAGACCACATATGTCAAACTCAAGGCCCCCGCGGGCCACATCAGGCCCGTGAATGAATTATCTTTGGCCCGCAGGATGATATTGAATTAGTATTAGAACTGGCCCTCTGGTATATTACACACACCATGATAAGAAATGAATGCAACTAATTGTTTTGCTTCCTCAACTCAACATTTATTTTCTCCATTAACTATGAAAGCAGCATTTGGTGAGGATCATAGAAGGAAAAAAAATCCCTGAAAAATAGCAGGCGTTCACGTCTCATAGCAGGCGTTCACGTCTCACAGCGCGGCACAGAGTGGAGCGCTTTGAGACTAAACATGTTTATGATTCAATTATGACTCATGACATTACAGGAACAGATTGTTGCCTCCAGACATGACCCTCTTTCAGTGTGTGTGTGTGTGTGTGTCGTGTGTGCGTGTGTGTGTGTGTGTGTGGTGTGTATGTTGTGTGTGTGTGTGTGTGGTGTGTGTGTGTGTGTGCGTGTGTGTGGCCCTGCAGCAGTGTCCTTATGTCCCTTCTCTCTATAATTCAGACTCTTCTCCCTTCTCTAGAAACACCAGGGGCGGATCTAGGCATGGGCAGGGGGGCAGTCAG
>CM076977.1:3384864-3404156 GCA_039105355.1 Benthosema pterotum
AGCATATACGCTCCTAAAATATAACAAAAAACCCTTTATAAGAGATATACGACCTCCAGACAGCATATACGTTCCTAAAATATAACAAAAAACACTTTATATAAGATACTGTATATACAACCGCCAGACAGCATATACGCTCCTAAAATACATGATATATATTAAATACACCGATATACCACCGCCAGACTGCATATACGTTCCTAAAATACAATAAATATACTTTATATAAGATATATAAAACCACCAGACAGACTATACGTTCCTAAAATATAACAGAAAACACTTTAAATAAGATATACATGTATATACCACCTCCAGACTGCATATACGTTCCTGAAATATGATAACTTTAAATAAGATAAGCAAATAAGCGATCATAGCCGCGTTCTTTGAGACAGACTGCGGGGGGAAGGAGGAAGAGGAGGAGAACGACGACGCAGCACAGACGCTCACAGCACAGACATGTCCTCGCTACAGCGATAGCAGGCTAACAGCCAACCCGAAATAAACAATTCTCTTCCCTTGAAAACAGTAACGTTATAACGTTTTGAACAAGAAATGACAAAGAATACAGCCGGACAGCGATGCATTCATATCCTGCGCTCCGTCGGGGTTATCATTGGCTTGTCCTCTGCTGTTCTCCACTGGGCTTTTGAGAGTGCACGGTCAGACTTTTTACTGACAGTTAAATCTGACAGCACTTCAACAATAGGCTCCCTCTGTTCATTTGTTTATGTTAGACATTAACCACCCCAACCCCGCAAGTGGAATGATATAAAAAAAAAAAAAAAAACGACATTCAACTGGGAGGTTGGCAGTCGGCAGCGCCCCCTACAGACTGACTAGTTGGGGTCAGGCCTACCTGTGACCGTCTCCGGTTGTCTGTGTTATATTATTATTATTATTATTATTATTATTATTATTATTATTATTACCCCTATTGTTTTTGCGTCCACAACGCTTATCAACTCCTGCTGGTGCACACACCAAACTTCCGCGCCCCATGGTGCAGACTGTGGGGCCGTGAAAAATCACCGGTTGGATTCTAAATTTCTTCTGTGTTCCCCCTCTGCGTGTGGCATCCACTAGTTCGCCCATCAATCCCACAGATTAGTTTTTATTCCATTTTATTCATTTGTTTGTATTTAGGGTCATTTTCTGCAGTTCAAGCATACTTCACAGGGTGCAGGCTATTTCCAAAACTATTGGAAGTGCACGTGTGCACTTCAATAGTTTGGGACAACACTACATAGCCAGCTCTACCCGATATAAAATGTATTTTGCAGATCTATTTGGACAATCCACACACTTTAAAGATCTAAATGGCCCTTCTGCATGTTTTGGAGATCTAATTGGTCAATCCATATTTGACAGATCTAATAGGCACAGATCTAATTGTTCTCACACCTGGCGGGCCCAGGCAAGACTCGGGTGCACAGGCTGTACCTGTGTACCATATTAGACTCCATCAGACTCCAACACACTAGCTCAGCTCTAGAAGGCTATGCTATAGGCTCTGTCAGGGTGCACAAGGCAGAACTCTACCATGGTCTAGAAATGTCCATTTGAAACTACTCGTCGTGCACACGAAACTAGTGTCTATGCACACAGGTTTTAGTTGCAATTGTGTGTGTGAGTACTTACAGGGCTGACAACAGCTCAGCACACCCCAACATACTCTATTAACGCAGTGAAACAACTAGTACAGCCCTTCCTGGTGTGATCCATTTTCTTATAGCAGAGTACCCCTGGCCTTGTCAATTCTACCACTAGGCAGGACTAGGCCAGACTTGGGTGCCCTACACCTGTTCTAGAAATACTCAATAAATGGTCGTGCACACAGAAATGTTGCCCGTGCACACATCGTTTAGTTGCAATGGTGTAAGTACATACAGGTCTGACAACAGCCTAATAGAGCCCAGTATGTCCAGCAAAGCCCCCCAAGGCGCATCTTAACCAGATCCATCCATTATAGTCCAGTAGTACACTCTCTTCTAGTCCGTGGACACCTGGTGGGCCCAGGCAAGACTCGAGTGCACCAGGCTGTACCTGTGTACCGTATTAGACTCCATCAGACTCCAACACGCTAGCTCAGCTCTAGAAAGCTATAGGCTCTGTCAGGGTGCACAAGGCAGAACTCTACCATGGTCTAGAAATGTCCATTTGAAACTACTCGTCGTGCACACGAACTAGTGTCTATGCACACAGTGTTTAGTTGCAATTGTGTGAGTACATACAGGGCTGACAACAGCTCAGCACACCCCAACATACTCTATTAACGCAGTGAACAACTAGTACAGCCTTCCTGGTGTGATCCATTTTCTTATAGCAGAGTACACCCTGGCCTTGTCAATTCTACCACTAGGCAGGACTAGGCAGACTTGGGTGCCCTACACCTGTTCTAGAAATACTCAATAAATGGTTGTGCACACAGAAATGTTGCCCGTGCACACATCGTTTAGTTGCAATGGTGTAAGTACTACAGGTCTGACAACAGCCTAATAGAGCCTAGTATGTCAGCAAAGCCCCCAAGGGCATCTTAACCAGATCCATCCCATTATAGTCCAGTAGTACACTCTCTTCTAGTCCGTGGACACCTGGTGGGCCCAGGCAAGACTCGAGTGCACCAGGCTGTACTGTGTACCGTATTAGACTCCATCAGACTCCAACACACTAGCTCAGCTCTAGAAAGCTATAGGCTCTGTCAGGGTGCACAAGGCAGAACTTACCATGGGTCTAGAAATGTCCATTTGAAACTACTCGTCGTGCACACGAAACTAGTGTCTATGCACACAGTGTTAGTTGCAATTGTGTGAGTACATACAGGGCTGACAACAGCTCAGCACACCCCAACATACTCTATTAACGCAGTGAACAACTAGTACAGCCCTTCCTGGTGTGATCCATTTTCTTATAGCAGAGTACACCCCCTGGCCTTGTCAATTCTACCACTAGGCAGGACTAGGCCAGACTTGGGTGCCCTACACCTGTTCTAGAAATACTCAATAAATGGTCGTGCACACAGAAATGTTGCCCGTGCACACATCGTTTAGTTGCAATGGTGTAAGTACATACAGGTCTGACAACAGCCTAATAGAGCCCAGTATGCCAGCAAAGCCCCCCAAGGGCATCTTAACCAGATCCATCCCATTATAGTCCAGTAGTACACTCTCTTCTAGTCCGTGGACACCTGGTGGGCCCAGGCAAGACTCGAGTGCACCAGGCTGTACCTGTGTACCGTATTAGACTCCATCAGACTCCAACACGCTAGCTCAGCTCTAGAAAGCTATAGGCTCTGTCAGGGTGAACAAGGCAGAACTCTACCATGGTCTAGAAATGTCCATTGAAAATACTCGTCGTCGTCGCACACGAAACTAGTGTCTATGCACACAGTGTTTAGTTGCAATTGTGTGAGTACATACAGGGCTGACAACAGCTCAGCACACCCCAACATACTCTATTAACGCAGTGAACAACTAGTAAGCCCTTCCTGGTGTGATCCATTTTCTTATAGCAGAGTACACCCCTGGCCTTGTCAATTCTACCACTAGGCAGGACTAGGCCAGACTTGGGTGCCCTACACCTGTTCTAGAAATACTCAATAAATGGTCGTGCACACAGAAATGTTGCCCGTGCACAACATCGTTTAGTTGCAATGGTGTAAGTACATACAGGTCTGACAACAGCCTAATAGAGCCTAGTATGTCCAGCAAAGCCCCCCAAGGGCATCTTAACCAGATCCATCCCATTATAGTCCAGTAGTACACTCTCTTCTAGTCCGTGGACACCTGGTGGGCCCAGGCAAGACTCGAGTGCACCAGGCTGTACCTGTGTACCGTATTAGACTCCATCAGACTCCAACACACTAGCTCAGCTCTAGAAAGCTATAGGCTCTGTCAGGTGCACAAGGCAGAACTCTACCATGGTCTAGAAATGTCCATTTGAAACTACTCGTCGTGCACACGAAACTAGTGTCTATGCACACAGTGTTTAGTTGCAATTGTGTGAGTACATACAGGGCTGACAACAGCTCAGCACACCCCAACATACTCTATTAACGCAGTGAACAAACTAGTACAGCCCTTCCTGGTGTGATCCATTTTCTTATAGCAGAGTACACCCTGGCCTTGTCAATTCTACCACTAGGCAGGACTAGGCCAGACTTGGGTGCCCTACACCTGTTCTAGAAATACTCAATAAATGGTCGTGCACACAGAAATGTTGCCCGTGCACACATCGTTTAGTTGCAATGGTGTAAGTACATACAGGTCTGACAACAGCCTAATAGAGCCTAGTGTCCAGCAAAGCCCCCCAAGGGCATCTTAACCAGATCCATCCCATTATAGTCCAGTAGTACACTCTCTTCTAGTCCGTGGACACCTGGTGGGCCCAGCAAGACTCGAGTGCACCAGGCTGTACCTGTGTACCGTATTAGACTCCATCAGACTCCAACACACTAGCTCAGCTCTAGAAAGCTATAGGCTCTGTCAGGGTGCACAAGGCAGAACTCTACCATGGTCTAGAATGTCCATTTGAAACTACTCGTCGTGCACACGAAACTAGTGTCTATGCACACAGTGTTTAGTTGCAATTGTGTGAGTACATACAGGGCTGACAAACAGCTCAGCACACCCCAACATACTCTATTAACGCAGTGAACAACTAGTACAGCCCTTCCTGGTGTGATCCATTTTCTTATACAGAGTACACCCCCTGGCCTTGTCAATTCTACCACTAGGCAGGACTAGGCCAGACTTGGTGGCCCTACACCTGTTCTAGAAATACTCAATAAATGGTCGTGCACACAGAAATGTTGCCCGTGCACACATCGTTTAGTTGCAATGGTGTAAGTTCATACAGGTCTGACAACAGCCTAATAGAGCCCAGTATGTCCAGCAAAGCCCCCCAAGGGCATCTTAACCAGATCCATCCCATTATAGTCCAGTAGTACACTCTCTTCTAGTCCGTGGACACCTGGTGGCCCAGGCAAGACTCGAGTGCACCAGGCTGTACCTGTGTACCGTATTAGACTCCATCAGACTCCAACACGCTAGCTCAGCTCTAGAAAGCTATAGGCTCTGTCAGGGTGCACAAGGCAGAACTCTTACCATGGTCTAGAAATGTCCATTTGAAACTACTCGTCGTGCACACGAAACTAGTGTCTATGCACACAGTGTTTAGTTGCAATTGTGTGAGTACATACAGGCTGACAACAGCTCAGCACACCCCAACATACTCTATTAACGCAGTGAACAACTAGTACAGCCCTTCCTGGTGTGATCCATTTTCTTATAGCAGAGTACACCCCTGGCCTTGTCAATTCTACCACTAGGCAGGACTAGGCCAGACTTGGGTGCCCTACACCTGTTCTAGAAATACTCAATAAATGGTCGTGCACACAGAAATGTTGCCCGTGCACACATCGTTTAGTTGCAATGGTGTAAGTACATAGGTCTGACAACAGCCTAATAGAGCCAGTATGTCCAGCAAAGCCCCCCAAGGGCATCTTAACCAGATCCATCCCATTATAGTCCAGTAGTACACTCTCTTCTAGTCCGTGGACACCTGGTGGGCCCAGGCAAGACTCGAGTGCACCAGGCTGTACTGTGTACCGTATTAGACTCCATCAGACTCCAACACGCTAGCTCAGCTCTAGAAAGCTATAGGCTCTGTCAGGGTGCACAAGGCAGAACTCTACCATGGTCTAGAAATGTCAATTTGAAACTACTCGTCGTGCACACACGAAACTAGTGTCTATGCACACAGTGTTTAGTTGCAATTGTGTGAGTACATACAGGGCTGACAACAGCTCAGCCACCCCCAACATACTCTATTAACGCAGTGAACAACTAGTACAGCCCTTCCTGGTGTGATCCATTTTCTTATAGCAGAGTACACCCCTGGCCTTGTCAATTCTACCACTAGGCAGGACTAGGCCAGACTTGGGTGCCCTACACCTGTTCTAGATAATACTCAATAAATGGTCGTGCACACAGAAATGTTGCCCGTGCACACATCGTTTAGTTGCAATGGTGTAAGTACATACAGGTCTGACAACAGCCTAATAGAGCCCAGTATGTCCAGCAAAGCCCCCCAAGGGCATCTTAACCAGATCCATCCCATTATAGTCCAGTAGTACACTCTCTTCTAGTCCGTGGACACCTGGTGGGCCCAGGCAAGACTCGAGTGCACCAGGCTGTACCTGTGTACCGTATTAGACTCCATCAGACTCCAACACGCTAGCTCAGCTCTAGAAAGCTATAGGCTCTGTCAGGGTGCACAAGGCAGAACTCTACCATGGTCTAGAAATGTCCATTTGAAACTACTCGTCGTGCACACGAAACTAGTGTCTATGCACAGTGTTTAGTTGCAATTGTGTGAGTACATACAGGGCTGACAACAGCTCAGCACACCCCAACATACTCTATTAACGCAGTGAACAACTAGTACAGCCCTTCCTGGTGTGATCCATTTTCTTATAGCAGAGTACACCCCTGGCCTTGTCAATTCTACCACTAGGCAGGACTAGGCCAGACTTGGGTGCCCTACACCTGTTCTAGAAATACTCAATAAATGGTCGTGCACACAGAAATGTTGCCCGTGCACACATCGTTTAGTTGCAATGGTGTTAGTACATACAGGTCTGACAACAGCCTAAATGAGCCAGTATGTCCAGCAAAGCCCCCCAAGGGCATCTTAACCAGATCCATCCCATTATAGTCCAGTAGTACACTCTCTTCTAGTCCGTGGACACCTGGTGGGCCAGGCAAGACTCGAGTGCACCAGCTGTACCTGTGTACCGTATTAGACTCCATCAGACTCCAACACACGAGCTCAGCTTTAGAAAGCTATACGCCCTGTCAGGGTGCACAAGGCAGAACTCTACCATGGTCTAGAAATCTCCATTTAAAACTACTCGCGTGCACACAAAAATATTGTCTATGCACACAGTCTTTAGTTGCAATTGTGTGAGTACACCTACTCCAGCCTTCCTGGTATGTTCCATTATCTTACAGCATAGTACACCCCTGCCCTTGTCAATTCCACCACCAGGCAGACTTGGGTGTCCTAGACCGCAATGCATTATGCCCTAAAGGCTCAAACATGTTGTTTTCAGATGTAGCAGGCTGTTTCAGGCTCCAACAGGCTTTACTATGCTATAAAAGGCAATTCTGTATAGTGGGACTAGAAATACTTAATAAACTATTGGTCGTGCACACGGAACTACTGCCCGTGCACACAATGTTTAGTAGCACTGGTGTGGGTACGTGCACAGATGACAACAGCCTAATAGAGCCCACTAGAGTCCTGCAAAGCCCCCCACCAAGGGAATCTTAACCAGATCTATCCCATATAGTACAGTGCATTGCGGTCTAGGGCACCTAAGTCTGGCCTAGTCCTGCCTGGTGTAGAAATGACAAGGCCAGGGATTGTACTATGCTGTAAGAGAATGGAACACACCAGGAAGGGCTGGACTAGGTGTTCACTGTGTTAATAGAGTGTGTTGGGGGTGTGCTGGCTGCTGTCAGCCCTGTATGTATTCACACAATTGGAACTAAACACTGTGTGCATAGACAATAGTTTCGTGTGCACGACGAGCAGTTTTAAATGGACATTTCTAGACCATGATAGAGTTCTGCCTTGTGCACCCTAACAGAGCATATAGCATAGCCTTCTAGAGCTGAGCTAGTGTGTTGGAGTCTGATAGAGTCTAATACGGTACAGCCTGGTGCACGGAGTCTTGCTGGTCCGCCAGGTGTGAGAACAGACTGGAGGAGGGGGGTACTACTGGACTATAAAGGGATGGATCTGGTTAAGATGCCTTTGGGGGGGGCTTGCTGGACTATAGTGGGCTCTATTAGTTTGTTGTTTTAGTAGTATGTACTTGCCTTTATGTACGTACTTACACCATTGCAACTAAACGCTGTGTGCACGGGCAGTAGTTCCAAGTGCACGACCAATAGTTTGGTCGTGCAGATTTGCCTTGTACCGCCTAGTAGAGCCTGTTGGAGCCTTGCACAGCCTCCTATAGCAGCTGGACTATAGTGAGACTGGTTAAGATTCTCTTGTGGGGGGCTTTGTGGACTCTAGTGGCCTCTATTAGGTGTTCTCAGCTGTGTACGTACCACACCATTGCTACTAAACGGTGTGTGCACGGGCAGTAGTTCCGTGTGCACGACCAATAGTTTGGGTCATGCAGATTTGTCTTGCACAGCCTAGTAGAGCATGTTGGAGCCTGGCACAGCCTCCTACAGCTACTGGACTATAGTGGGATGGATCTGGTTAAGAATCCCTGGTGGTGGGATTTGCTGGACTCTAGTGGGCTCAATTAGGCTGTTGTCAGCCGTGTACGTACCCACACCATTGCTACTAAACGTTGTGTGCACGGGCAGCAGTTCTGTGTGCATGGCCAATAGTTTTATTGGGTATTTCTAGTCCACGATACAGAATTGCCTTTACAACATACTAAAGCCTGTGGGAGCCTGGCACAGCCTGCTACAGCTGAAAACAACCTGTTTGAGTCTTTTAGGGCATAATGCATTGCGGTCTAGGGCACCCAAGCCTGGCCTAGTCCTGCCTGGTGGTAGAATTGACAAGGCCAGGGGGTGTTACTATGCTGTAAGAGAATGGATCACACCAAGAGGACTGGACTAGGTGTTCACTGTGTTAATAGAGTATGTTGGGGTTTGCTGGGCTGTTGTCAGCCCTGTATGTATTCACACAATTGCAACAAAACGCTGTGTGCATGACAATGTTTTGTTGTGCACGACGAATGGACATTTCTAGACCATGATAGAGTACTGCCATGTGCACCCTGATAGAGCCTATAGCATAGCCTTCTAGAGCTTAACTAGTGTGTTGGAGTCTAATACGGTACAGCCTCGTGCACCCGAGTCTTGCCTGGGCCCGCCAGTGTAGAACGGATTGGAGGAGGGGGTACTACTGGACTATAGTGGGATGGATCTGGTTAAGATGCCCTTGGGGGGGCTTTGCTGGACTCAGGTAGAATTGACAAGGCCAGGGGGTGTACTATGCTGTAAGAGAAAGCTGGGCTGTTGTCAGCCCTGTATGTATTCACACAATTGCAACTAAACGCTGTGTTTTGTGTGCACGACAAATGGACATTTCTATACCATGATTGTGAGTTCAAAAGCCTGAAGCAGTAAGCTTGACTCCAAAAAGAATGAAGGTTTCAACTGTTTACTAGCAAAAAGTCAGGCGTACAAAAACAGAAAAAAACAACAAACATTCAAATAAAAGGTGTTCAAAGTAGTCCAAAGTAGTCAAATATTTTCAAGGTTCTTTCATAAGTTACTATTTTGTCTGGTTACTATCCTCTTTCTGTGGTTACTATTTTTTCTTTTGTGGGTCAAAAAACTGTTTCTGCTCCCACTCAAGCTTCCAGCACTTAACTGACTAATTAGAGCTGACATACAGCTGCTGCAAGCCAGCCTCAGTAAGCTGGTTAAGTGGCTACACACTCTTATAGGCTGAACCTCAATTGGCTCATTTACACCCTAGGCAGCACACACAGTGTAAAACAAGACACACCCTTCTATACACACAACACACACACACACCACACACACACCACAACACACACACACACAACACACACACACAACACACACACCACACACACACACACACACACACACACAGACATTTTCAGTTCCAAATATGGCTCTACAATGATAGAGTACTGCCCTGTGCACCCTGATAGAGCCTATAGCATAGTCTTCTAGACCTTAACTGTGTGTTGGAGTCTGATGGAGTCTAATACGGTACAGCCTATTGCACCGAGTCTTGCCTGGGCCGCCAGGCGTGACAACGGACTGGAGGAGGGGGTACTACTGGACTATAGTGGGATGGATCTGTTTAAGATTAAATATGTAAAAGATTTGGATTGACCAATTTGATCTGCAAAATAAGCGGATGGGACAATTAGATCTGTAAAAGGTGTGGATTGACCAATTAGATCTGCAAAATATGCAGAAGGGCAAATTAGATCTCCAAAACAAGCGGATGGGCCAATTAGTACCTGTAAAAGGTGTGGATTGACCAATTAGATCTACAAAACATGCAGAAGCGTCAATTAGATCTGTAAATGCTGTGGATTTACCAATTACATCTCCAAAACATGCGGATGGCCAATTACATCTGTAAAAGGTGTTGTTTGGCTGTACCAGGAAGTAACTGTGCTATGAATTAGAAATGTGCATGGATAACTATTGCTTGTGGACATGAACTTTGCAAGTGCACACAAGAGATCTGTAAAATGTGTTGTTTGACTGTATCAGGCAGTAACTGTGCTATGAATTAGACTAGGGATGTGAAAAAAAGTCGGAAATCAACACGATTGTCGACACGTGCTGACGTCGACACAAAAAGTACGAGTCGAAAATCGCCTCTTTTTTTCTTTTTTTTTTTATATTAATGATTTTTATTTTGTATTCTTTGCAATTTCTTGTGCAAAAACGTCACAACGTTACTGTTTTCAAGGGAACAGAATTGCTTATTTCGGGTATTAGGCTACTATCACTGTAGTGAGAACATGTCTGTGCTGCGCGCGTCTGTGCTGCTTCCTCCTCCTCCTCCCCCCGGCGTTCTGCCGCGGCGAATCCGGCTTTCCCCCCCGAGTAGGAGGAGGTGCAAGCGGCAGCGGCCCCGGTCTGCACCCGCCGAAATGCGTCTTCCTCCTACCCCCTGCGTTCTGTCCCGCGAGTCCGGCTTTTCCGGGGAGGTGGAGGAGGCGGCAGCGGCTGCTCCCTGCACCCGCCGAAAAAAAAGCTAAACAGGCCCGGACGCAATGATTGACTTTTATTTCGCCGAGCAGGCCCTCCGAAATGGAGCGTTACGTATGGGAGAAAGCTATCTCTCCTGCACAAGACCGAGGTCTCACATGGTAGAGAGAGAGAGAGAGAGAGAGACGGAGAGAGAGATAGAGAGAGAGAGAGAGAGAGAGAGAGAGAGAGAGAGAGAGAGAGAGAGGAGAGATAGAGAGAGAGAGAGAGACGCTGCTGGTGGCAAGCAGCACGCGTCAAGCGCGACAAGCCTATATTATTTGTACTTATCTTGTCCAGTGTTCTGTTTCACGTTGTTTGGCCATGTCTGACAGCAGACGCAGGAAAAAGCAAAGATGCAGGGAATCCGTCGCAAGGAAAGAGAAAAACTCCTCTATCAAGTCGATTAGGCTACTAATGAATGTGGAATGCCAGGTGCGGGTGCTTGTCTGTTGCGTGGTGCGCTCTGCGCCCTGCGCCTCGCTCTGCCATGCGCTTTGCTTTGAGAACATGCCTGATCATTGTCCAGCGCAGTATGGAACGTTCCTCAGATATGCATATTTTGGTATTATATATTGCTCGATTTCGCGGTCCTGCTTATTTTATCTTGCACCTCTCCCTCCCGTAGGCATTTTCATGCCGCCCGCGCTGCAACATTTTGCGTTGGGTCCCGCCGGCACCGCGGGCTAAAAAAAAAAAAAAAAAAAAAAAAAAAAAAAAAATCGATTTATTGTCGATATTGGGCCGCGACACGTCGACATTCCAAATATGTGTCGATTAACATCCCTAATTAGACATGTGCATGTAAAACCATTGCTTGTGGACACAACTATGCAAGTGCACACATTGATCTCTGCTGCCCCGTTGACAAAAAACAGTCAGCACAAGCCGTGTGCACTTACAGCAGTCATACATGACTCGTGTACGTGAAATTTTGTGCACTTGCCATAGTTGCTTGGTGAAATGCACATGACAAGTTTTTTCGCAAGAAATTTGTGCACAAGGCCAAGCTCTAATATGGGAACTCCCTGCCGTGCACGCAAAAAATACAATTCTTACCATTATTATTAGGTGAATAGTTGTTCCTACCTGTAGTCAGTTCTCTGGTCATCAACTGATCCCAGGCCAATCTCTCTTTAGATACTGACTGGACAGTTTCTGGAGAGCCTAGAACACACACACACACACACACACACACACACACACACGCACGCACAGCGCACATGCACACACACGCACACACACACACACGCACGCACGCACGCACGCACGCACACGCACGCACACACACGCACGCACGCGCACATGCACGCGCACACGCACACGCACGCAGACGCAGACGCACACGCACACGCACACGCACACGCACACACACAGACACAGACACAGACACACACACACACAGACACACACAGACACAAACAGTAAATGAATCCATCAAACTAACACCATTTGTATTGTTGAATTAGTTCTAAAATATCAACCTCTCCTTCGTTCATTTATCACTCCTCCATGGAGTCACAAATGGAACTATTTCTTGGCCGTAGTCAGAAAACAGTTCCCTGTGATAGATGATACGGGTTAGGGTTATACGAACCCTAACCCTAAGCCAAGGGTGCACCAATGCACCTTTATCTTGAAGTTGTGTGCCTTAGAAATGTGTTGATTTAACTTGAATGAATGAATGAATGAATGAATGAATGAATGAATGAATGAATGAATGAACGAATGAGTCTCACCTGTGCATAGTCTCTCTCCAGCTGTCCTTTCTTTAGGCTGTATGTCCTGGAGAGAGAGACAGACAGACAGACAGACAGACAGACAGACAGACAGACAGACAGACAGACAGACAGACAGACAGACAGGCAGGCAGGCAGGCAGGCAGGCAGGCAGGCAGGCAGGCAGACAGACAGACAGACAGACAGGCAGGCAGACATGCAGACAGACATGCAGACAGACAGACATGCAGACAGACAGACAGACAGACAGACAGGCAGGCAGGCAGGCAGGCAGGCAGGCAGGCAGACAGGCAGGCAGACATGCAGGCAGACATGCAGGCAGACATGCAGCAGACAGACAGACGACAGACAGACAGACAGGCAGACAGGCAGACAGGCAGACAGGCAGACATGCAGACATGCAGACAGACATGCAGACAGGCAGACAGACAGACAGACAGACAGACAGACAGACAGACAGACAGACAGACAGACAGACAGACAGACAGACATTAGGGTGAATGTGAGACAGAGTATTTTCATGTGTTTATCAGGTTTCAGCCCCAGGAGGGGTCCACGCGCACCCCCGTATTTTTTTGTCTAGTCTGTTTTTTATTGATCCTTAGGACCTCTAGAATAAGAATTTTGATGATCCCAAGAACAAATTTGGTCCTTTTGGTGTTTTTTTCAATGTTTTGTGAGTCATAACGTGCTTCGAGATTACCGTCAAGAACGCCTGCGAGACTGTCTATTAGAGACTGTGGTACGCTCAAATTTTGAGATAGCCAGAAAGCAAATACCATTGTTTCTAGACAACCTCAGCTTTCCAATGAGACCATTCGCATCATGCTCCCATGTCAGAAAAGGGGACAAATACCTGATAATTCAAAGTTACAATAATTTTTTGCAAGAAAAAAGGCCATCGACTATTTTCCAAAAGCTCCCTTGACCTGTCACTTCAAAATATGTGAATGGAAATGGGTTACAGGAGTAGCTTTAAGCCTCCCCTATACAGACATGTCAAATTTATGACAATCAAATGCAGTTTTGACCATAGAACCTTGCACTTTTGTGCATGCAGTACAAATGTAATTTTGCCCAAAATGCTGTATTAGTCAAGTTGTGCAGTGCACATTGGGTTTTGTTTCTAATGGTGATGTTTAATGGTGATGGAATTGCATAGCAGGGTTGACACTAAGGTCTCCGAGGCACTTGCCCCTCGGGCAAGTGCAAGTCAGGTTCTACTTGCCCTCAGTTCATGGTCACTTGCCCCCTAAAAAATATCGTGAATTTTGCATTCAAGGTTACTTTCTACTTGCTGCTTTAAACATTTCCTTTCGCAGTCAAAGACTGTTTTGTTTAAGTCACAATCAGCTACAAGTAAATATTCAACTTGTAAATCAGTGGTTCCCACAGTGGTCACCTCAGGGGTCTGTGATGCCAGCAAAATGATAGTTTAGAACAAATGGACCTGGGAGAGAGATAGCTATAGAAAGCAGGAAAAGACGCAGAGGCAGAGCACAATGACCACCAAGACAAATATATCTTGTGTTAGACACCTGGGGTGAGATTTTCGTTACCGCTATACCCCTTATCCTTAACTTCTTTGCCTTTTTAAACTATTAAAAAAAACATTTCTCAGTAGTTCAATGGCCAGTCTACTAGCTCACAACGTGTTAATAGATTGACATGTTGAAATAGTGCAAAAAAGTTTTTCAAAATAGTGAAAATGAAATAAGGGATATGGCATAAGGGGTTTTAGCATGTAACGAAAATGGAGCCCCTGGTGTTTTGGTCATTGCTACACGGATCCTAGAAGAGTTGTCTAGCAATGTCACAAACTTTCAAATTGTCACCATGTCAGTGGATGAGTCTGGACCAAGCCAGAAACAAACAAGGGTTAGTGATTCAACACCAACGCAAATATGTATTTTACATAATGTAAAAACTTAAAGATCCAGCAACATTCACACCTCTCAGTGCATCAAAGATTGAGCCTGTGAGAAACTCAAGCATCTCATCTCAAGCTTAACATCCGGTATGAGAGATGCCAGGAGCCCTTAACTCACCATACAGGATGAAGGACATCTATGACCACATCCCAGAATCACTAGAAGGTATAGACATAGGTTCACAGGCTGGCACAAGACATGTTACCAGTACTTTGTTAAAAAAAAAAAAAAAAAAAAAAAAAAAAAAGTACTGGTAACATGGGGTATAGACATAGGGCACACAGTGCCCCAAAACCAAAAAATACTCACCCGGAAAAGGAAATCATTATCCAGTGATCCAAAGTTTGGGGCCTGAGTGCATTTTGTGTGAAAAAAAATGTAATTAAATCTCGTCCAAGTTGGCATCATAAAAATTAGTACCCTGTTGTTGAAATTTCTTTATTCAGGAATACCCTTGAGATACACTATCTCGTTTTCGAGAGGTTCCTACAATTAATACACGACATTGTAGGCCTACAAAGAAGCATAATACAAAAAACAAATACAAGCACAGGACAAGAATACCTGTTGAATTTCCAAAATAAAAAGGCAGATCACCATCCTGGGACAACCTTGAAAGCCAAGCACAGCAGTTGGTAAATTTCAAGCTTTTTAGGAAAAATATATAAAAGTTGAAGTTGAAGATTTGATCTCTGGTACCAAGCTTGTGTGACCAACTCAGTGGCCTTGTGGTTAGAGTGTCCGCCCTGAGACTGGGAGGTCGGGGTTCGATTCCCTACCGCGTCATACAAAAGACTATAAACGGGACCCAATGCCTCCCTGCTCAGCATCAAGGGTTAAGACCTACATACCGACATACTAGCATCATGTCCAGGGGTTTATTGTACAACAACCTGCCACCCCCTAAAGCCCTATGGGCTTCATTGCTCGGCCTAGCCTCATAAGATCATGGCAAGGCAAGACTTACTTCCCAAGCTTGTATGCTGAGGGATTGCATCCAGAGATAAATTTGTGTGTAGATCAGGTAAAATGACACATCCCTGTATCAACGCATTTGTACTCAGTAAAACAACTTGTCGCTCATCTACAATGTGTTTCTGCACATTACTGCACATCAGAGTGAACGCCTGGTTGTGGGCAGCAGAAATACATGTATGTGCTTGGGCACTTTTAGGTTTACAGCTTCTCTTCTTGGATTTGACAAGATTCTGGTATTCCGTATTAAACTTAGTACAGCAGGAAGGATGGTACTTTGCTTCTGCTGAGAAGTGTATTTTCTAAAAAGTTTGAAATTTTCCAACTGCTATGCTTGGCTTTCAAGGTTGTCCCCAAGATGGTGTGATCTGCCTTTATATTTTGGAAATTCAACAGGGTACTCATTTTTACGATGCAACTTGGACCAAATTTGATTACAATTTTTTTCACAAAAAATCACTCAGGCCCAAACTTTGGATCACTGGATAATGATTTCCTTTTCCGGGGTGAGTATTTTTGGTTTTGGGGCACTGTGTGCCCTATGTCTATACCCCATGTTACCAATACTTTTTTTTTTTTTTTTTTTTTTTTTTTTTTACAAAGTACTGGTAACATGTTCTGTGCCAGCCTGTGATCCCTATGTCTATACCTTCTAGTGATTCTGGGATGTGGTCATAGATGTCCTTCATCCTGTATGGTGAGTTAAGGGGTCCTGGCATCTCTCATACCGGATGTTAAGCTTGAGATGAGATGCTTGAGTTTCTCACAGGCTCAATCTTTTGATGCACTGAGAGGTGTGAATGTTGCTGGATCTTTAAGTTTTACATTATGTAAAATACATATTTGCGTTGGTGTTGAATCACTAACCCTTGTTTGTTTCTGGCTTGGTCCAGACTCATCCACTGACATGGTGACATTTTGAAGTTTGTGACATGTGCTAGACAACTCTTCTAGGATCCGTTGTAGCAATGACCAAAACACCAGGGGCTCCATTTTCGTTACAATGCTAAACCCCTTATGCCATATCCTTATTTCATTTCACTATTTTGAAAACTTTTTTGCACTATTTCAACATGTCAATCTATTAACACGTTGTGAGCTAGTAGACTGGCCATTTGAACTACTGAGAAATGTTTTTTTTTAATAGTTTGAAAGGCAAAGAAGTTAAGGATAAGGGGTATAGCAGTAACGAAAAATCTCACCCCAGGTGTCTAACACAAGATATATTTGTCTTGGTGGTCATTGCGCTCTGCCTCTGCGTCTTTTCCTGCTTTCTATAGCTATCTCTCTCCCAGGTCCATTTGGTTCTAAACTATCATTTTGCTGGCATCACAGACCCCTGAGGTGACCACTGTGGGAACCACTGATTTACAAGTTTGAATATTTACTGTAGCTGATTGTGACTTAAACAAAACAGTCTTTGACTGCGAAAGGAATGTTTAAAGCAGCAAGTAGAAAGTAACCTTGAATGCAAATTCACGATATTTTTAGGGGGCAAGTGACCATGACCTGAGGGCAAGTAGAACCTGACTTGCACTTGCCCGAGGGGCAAGTGCCTCGGAGACCTTAGTGTCAACCCCTGCTATGCAATTCCATCACCATTAAACATCACCATTAGAAACAAAACCCAATGTGCACTGCACAACTTGACTAATACAGCATTTGGGCAAAATTACATTTGTACTGCATGCACAAAAGTGCAAGGTTCTATGGTCAAAACTGCATTTGATTGTCATAAATTTGACATGTCTGTATAGGGGAGGCTTAAAGCTACTCCTGTAACCCATTTCCATTCACATATTTTGAAGTGACAGGTCAAGGGAGCTTTTGGAAAATAGTCGATGGCCTTTTTTCCTTGCAAAAAAATATTGTAACTTTGAATTATCAGGTATTTGTCCCTTTTCTGACATGGGAGCATTGATGCGAATGGTCTCATTGGAAAGCTGAGGTTGTCTAGAAAACAATGGTGTATTTGCTTTCTGGCTATCTCAAAATTTGAGCGTACCACAGTCTCTAATAGACAGTCTCGCAGGCGTTCTTGACGGTAATCTCGAAGCACGTGTATGACTCACAAAACATTGAAAAAAACACCAAAAGGACCAAATTTGTTCTTGGGATCATCAAAATTCTTATTCTAGAGGTCCTAAGGATCAATAAAAAACAGACTAGACAAAAAAATACGGGGGGTGCGCGTGGACCCCTCCTGGGGCTTCTACTACACCTCCTGGGGTTGTTTTTATGTTCAACGGTGAAATAATAATTTGTATCAATGTTTTCTTCCAGGGGGCGGGGCCTTTGGCAGTGACAGACCAATGAGAAACACCATTAGTGACGAACGAAAATCGCACATGCCTAAGCTCCGCCGCGGCCAAAGTCAACTCGGGTCGTGACACATGCCTAAGCTCCGCCACGGCCAAAGTCAACTCGGGTCGTGACACATGCCTAAGCTCCGCCGCGGCCAAAGCCAACTCGGGTCGTGACACATGCCTAAGCTCCGCCGCGGCCAAAGCCAACTCGGGTCGTGACAAATCATGACAACACACACAATATTGTCATATAACATCTAATCAGCAAGAAGTAGAAAACGGCAGGATACGACTTTTTGATTCGTTTTTCATTCGTCACGACCCGAGTTGGCTTTGTCCACAGTGTAATCGTCTTTATATAAATTATTTTCGAAAAGTCTATGAGAAAAATGAATGGGGAAAACACTTATTTTTTTTTATATATATTTTCATCCCACGATTTTGCAACCCATTTTTTCACCCAGTGCCAATTCCTAATGTGATCCTGGGCTCTACACACCCTCCACCAACCTGGGGAGGATTCCTAATGTGATCCTGGGCTCTACACACCCTCACCAACCTGGGAGGATTCCTAATGTGATCCTGGGCTCTACACACCCTCCACCAACCTGGGAGGATTCCTAATGTGATCCTGGGCTCTACACACCCTCCACCAACCTGGGGAGGATTCCTAATGTGATCCTGGGCTCTACACACCCCTCCACCAACCTGGGGAGGATTCCTAATGTGATCCTGGGGCTCTACACACCCTCCACCAACCTGGGGAGGATTCCTAATGTGATTCCAGGTGGTTGGAGTGTAAAAACGAAACCAAATGGACACTTGCTGGTCAAAATGACCATTAATCTTCTACATTCTCTAGTTGTGTAGACTTGGGATAATTCACATGGTGAATATTTTAACTCTGGAGAGTGTAAAAATGAAACCAAATGGACCCGCAAGGGCTCTCTCTCTCTCTCTCTCTCTCTCTCTCTCTCTCTCTCTCTCTCTCTCTCTCTCTCTGTAATGTAAAGTGAATGTCTCTCTCTCTGTCTCTCTCTCTCTCTCTCTCTCTCTCTCTGTAATGTAAAGTGAATGTCTCTCTCTCTCTCTCTCTCTCCCTCTCTGTAATGTAAAGTGAATCTCTCTCTCTCTCTCTCTCTCTCTCTCTTCTCTCTCTCTCTCTCTCTCTGTAATGTAAAGTGAATGTCTCTCTCTCTCTCTCTGTAATGTAAAGTGAATGTCTCTCTCTCTCTCTCTGTAATGTAAAGTGAATGTCGTTCTACCTCATGTCTTCCAGAAGGTCACATTCTGTCTGGTGTTTGATTGACAGCCTGTTCATCTGCTCTGAGTGACAGTTCTTCACTTCCTGAGTCACCTTGACCTGAAACGATAGAGAGACATTCACTTTACATTACAGAGAGAGAGAGAGAGAGGAGAGAGAGAGGGAGAGAGAGAGAGAGAGAGAGAGAGATTCACTTTACATTAGAGAGAGAGAGAGAGAGGAGAGAGAGAGAAGAGAGAGAGAGAGGACATTCATTTTACATTAGAGAGAGAGAGAGAGAGAGAGAGAGA
>CM076977.1:3404656-3407156 GCA_039105355.1 Benthosema pterotum
AAATCTGACAGCACTTCAACAATAGGCTCCCTCTGTTCATTTGTTTATGTTAGACATTAACCACCCCAACCCCGCAAGGGGAATGATAAAAAAAAAAAAAAAAAACGACATTCAACTGGGAGGTTGGCAGTCGGCAGCGCCCCCTACAGACTGACTAGTTGGGGTCAGGCCTACCTGTGACCGTCTCCGGTTGTCTGTGTTATATTATTATTATTATTATTATTATTATTATTATTATTATTATTATTATTATTATTATTATTAGGTGAATAAGTTGTTCCTACCTGTAGTCAGTTCTCTGGTCATCAGGACTGATCCCAGGCCAGTCTCTCTTTAGATACTGACTGGACAGTTTCTGGAGAGCCTAGAACACACACACCACACACACACACACACACACACACACGCACGCACGCGCACATGCACACGCACACACACACACACACACACACGCACACACGCACGCACGCACGCACACGCACGCACACACACGCACGCGCACATGCACGCGCACACGCACGCAGACGCAGACGCACACGCACACACACAGACACAGACACAGACACACACACACACAGACACACACAGACACACACAGTAAATGAATCCATCAAACTAACACCATTTGTATTGTTGAATTAGTTCTAAAATATCAGCCTCTCCTTCGTTCATTTATCACTCCTCCATGGAGTCAGAAAACAGTTCCCTGTGATAGATGATACGGGTTAGTTAGGGTTAGGGTTATACGAACCCTAACCCTAACCCAAGGGTGCACCAATGCACCTTTATCTTGAAGTTGTGTGCCTTAGAAATGTGTTGATTTAACTTGAATGAATGAATGAATGAATGAATGAATGAATGAATGAATGAATGAATGAATGAATGAACGAATGAGTCTCACCTGTGCATAGTCTCTCTCCAGCTGTCCTTTCTTTAGGCTGTATGTCCTGGAGAGAGAGACAGGCAGACAGACAGACAGACAGACAGACAGACAGACAGGCAGACAGGCAGACAGACAGACAGACAGACAGACAAGACAGACAGACAGACAGACAGACAGACAGACAGACAGACAGACAGACAGACAGACAGACAGACAGACAGACAGACATTAGGGTGAATGTGAGACAGAGTATTTTCATGTGTTTATCAGGTTTCAGGACTTCATTGCACTAGTAGAAGCCCCAGGAGGGGTCCACGCGCACCCCCCGTATTTTTTTGTCTAGTCTGTTTTTTATTGATCCTTAGGACCCTCTAGAATAAGAATTTTGATGATCCCAAGAACAAATTTGTCCTTTTGGTGTTTTTTTCAATGTTTTGTGAGTCATACACGTGCTTCGAGATTACCGTCAAGAACGCCTGCGAGACTGTCTATTAGAGACTGTGGTACGCTCAAATTTTGAGATAGCCAGAAAGCAAATACACCATTGTTTTCTAGACAACCTCAGCTTTCCAATGAGACCATTCGCATCATGCTCCCATGGTCAGAAAAGGGGATAAATACCTGATAATTCAAAGTTACAATAATTTTTTTTGCAAGGAAAAAAAGGCCATCGACTATTTTCCAAAAGCTCCCTTGACCTGTCACTTCAAAATATGTGAATGGAAATGGGTTACAGGAGTAGCTTTAAGCCTCCCCTATACAGACATGTCAAATTTATGACAATCAAATGCAGTTTTGACCATAGAACCTTGCACTTTTGTGCATGCAGTACAAATGTAATTTTGCCCAAAATGCTGTATTAGTCAAGTTGTGCAGTGCACATTGGGTTTTGTTTCTTATGGTGATGTTTAATGGTGATGGAATTGCATAGCAGGGGTTGACACTAAGGTCTCCGAGGCACTTGCCATGTGATCCTGGGCTCTACACACCCTCCACCAACCTGGGGAGGATTCCTAATGTGATCCTGGGCTCTACACACCCTCCACCACCTGGGAGGATTCCTAATGTGATCCTGGGCTCTACACACCCTCCACCAACCTGGGGAGGATTCCTAATGTGATCCTGGGCTCTACACACCCTCCACCAACCTGGGGAGGATTCCTAATGTGATCCTGGGCTCTACACACCCTCCACCAACCTGGGGAGGATTCCTAATGTGATCCTGGGCTCTACACACCCTCCACCAACCTGGGGAGGATTCCTAATGTGATTCCAGGTGGTTGGAGTGTAAAAACGAAACCAAATGGACACTTGCGGGTCAAAATGACCATTAATCTTCTACATTCTCTAGTTGTGTAGACTTGGGATAATTCACATGGTGAATATTTTAACTCTGGAGAGTGTAAAAATGAAACCAAATGGACCCGCAAGGGTCTCTCTCTCTCTCTCTCTCTCTCTCTCTCTCTCTCTCTCTCTCTCTCTCTCTCTCTCTCTCTCTCTCTCTCTCTCTCTCTGTAATGTAAAGTGAATGTCTCTCTCTCTCTCTCTCTTCTCTCTCTCTCTTCTCTCTGTAATGTAAAGTGAATGTCTCTCTCTCTCTCTCTCTCTCTCTCTCTC
>CM076977.1:3412156-3424656 GCA_039105355.1 Benthosema pterotum
TTCCTGGGTCCCTGGTCCCTGGGTTCCTTGGTTCCTGGGTTCCTGGGTCCCCTGGGTCCCTGGGTCCCTGGGTCCCTGGGTTCCTGGGTTCCTGGGTTCCTGGGTTCCTGGGTCTGGGTTCCTGGGTTCCTGGGTCCCTGTCAGCCTGGGTTCCTGTCAGCCTGGGTTCCTGGGTCCCTGTCAGCCTGGGTTCCTGGGTTCCTGTCAGCCTGGGTTCCTGGGTTCCTGGGTCTGGGTTCCTGGGTTCCTGGGTCCCTGGGTCCCTGGGTTCCTGGGTTCCTGGGTCCCTGTCAGCCTGGGTCCCTGGGTTCCTGGGTTCCTGGGTTCCTGGGTTCCTGGGTTCCTGGGTCCCTGGGTTCCTGGGTTCCTGGGTCCCTGTCAGCCTGGGTTCCTGGGTCCCTGGGTTCCTGGGTTCCTGGGTTCCTGGGTCCCTGGGTTCCTGGGTCCCTGTCAGCCTGGGTTCCTGGGTCCCTGTCAGCCTGGGTTCCTGGGTTCCTGTCAGCCTGGGTTCCTGGGTTCCTGTCAGCCTGGGTTCCTGTCAGCCTGGGTTCCTGTCAGCCTGGGTTCCTGTCAGCCTGGGTTCCTGTCAGCCTGGGTTCCTGGGTTCCTGTCAGCCTGGGTTCCTGGGTTCCTGGGTCCCTGGGTTCCTGTCAGCCTGGGTCCCTGGGTTCCTGGGTTCCTGTCAGCCTGGGTTCCTGGGTCCCTGTCAGCCTGGGTTCCTGGGTCCCTGGGTCTGGGTTCCTGGGTTCCTGGGTCCCTGGGTTCCTGGGTTCCTGGGTTCCTGGGTCCCTGGGTTCCTGTCAGCCTGGGTTCCTGGGTTCCTGGGTTCCTGGGTCCCTGGGTTCCTGGGTTCCTGGGTCCCTGGGTTCCTGGGTTCCTGGGTTCCTGGGTCCCTGTCAGCCTGGGTTCCTGGGTCCCTGTCAGCCTGGGTTCCTGTCAGCCTGGGTTCCTGGGTCCCTGGGTCCCTGGGTTCCTGGGTTCCTGGGTCCCTGGGTTCCTGGGTCCCTGGGTTCCTGGGTTCCTGGGTTCCTGGGTTCCTGTCAGCCTGGGTCCCTGGGTTCCTGGGTTCCTGGGTCCCTGGGTTCCTGGGTTCCTGGGTTCCTGGGTTCCTGGGTTCCTGTCAGCCTGGGTTCCTGTCAGCCTGGGTCCCTGGGTTCCTGGGTTCCTGGGTCCCTGGGTTCCTGGGTTCCTGGGTTCCTGGGTTCCTGGGTTCCTGGGTCTGGGTTCCTGGGTTCCTGGGTTCCTGGGTTCCTGGGTCTGGGTTCCTGGGTCCCTGGGTTCCTGGGTCTGGGTTCCTGGGTTCCTGGGTCTGGGTTCCTGGGTTCCTGGGTTCCTGTCAGCCTGGGTTCCTGGGTTCCTGAGTTCCTGGGTCTGGGTTCCTGGGTTCCTGGGTTCCTGGGTCTGGGTTCCTGGGTTCCTGTCAGCCTGGGTTCCTGGGTTCCTGTCAGCCTGGGTTCCTGGGTTCCAGGGTTCCTGGGTCTGGGTTCCAGGGTTCCTGGGTTCCTGGGTCCCTGGGTTCCTGGGTCCCTGGGTTCCTGGGTCCCTGGGTTCCTGTCAGCCTGGGTCCCTGGGTTCCTGGGTCCCTGGGTCCCTGGGTTCCTGGGTTCCTGGGTTCCTGGGTTCCTGGGTTCCTGGGTTCCTGGGTCCCTGGGTTCCTGGGTCCCTTGGTTCCTGAGTCCCTGGGTCCCTGGGTTCCTTGGTTCCTGGGTTCCTGGGTCCCTGGGTCCCTGGGTTCCTGGGTTCCTGGGTCCCTGTCAGCCTGGGTTCCTGGGTCCCTGTCAGCCTGGGTTCCTGGGTTCCTGGGTTCCTGGGTTCCTGGGTTCCTGGGTTCCTGGGTCCCTGGGTTCCTGGGTCCCTGGGTTCCTGGGTTCCTGGGTCCCTGGGTCCCTGGGTCCCTGGGTTCCTGGGTCCCTGGGTTCCTGGGTCCCTGGGTCCCTGGGTTCCTGGGTCCCTGGGTTCCTGGGTTCCTGGTCCCTGGGTCCCTGGGTCCCTGTCAGCCTGGGTTCCTGGGTCCCTGTCAGCCTGGGTCCCTGGGTTCCTGGGTTCCTGTCAGCCTGGGTTCCTGTCAGCCTGGGTTCCTGGGTCCCTGGGTTCCTGGGTTCCTGGGTTCCTGGGTTCCTGGGTTCCTGGGTTCCTGGGTTCCTGTCAGCCTGGGTTCCTGGGTTCCTGGGTTCCTGGGTTCCTGTCAGCCTGGGTTCCTGGGTTCCTGGGTCCCTGGGTTCCTGTCAGCCTGGGTTCCTGTCAGCCTGGGTTCCTGGGTCCCTGTCAGCCTGGGTTCCTGGGTCCCTGTCAGCCTGGGTCCCTGGGTTCCTGGGTTCCTGGGTTCCTGGGTTCCTGGGTTCCTGGGTTCCTGGGTTCCTGGGTTCCTGGGTTCCTGGGTTCCTGGGTTCCTGGGTCCCTGGGTTCCTGGGTTCCTGGGTCCCTGGGTCCCTGGGTCCCTGGGTTCCTGGGTCCCTGGGTTCCTGGGTCCCTGGGTCCCTGGGTTCCTGGGTCCCTGGGTTCCTGGGTTCCTGGGTCCCTGGGTCCCTGGGTCCCTGTCAGCCTGGGTTCCTGGGTCCCTGTCAGCCTGGGTCCCTGGGTTCCTGGGTTCCTGTCAGCCTGGGTTCCTGTCAGCCTGGGTTCCTGGGTCCCTGGGTTCCTGGGTTCCTGGGTTCCTGGGTTCCTGGGTTCCTGGGTTCCTGGGTTCCTGTCAGCCTGGGTTCCTGGGTTCCTGGGTCCCTGGGTTCCTGTCAGCCTGGGTTCCTGGGTTCCTGGGTTCCTGGGTTCCTGGGTCCCTGTCAGCCTGGGTTCCTGGGTTCCTGGGTTCCTGGGTTCCTGGGTTCCTGGGTTCCTGGGTCCCTGGGTTCCTGGGTCCCTGGGTTCCTGGGTCCCTGTCAGCCTGGGTTCCTGTCAGCCTGGGTTCCTGGGTCCCTGGGTCCCTGGGTTCCTGGGTTCCTGGGTCCCTGGGTTCCTGGGTCCCTGGGTTCCTGGGTTCCTGGGTTCCTGGGTTCCTGTCAGCCTGGGTCCCTGGGTCCCTGGGTTCCTGGGTTCCTGGGTCCCTGGGTTCCTGGGTTCCTGGGTTCCTGGGTTCCTGTCAGCCTGGGTCCCTGGGTTCCTGGGTTCCTGGGTTCCTGGGTTCCTGGGTTCCTGGGTCCCTGGGTTCCTGGGTTCCTGGGTTCCTGGGTCCCTGGGTTCCTGTCAGCCTGGGTTCCTGGGTTCCTGGGTTCCTGGGTTCCTGGGTTCCTGGGTTCCTGGGTCTGGTTCCTGGGTTCCTGGGTCCCTTGGTTCCTGGGTCCCTTGGTTCCTGGGTCCCTGGGTTCCTGGGTTCCTGGGTCCCTGGGTCCCTGGGTTCCTGGGTCCCTGGGTTCCTGGGTCCCTGGGTTCCTGGGTTCCTGGGTCCCTGGGTTCCTGGGTTCCTGGGTTCCTGGGTTCCTGGGTTCCTGGGTCCCTGGGTCCTGGGTTCCTGGGTTCCTGGGTCCCTGGGTTCCTGGGTTCCTGGGTTCCTGAGTTCCTGGGTCTGGGTTCCTGGGTCCCTGGGTTCCTGGGTCCCTGGGTTCCTGGGTTCCTGGGTTCCTGGGTCTGGGTTCCTGGGTTCCTGTCAGCCTGGGTTCCTGGGTTCCTGAGTTCCTGGGTCTGGGTTCCTGGGTTCCTGGGTTCTTGGGTTCCTGGGTTCCTGGGTCTGGGTTCCTGGGTCCCTGGGTTCCTGGGTCTGGGTTCCTGGGTTCCTGGGTCTGGGTTCCTGGGTTCCTGTCAGCCTGGGTTCCTGGGTTCCTGAGTTCCTGGGTTCCTGGGTCCCTGTCAGCCTGGGTTCCTGGGTTCCAGGGTTCCTGGGTCTGGGTTCCAGGGTTCCTGGGTTCCTGGGTTCCTGGGTCCCTTGGTTCCTGGGTCCCTGGGTCCCTGGGTTCCTGGGTTCCTTGGTTCCTGGGTTCCTGGGTCCCTGGGTCCCTGGGTTCCTGGGTTCCTGGGTTCCTGGGTTCCTGGGTTCCTGGGTCCCTGTCAGCCTGGGTTCCTGGGTCCCTGTCAGCCTGGGTTCCTGGGTTCCTGGGTTCCTGGGTCCCTGGGTTCCTGGGTTCCTGGGTTCCTGGGTTCCTGGGTTCCTGGGTTCCTGGGTTCCTGGGTCCCTGGGTCTGGGTTCCTGGGTTCCTGGGTTCCTGGGTTCCTGGGTTCCTGGGTCCCTGTCAGCCTGGGTTCCTGTCAGCCTGGGTTCCTGGGTTCCTGGGTTCCTGGGTCTGGTTCCTGGGTTCCTGGGTTCCTGGGTTCCTGGGTTCCTGGGTCCCTGTCAGCCTGGGTTCCTGTCAGCCTGGGTTCCTGGGTCCCTGGGTCCCTGTCAGCCTGGGTTCCTGGGTTCCTGGGTTCCTGGGTCCCTGTCAGCCTGGGTCCCTGGGTCCCTGGGTTCCTGGGTCCCTGGGTCCCTGGGTCCCTGTCAGCCTGGGTCCCTGGGTCCCTGGGTTCCTGGGTTCCTGGGTTCCTGTCAGCCTGGGTTCCTGGGTTCCTGGGTCCCTGGGTTCCTGGGTTCCTGTCAGCCTGGGTCCCTGGGTTCCTGGGTTCCTGGGTTCCTGGGTTCCTGGGTTCCTGGGTCCCTGGGTTCCTGGGTTCCTGGGTCCCTGGGTTCCTGGGTCCCTGGGTTCCTGTCAGCCTGGGTTCCTGGGTCCCTGGGTCCCTGGGTCCCTGGGTCCCTGGGTTCCTGGGTTCCTGGGTTCCTGGGTTCCTGGGTTCCTGGGTCCCTGGGTTCCTGGGTTCCTGGGTTCCTGGGTTCCTGGGTTCCTGGGTTCCTGGGTCCCTGGGTTCCTGGGTTCCTGGGTCCCTGGGTCCCTGGGTCCCTGGGTTCCTGGGTCCCTGGGTTCCTGGGTCCCTGGGTCCCTGGGTTCCTGGGTCCCTGGGTTCCTGGGTCCCTGGGTTCCTGGGTTCCTGGGTTCCTGGGTCCCTGTCAGCCTGGGTTCCTGGGTCCCTGGGTTCCTGGGTCCCTGGGTTCCTGGGTTCCTGGGTCCCTGGGTCCCTGGGTCCCTGTCAGCCTGGGTTCCTGGGTCCCTGTCAGCCTGGGTTCCTGGGTTCCTGGGTTCCTGGGTTCCTGTCAGCCTGGGTTCCTGTCAGCCTGGGTTCCTGGGTTCCTGGGTTCCTGGGTCCCTGTCAGCCTGGGTTCCTGTCAGCCTGGGTTCCTGGGTTCCTGGGTCCCTGGGTCCCTGGGTTCCTGGGTTCCTGGGTTCCTGGGTTCCTGTCAGCCTGGGTCCCTGGGTTCCTGGGTTCCTGGGTTCCTGTCAGCCTGGGTTCCTGGGTCCCTGTCAGCCTGGGTCCCTGGGTTCCTGGGTTCCTGGGTTCCTGTCAGCCTGGGTCCCTGGGTCCCTGGGTTCCTGGGTTCCTGGGTTCCTGTCAGCCTGGGTTCCTGGGTTCCTGGGTTCCTGGGTCCCTGGGTTCCTGGGTCCCTGGGTTCCTGGGTTCCTGGGTTCCTGGGTTCCTGGGTTCCTGGGTTCCTGTCAGCTTGGTGAGCTCAGACACTGTTTTCATGAGTCCGTCTTCGTGTTTTTGGAAGACGCTGCGTCGCCTCGGCGTGTTCTGGATGAACTGGTTGTCCAGCTTCACCAAATGGACCCGCAAGTTTCATTTTTACACTCTCAAGAGTTACATTTGCTTAAAACAACTTAGCTGGGGACCACCTGGAACCCTCTCAAGGACACTGGTGGTCCCCGGACCGCCTGTTGAAAACCCCTGCTATAAAGCAGTCATTGCACTCTGCCTCTGTGTCTTTCACTGCTTTCTAGCTATCCACTATTCCAGGCTGGATTTGGGAAACAAAACAGGCAAATTAACATACAGATCAAAATGACCATTCATCTTCTACATTCTCTAGTTGTGTTGACCTGGGCTAATTAAGATGATGAATTTTAACTCTTGAGAGTGTAAAAATGAAACCAAATGGACCCGCAAGGGTCCTTTTGGTTTCATTTTTACGTTCTCAAGAGTTACATCTGGTTAACCAACTTAACTGGGGACCACCTGGTTAACCAACTTAACCTGGGGGGCAAGTGACCATGACCTGAGGGCAAGTAGAACCTGACTTGCACTTGCCCGATGGGCAAGTGCCTCGGAGACCTTAGTGTCAACCCCTGAATACAAAATACACAGCATTACAATGATAAATGAATGAATGAATGAATGAATGAATGGATGGATGGATGGATGGATGGATGGATGGATGGATGGATGAATGAATGAATGAATGAATGAATGAATGAATGAATGAATGAATGAATTATTATTACAGTTTGCAGATTTCAAGTCCATTTCAATCACAGCCCAAATACTCTTTATTGGACGACAACATGTAGCAGGTTTTCAACCTTTTTCATATCAGGGACCACTATTTATTCAACATTCGAGCCACGGACCACCATATGATGACATTTTAGCCCCACAGACCCCAACAATACCAGGCTGAGGTGTGATAGATGTAATAAAATATTCATCATGTGAATTAACCCAAGTCTATATACAACAAGAGACGGGCGATGAAGCCGCCCCCATACCATTTTCAGTTCCAGGACTTTCATTAGTCAAGTAAAGCATCAATAATAACATCAGTTGTTGTTGAAGTTGCAAGAGACACGCAGCATGCATAAAGCTAAAGGTCTGACTCAGAGAGTTTTCTGTTTTCAATGATGAAATGCTGTTGGTTTAGTGGTGACACAGCTGTAGTTAGTTAGTAGCAGTAGTAGTGGTTCACATTATTTTAAATAGAAGCACTTTAATTTGAAATATCTTGGGTTGTTTCGCATGGCATCGTGTTTGGGGGGGCAGATATTGATATCATGACATTAAGAATTTCCCATCCCTACTGTAAAGTAGGGATGGGAAATTCTTAATGTCATGATATCAATATCGAATTGCAGGATTCAAATTTGTGTGTTTTTTTTTCTATTTACGTAGGACTGACTGATGTTATCAGGCTACACTGATGTGTATAGGATTGAACTTCGTGTTAATTATATTGTTTAAAATTGCTTTAAAATGTTCCAGTTGATTGAAGAGAATTGTTTAGAATTGTTTTAAACATCCCCCCCCCCCCATTCTGTGTTTCCTAAAAAGGAGGTCTGAAAGAAATCATTAACATGGTGAAACACAACTTGATGATGTCATCAAGTTATGTTTGTGTTTGTCAATTATTTTTCTTTTAGGACATTTTTTTTCTGAGGGCGTACAAATGGAACCAAATGGACCCACCAGGGTCCATTTGGTTCCATTTGTACGCCCTCAGAACAAATGGAACCAAATGGACCCGCCAGGGTCCATTTGAAAGAAAAAAAATCTTGAAAATGGGTGTAATTCCCCTTTAAAATGTTGGAGTATAATAAAAGCACAGTCAACACACACAGAACGCTATTAAAACAACATTTGTTCAGTCACTGATGTTATAAAGTATTATGTCACATGGATACATTCCTACTTCCTTATCTGTAAATGAACAATGTGTCTACCATTGTAAAAATATATACATATATCAGTCTTGTAATTAGTTAATAGGATACATCTCCTAGTTGTAAATAAATTTCAATCAAGCAGCTCTCCTCCATCATTACGTTTCCTAGAATTTATTAAGATTACTAGTCATATTGATCTGTATGTTTGACTGTTTGGTTTCCCAAATCCAGCCTGGAATTGTGGACAAAAGCCACATAAATCTTTAGTTTTGAGGTCTTTGGGGCTAAAATGTCATCAAATGGTGGTCCGTGGCTCAAATTTTGAATAAAAGGTGGGCCCTGGTGTCAAAAAGGTTGAAAACCACTGACCTATGGTGTCTCTCCTTCCAACCTTCAGGCCAACAGCGCCCTCCTGTGGTCACCAGCGGTATGACGTGCAGCGGCGTGTCCTCTCTAGCATAGCAGAACCAAACAGACAGACTGTGTGTGTTTGATGGATTCTACTGATCCTCTGAGGACACGGTGTGTGTGTGTGTGTGTGTGTGTGTGTGTGTGTGTGTGTTGTGTGTGTGTGTGTGTGTGTGTGTGTGTGTGTGTGTGTGTGTGTGTGTGTGTGTGTGTGTGTGTGTGTGTGTGTGTGTGTGTGCAGGGCGTTGTGTAGATCACAGAGCAGTAGATGAACAGCGTCTATAAAGCTGCCTGGCAACAAGGCTGAGCTAGATGATCACAGAATCATGGATGATACAGACAGAACTACAAGCTCACACTGTGTTCCATGATGGACGGCAGGTAAAACATACACACACCAGGGCGGATCTAGGCATGGACATGGGGGGGCAATGCCCCCTAAATACCCAGTCTGCCCCCTAAACACAATGCCATGCGAAACAACCCAAGATATTTCAAATTAAAGTGCTTCTATTTAAAATGATGTGAAACACTACTACTGCTACTAACTAACTACAGCTGTGTCACCACTAAACCAACAGCATTTCATCATTGAAAACAGAAAACTCTCTGAGTCAGACCTTTAGCTTTATGCATGCTGCGTGTCTGTTGCAACTTCAACAACAACTGATGTTATTATTGATGCTTTACTTGACTAATAAAAGTCCTGAAACTGAGAGTCCTGAGAAAATGGTATGGGGGCGGCTTCATCGCCTGTGGCGCGAAGCGACACGGGCGATGAAGCCGCCCCCATACCATTTTCTCTTGCCCCTCCAACATGTTCTCTTGCCCCCCCCCCCCCAAATGGGACATGTTACATCCACCCCAGACACACACACGCACGCACACGCACACAGACAGGCAGACAGACAGACAGACAGACAGACAGACAGACAGACAGGCAGGCAGGCAGGCAGGCAGGCAGGCAGGCAGGCAGCAGGCAGACAGACAGGCAGGCAGGCAGGCAGGCAGGCAGGCAGGCAGACAGACAGGCAGACATGCAGGCAGACAGACAGGCAGGCAGGCAGGCAGGCAGGCAGGCAGGCAGGCAGGCAGGCAGGCAGGCAGACAGACAGACAGGCAGGCAGGCAGGCAGGCAGGCAGGCAGGCAGGCAGGCAGGCAGGCAGACAGACAGACAGGCAGGCAGGCAGGCAGGCAGGCAGGCAGGCAGGCAGGCAGGCAGGCAGGCAGACAGACAGACAGACAGGCAGGCAGGCAGGCAGGCAGGCAGGCAGGCAGGCAGGCAGGCAGGCAGGCAGACAGACAGTATGATTGCACTGATGGTTTCTGTTAAACACATTGTGAGTTTTTTTTTTCTCTAGCCATCAGGAGCCATCAGTGGTTTTCAACATTTTTCATCCAGGACCCACTATTTATAAAGAAATTAATCCACGGACCATTCTCTTGTTGTATATGTATAACTTGTTCACATGATGAATATTTTTATTACATCTGGTTAACCAACGTCCATCATTTAGCCTGGGGACCACCTGGAACCCTCTCAACCCTCTCTGAGAGGGTTCCAGGTGGTCCCCAGCTAAGTTGTTTAACCAGATGTAACTCTTGAGAGTGTAAAAATGAAACCAAATGGACCCTTGCGGGTCCATTTGGTTTCATTTTTACACTCTCAAGAGTTAAAATATTCATCATGTGTATTAGCCCAAGTCTACACTACACAACTAGAAGATTAATGGTAATTTTCTTCTGTAAAAATAAATAAAGCAAAAATAAATCTTTAGTTTTGGGGTCTGTGGGGCTAAAGTATCCTCAAATGGTGGTCCGTGGCTCAAATTCTCAATAAATGGTGGTCTCTGGTATGAAAAAAGGTTGAAAACCACTGGTTTAGTGGGTCAGATTGAAGACCCTAATCGGAGCCTCAGAGACCCTGACAACACACTCCCTGAACCCACCGTAAACATGAAACCAAATGGACCCTTGCAGGTCCATTTGGTTTCATTTTTACACTCTCAAGAGTTAAAATATCCATCATGTGAAATTATCCCAAGTCTACACAACTAGAGAATGTAGAAGATTAATGGTCATTTTGATCTGTATGTTGGACTGTTTGGTTTCCACAAATCCAGCCTGGAATTGTGGACAAAAGCAAAATAAATCTTTAGTTTTGGGGTCTGTGGGGATAGAATGTCATCATATGGTGGTCTGTGGCTCGAATGTTGAATAAATAGTGGTCCCTGGTATGAAAAAGGTTGAAAACCTGCTTCATTAATTCATTCATTCATTCATTGTAATGCTGTATATTTTGTTTTACTGTGCTTTTAATTTGTTAATTGCTTAATGTAAGTCGTTTTGGATTAATTAAGAGCGTCTGTTATACAGCAGGGGTTTTCAACAGGTGGTCCGGGGACCACCAGTGGTCCCTGAGAGGGTTCCAGGTGGTCCCAGGCTAAATGATGAACGTTGGTTAACGTTCCATCATTTAGCATGTAAAAATTGTAAAAATGACCCTAACCCTAACCCATTTTCACACACTCTCAAGAGTTAAAATATCCATCTGAATTAGCACTATTTGCAAAGTCCAGCCTGGAATTGTGAACAAAACCAAAGGAATTCTTTAGTTTTAGGTCTTTGGGGCTAAAATATCGTCAAATGGTCCGTGGCTCAAATGCTGAATGAATGGTGGTCCCTGGTGTCAAAAAGGTTGAAAACCACTGACCTACACTATTATGATTATTATTATGATTATGATGATTATTGTTCAGATTATTCTATTAGTGGAGCTGGAATAGAAGTCATTGTGGTTCAGAGTCAGTGTGTTTGTTTTAAAGGTTAAATCTGTAATCATTAATGTTCAGTTTCTGCACCTGGTAAGATATTAAACACCTTCCCCCTGCAACACATACACACACACACACACACACACACACGCACGCACGCACGCACGCACGCACGCACACACACACACACACACACACACACACACACACACACACACACACACACACACACACACACACAGACACGCACACGCACGCGCGCGCACACACACACACACACACACACACGCACGCACGCACGCACGCACGCACGCACGCACGCACGCACGCACGCACGCACGCACGCACACGCACACACACACACACACACACACGCACACACACACGTATGGCTGACACCGTGGACAGAGCGTTTTCTCGGCTATGAGTCGTTCAGAGTGTTTTAAGGTTTGTTATTGTTTTGAAATATTGTATTTATTTATGTATTTGTTTGGTTTAGAGTGTGGTGTACACAGGTACAGTTTAGGGTAAAGATTAGTGTTTTTATTAGTGTTTAGAGTGTGACTGTACACAGGGACAGTTTAGGGTAACGATTACTGTTTTATTTATTAGTGTTTAGAGTGTGACTGTACACAGGTACAATGTTTATTTATTATGTTTAGAGTGTGACTGTACACAGGTACATTGTTTATTTATTAGGTTTAGAGTGTGACTGTACACAGGTACAATGTTTATTTATTAGGTTTAGAGTGTGACTGTGCACAGGTACATTGTTTATTTATTAGGTTTAGAGTGTGACTGTACACAGGTACAATGTTTATTTATTAGTGTTTAGAGTGTGACTGTACACAGGTACAATGTTTATTTATTAGTGTTTAGAGTGTGACTGTACACAGGTACAGTGTTTATTTATTAGGTTTAGAGTGTGACTGTACACAGGTACAGTGTTTATTTATTAGTGTTTAGAGTGTGACTGTACACAGGTACAGTGTTTATTTATTAGTGTTTAGAGTGTGGCTGTACACAGGTACAGTGTTTATTTATTAGGTTTAGAGTGTGACTGTACACAGGTACAGTGTTTATTTTTTAGGCTTTCTGTCGACTGCAGAAACTTCTCACCGCGGTAAGAAAATAAATTACATTTACTGAAGTTATTAGTTCATATGTTTGGACTTACAGCTGTAGGAATTAAATACTTCATCATTTAAAGGGGAATTCCATTCATTTTCAACTGGGTGGACATGAAAAAAATGTTTCCCCATTCTGTGTTTCCTAGAAATGGAGGTCTGAAGAAAGTCATTAACATGGTGAAACATCTTGATGACATCATCAAGATTTATTTTCACCATGTTAATGGATTTCTTTAGACGCTTCTTTTTTCTGAGAGCGTACAAATGGAACCAAATGAACCCTAAAGGGTTCATTTGGTTCCATTTGTACGCTCTCAGAAAAAAATGTTGAAAATGGGTGGAATTCCCCTTTAATGACATTAATCTAGTCCAGGATTGGGCGATTATTTTTCCCAAGGATCAAATGAGATACATAATATATTGTGGAGAAGCCAAGACTAAATGCTGAACTAAAGTCTGTGTAATATTAATTTAATTTCAAGATAAAAGTAAGAGTAAGACCAACCATTTTGACACCAGGGCCCTCTATTTATTCAGTATTTGAGCCACGGAGGACCACCATTTGATGACATTTTATCCCCACAGACCCCAAAACTAAAGATTTATTTTGCTTTTTTGTCCACAATTCCAGGCTGGATTTCACAAACAAAACAGGCAAACACAGATCAAAAATGACAATTCTTTTACATTCTCTGGCTATTTCAGATGATGAATATATTAACTCTTACTTGAGAGTGTAAACATGAAACCAAATGGACCCGCAAGGGTCCATTCCTCTGCTCTGGTCAAATCACAC
>CM076977.1:3429656-3474656 GCA_039105355.1 Benthosema pterotum
AGTCGTCACATGGATTTGTTTTCCAAACTGTTTATTGACATAAATTACCTTGAATTACAGTTGTAGGATAGAAGCCATTTGGTATGATAGGTGGATAATGATGGTAATCCTCTGCTAAGGATCAGAGACTCGCTAGCCTGGCCTAACCCTAGGCCAGGGGGGCGGGGGTGCCGTGGGATCCACACGGTAGATGAGCTGATCTGATTGGATCTCACCAACGTGTGGTCATCCCCGCCCCTCCCCTACCGCCCCTCCACTGCTGTGATAGGTCACATCATTTATCACATCATTTTGACTCCTCCCTCTAGGCCACTGCGGGTTACACATTAGTCCAGGCTTTCCGTTTCCGCGTAACGCGGATGAAAATGAAAGCCTGGGTGTCGAGGCTAGAGACTCGCTAGAGGCGGCTAAGAAACATTTATGCCGCTAATGAACCGCATTGGCTCTTTACACAGTCATAATTATTTTAGCTTAAAGATTAAGGAATTTTAAAGAATAACTCAATGAAATAAATATCAATAATACAACTACCGTATTGTCCCCAATGGAAGACAACACTGGTTCTAAGACAACCCCCAGTTTTCAAGACTCAAGATTTGTGTAAACAGAACATTGCATGTCAAAGAATATATTAACCTTAAGACGACTCAGTTTTTTCCATTGGAAAGAAAAAAAAACACTGTCTTATATTCAGGCCAATAAGGTAATTTGTTTTAAAATAATTTCAAGGCCAACGTTGGTTGTGAACAATAATAATCACAGTTTTAAATAACAACATATAAGAAGCTGTTGCAAGAATATGCCTGTAAGCCAGTTACAGTATGTGCAGTGAAATCAAGAGGTTTTCAACCATTTTAATGTCATTATTTATTGTCTCAGATAATGAAATGGCCAAGCCTCTGATTCATATCAATTTGATTTGGGGGTCCTTGGAATTAAAATAGCAGAGAATCACTGGATTAAACTGTGGTTAATTCATGAAAAACTAAACCGACAGCTTACATATAACTTTGGAAAAAGGCTTGGTTTAAAAAAGCCTGTATGTTGTCAAATCAAAGGGCAGGTATTTTTGTTGAACAAATTTGATTGTAAATCCATGTCATAAACCTGCATCTACACTATAGCTAAAGAGTGCTGCCCTGCCTCCTGAAAAATAACAGATCCACAACCTTTTACCATGTCAAGAACTTGTGGATGTGATATTTTCAGGGGGCAACCCATGGATCAGCCAGTTTCACTGTTTCTGTCCAAAAAGTGCCCTCTTACAGGTGCAGAGAGTGTTCTAGTGCCCCAGGGCTGACCCCTGCCCCTCCAACACTCTCTGCACGTCCCTGTATTTAAAGGGTTATATAGGAGCTTTAGGTCATTGGTTTTTAACCTTTTTCATACCAGGGACCACTATTTATCCAGCATTTGAGCCACGGACCACCATTTGATGACATTTTAGCCCCACAGACCCCAAAACTATAAAGATTTATATTTGCTTTTGTCCACAATTCCAGGCTGGATTTGGGGAAACCAAACAGTCCAACATACAGATCAAAATGACCATTAATCTTCTACATTCTCTAGTTGTGTAAACATGAAACCAAATGGACCCTTGCGGGTCCATTTGGTTTCATGTTTACGCTCTCAAAGAGTTACATCTGGTTAACCAATTTTCCATCATTTAGCCTGGGGACCACCTGGAGCCCTCTCAAGGACCACTGGTGGTCCCCGGACCACTGGTTTAAAACCAGTGCTCTAGTGTTGTGGTGAAGTCATAATAATAATAATAATCTGATTGTTATTATTGTATTTCCAGAGATGGAACTCATCGACTATCTTCATGTTCAACCTGTCAGTGTGTGATACTCTGTACATCCTGACGCTTCCATTCCTCATCTATTACTACGCTGACGAGAACGACTGGCCGTTCACTGAGCCGCTGTGTAAACTGATACGATTCCTCTTCTACTCCAACCTTTACGGTAATATACTGATACGATTCCTCTTCTACTCCAACCTTTACGGTAATATACTGATACGATTCCTCTTCTACTCCAACCTTTACGGTAATATACTGATACGATTCCTCTTCTACTCCAACCTTTACGGTAATATACCTCCAACCTTTACGGTAATATACTGATACGATTCCTCTTCTACTCCAACCTTTACGGTAATATACTGATACGATTCCTCTTCTACTCCAATCTTTACGGTAATATACTGATACGATTCCTCTTCTACTCCAACCTTTACGGTAATATACTGATACGATTCCTCTTCTACTCCAACCTTTACGGTAATATACTGATACGATTCCTCTTCTACTCCAACCTTTACGGTAATATACTGATACGATTCCTCTTCTACTCCAACCTTTACGGTAATATACTGATACGATTCCTCTTCTACTCCAACCTTTACGGTAATATACTGATACGATTCCTCTTCTACTCCAACCTTTACGGTAATATACTGATACGATTCCTCTTCTACTCCAACCTTTACGGTAATATACCTAATAGAACGACTGGCCTTTCACTGAGCCGCTCTGTAAACTGATACTATTCTTTTACTTGTTTTTACTCTAATCTTTACGGTAACTTCTAAACAGTACCTACTGTGTATAAACCATATGCTTCCTGTTTTACTCTAATCTATATGGTAATATTTACCTACTGACCTACTGATTATTTACATTACGGGATTATAGTGTATTATAATGTGTTTTAACATAGGATCAATACGGTTCCTGTTATAGTGTATTATAATGTATTATAATGTGTTATAATGTGTTCTGTCCTAGGTTCCATCCTCTTCCTGACCTGTATAAGCGTCTACAGATTCCTAGGGGTGTTATAGTGTATTATAATGTATTATAGTGTATTATAATGTATTATAATGTGTTCTATCCTAGGGTCCATCCTCTTCCTGACCTGTATCAGCGTCTACAGGTTTCTGGGGGTCTGTTATCCGGTCCGGTCTCTCCGGTGGGTCAGGATGGTTCATAGTGTTATAATGTATTATAATGTGTTATAATGTGTCCTATCCTAGGGTCCATCTTGTTCCTGACCTGTATCAGCGTCTACAGGTTCCTAGGGGTCTGTTATCCGGTCCGGTCTCCCGTTGGGTCAGCGCCAGTAGATCCAGGATGGTTTATAGTGTTATAATGTATTATAATGTGTTATAATGTGTTATAATGTGTCATAATGTGTCCTATCCTAGGGTCCATCTTGTTCCTGACCTGTATCAGCGTCTACAGGTTTCTGGGGGTCTGTTATCCGGTCCGGTCTCTCCGGTGGGTCAGCGCCAGTAGATCCAGGATGGTTTCCACTGTGGTGTGGATCTGTGTTCTGATTGGTCAGGCTCCGGTCCTCTACTTCTCTAGAACCAGGTGATACTTATGTATATTAATGTATATATTATTAACTTTATAGAGTGTATTAATGTATATATTATTAACTCTATAGAGTGTATTAATGTGTATATATTATTAACTCTATAGAGTGTATTAATGTATATATTATTAACTCTATAGAGTGTATTAATGTATATATTATTAACTCTATAGAGTGTATTAATGTGTATATAATTAACTCTATAGAGTGTATTAATGTGTATATTATTAACTCTATAGAGTGCATTAATGTGTATATTATTAACTCTATAGAGTGTATTAATGTATATATTATTAACTCTATAGAGTGTATTAACCCATAGTGGGCGGGAACCCCTAGTGGTAGTTTTACCCTAGTTGACGGGAACACCAATATGCGTTCTGTACAGTATGTACAGTATCAAAAAATGTCAAAATGGGTGATGTTACACAATAATTTGAAGTTTTCCAGTACACTTAGGTTAGTATTTCAGAGACATTTTTAGAATCGGGATAGTCTACAATGGGTTAATGTGTATATTATTAACTCTATAGAGTGTATTAATGTGTATATTATTAACTCTATAGAGTGTATTAATGTATATACTATATTATATGATATTTATATTTTAGGGACCAGGGATCAGAGCATATCTGCTATGACACAACCTCTCCAGAACTGTTTGATGACTGTATTAATGTATATATATTATATTATATTATATTATATTATATTATATTATATTATATTATATTATATTATATTATATTATATTATATTATATTATATTACAGGAACCAGGGATCAGAGCGTATCTGCTATGACACAACCTCTCCAGAACTATTTGATGACTGTATTAATGTGTATATTATATTATTAGTGTTATAACTGTATTAATGTATATATTATATTATATTTATATTTTAGGGACCAGGGATCAGAGCGTATATATTATTAACTCTATAGAGTGTATTAATGTATATATTATTAGTGTTATAACTGTATTAATGTATATATTTATATTTTAGGGACCAGGCATCAGAGCGTATCTGTTATGACACAACCTCTCCAGAACTGTTTGATGACTGTATTAATGTATATTAATGTATATATTATTAGTGTTATAACTGTATTAATGTATTTATTATTAACTCTATAGAGTGTATTAATGTATATATTATTAACTCTATAGAGTGTATTAATGTATATATTATTAGTGTTATAACTGTATTAATGTATATATTTATATTTCAGGGACCAGGGATCAGAGCGTATCTGTTATGACACAACCTCTCCAGAACTATTTGATGACTGTATTCATGTATATATTTTATTATTAGTGTTATAACTGTATTAATGTATATATTTATATTATTTTACAGGGACCAGGGATCAGAGCGTATCTGCTATGACACAACCTCTCCAGAACTGTTTGATGACTGTATTAATGTGTATTAATGTATATATTTATATTTTAGGGACCAGGGATCAGAGCGTATCTGTTATGACACAACCTCTCCAGAACTATTTGATGACTGTATTAATGTGTATTAATGTATATATTTATATTATCTTATAGGGACCAGGGATCAGAGCGTATCTGTTATGACACAACCTCTCCAGAACTATTTGATGACTGTATTAATGTGTATTAATGTATATATTTATATTATTTTACAGGGACCAGGGATCAGAGCGTATCTGTTATGACACAACCTCTCCAGAACTATTTGATGACTGTATTAATGTGTATTAATGTATATATTTATATTATTTTACAGGGACCAGGGTTCAGAGCGTATCTGCTATGACACAACCTCTCCAGAACTATTTGATGACTTCTTGCTCTACAGCTCAGCAGTGTCTGTGTTGATGTTTGCTCTGCCGTTTATCACCGTCATGGTGTGTTACTGGTTAATGGTGAGGAGACTGTTGTTCAGGTTAGTATAAAACCCTATATATAACCCTATATAACATGGTGTGTTACGGGTTAATGGTGAGGAGACTGTTGTTCAGGTTAGTATAAAACCCTATATATAACCCTATATAACCCTATATAACATGGTGTGTTACGGGCTAATGGTGAGGAGACTGTTGTTCAGGTTAGTATAAAACCCTATATAACCCTATATATAACCCTATATATAACTCTATGTAAGAGAGACAACTTCAGTGTGTTTGTAAACAGATTAGTTTAAAAACAGAATCTAACTCCACTCTATTGGCTCATTATGAATCTAACTCCACCCACCTCCACTCTATTGGCTCATTATGAATCTAACTCCACCCACCTCCACTCTATTGGCTCATTATGAATCTAACTCCACCTCACCTCCACTCTATTGGCTCATTATCAATCTAACTCCACCTCACCTCCACTCTATTGGCTCATTATGAATCTAACTCCACCCACCTCCACTCTATTGGCTCATTATCAATCTAACTCCACCTCACCTCCACTCTATTGGCTCATTATGAATCTAACTCCACCTCACCTCCACTCTATTGGCTCATTATCAATCTAACTCCACCCACCTCCACTCTATTGGCTCATTATGTGTTTACAGTGAGACAGGAGGAGGTGAGACAGAGGGCGGGGCCCCATGGGGCGGGGCCTCGGGGGGCGTGGCCTCATGGGGCGTGGCCTCAGGGGGCGTGGCCGCAGGGGGCGTGGCTTCAGGGGGCGTGGCCTCCCAGCGCTCCAAACAGAAGTCAGTGAAGATGATCATCATCGTTCTGTCAGCGTTTATGTTGTGTTTCCTCCCATTCCACCTCACCAGGTAATACTACTGATATAGTACTGTAATACTACTACTATACTACTAGTACTGTACTACTAGTACTACAGTACTAGTACTGTAGTACTAGTACTGCAGTACTAGTACTGCAGATCATCGTTCTGTCAGCGTTTATGTTCTGTTTCCTCCCATTCCACCTCACCAGGTAATACTACTGATATAGTACTGTAATACTACTACTATACTACTAGTACTGTACTACTAGTACTACAGTACTAGTACTGTAGTACTAGTACTACAGTACTAGTACTGCAGTACTAGTACTGCAGTACTAGTACTACAGATCATCGTTCTGTCAGCGTTTATGTTGTGTTTCCTCCCATTCCACCTCACCAGGTAATACTACTGATATAGTACTACTATAGTACACTACTAGTACTGTAGTACTAGTACTGCAGTACTAGTACTGCAGTACTAGTACTGCAGTACTACAGTACTAGTACTGTACTAGTACTGCAGTACTAGTACTACAGATCAATCGTTCTGTCAGCGTTTATGTTCTGTTTCCTCCCATTCCACCTCACCAGGTAATACTACTGATATAGTACTACTATAGTACACTACTAGTAGATCATTCCATTCCACCTCACCAGGTAATACTCAGTGTTGCCACAGTTACTTTGAAACAGTAATCCGACTACTGACTACTGACTACTGCTTGTAATACTCAGTTAGTTACGTTACTGACTACTTGATTTGGAAAGCAACTAAGTTAGATTACTATTAGTTACTTGCGGCATATAGGACTAGCACCAAGATTCTTTAGGTTAGACGTGGTTAGGGTTAGGACTCGTTAGGATTTTATTGAGTCCGGGTCCTTACCGAGTCCCTCTTATCGAGTCCACCTCACTAGGTTATACTAGTAAGTACTATAGTATTTTGGGTCCATCATTTAGCTGGGGACCACCTGGAATCCTCTCATGGGGGACAACTGAAACTACTATTATTAATATTACTAATGTGTTTTTTTCTCTAGGAGTCTGCATTACTCCTTCAGATACCTCCGACAGGTCAACCCTGACACGGTGAGTAGGATGTCATTGATGATGTCATTAATGATGTCATTAAGCCACGCCCAAAAACCCAGTAGTTGTGGGCGTGGCTTAATGACATCGTCGGCTTGGTTGTGAAGTCTATGCCAGCGTCCATTGAAGTGTGTTTTGTCCAGGATGAACAGGATTTGAACATCTTAAAAAGAAAATGAAGATAGGTGACGCTTGCGGGTCCATTTGGTTTCATGTTTACCCTCTCAAGAGTTAAAATTATTCATCATGTGAATTATCCCAAGTCTACACAACTAGAGAATGTAGAAGATTAATGGTCATTTTGATCTGTTTGATCTGTTTGTTTAGTTTTGGGGGTTTCAAATGGTGGTCCATGACTCAAATCCTGAATAACTAGTGGGCCCTGGTATGAAAAAGGTTGAAAACCACCAGACACTGTATATAAATATGTTTCTTTGCTCCAGGTCAGCTGCTCTCTGCTAGAGGCCTCCAGCTTCGCCTACAAGGTAAACCTCCTGTAGAGGGCGCTGTTTCACCATGTAATCTATTTAACATTATGTCCACTAGACTAAACATGTATAAACATTATTTTAATGTATTTTAACAGGTGACTCGTCCTCTAACCAGTGCTAACAGCTGTGTATTGTATATATAAACATGTATAAACATTATTTTAATGTGTTTAATGTATTTTAACAGGTGACCCGTCCTCTAGCCAGTGCTAACAGCTGTGTATTGTATATATAAACATGTATAAACATGTATAATGTGTTGTTTGTGTGTATTTTAGTGTATTTAATGTGTTTTAATGTATTTTACCAGGTGACTCGCCCTCTAGCCAGTGCTAACAGCTGTGTTGATCCCATCCTCTACTTCCTGGCTGGACAGGAAGTTCGCAGCAACCTGAAGAAGAGCAAGACTTCAAAGAGAAACGTCTAAATATTAACTATTAATTAACTAGTTAACGACTTCAAAGAGAAACGCCTAAATCAGGGGTGTCAAACCCAAATACAGAATGGGCCAAAATAGAAAAATTGGTACAAGTCGAGGGCCGGAGATACCGGTCTGTGTTTCAACACCGGTTTACGATGACATCACTGTCAAACAGCAAAAAAGTGATTTTCCATCAAAAATCAATGTCTCTTAATGGCAAAATAATTGTAAAGATTAAACTGCCTGCATTAAAAAAACTGTTTTACGTTTTAATGAAAAATAGCAGGCGTTCACGTCTCATAGCGCGCCAGAGTGGCGCGCTATGAGACGTGAACGCCTGCTATTTTTCAGGTGCTGAGTTAATTGAGAAAGTAAATGAGACTGAGTTGAGGAAGTAAAACAATTAGTTGCATTAATTTCTTATCACCGTGTGTGCAATATACCGGAGGCCAGTTCTAATACTAATTCAATATCATCCTGCGGGCCAAAGATAATTCATTCATGGGCCTGATTTGGCCCCCGGGCCTTGAGTTTGACATATGTGGCCTAAATAATAACTATTAATTAACTAGTTAACCCTAAACCACAACTTCAAAGAGAAACGCCGACATAACCAGACTTTACTACAGATTGTTTTTTTTTTAAAGAAAAACAGACATTGAGGGGTAGAATCTGAGTTAATGCCATGAGAATGCAAGAGGTAGAATGGGCGCAGGGGCATTTACTTTTATTATTTTCAAACTGACCGTGTTCCTTTTTGTCTCAAATGAAATGCAACAAAACGCAGACCAGCAGATACGTTCAGATCAACAGATTAAAGAATGGAATCAGTTAATCTTTGGTTCAGATCATTAAAGAATGGAATCGGTTAATCTTTGCTTCGGTGCAGGAGGCAGCAAGTAGCAGCAGGTTAAAGAATTAACTAGACTAATCCTAAACCAACACATCAAAGAGAAATATCAGCAACACTAGCTAATTAAATACTAGCTATTTTGATAACTTGTTAAATATGTAATCCCTAAACCTATTAATCCTAAACCTAGATATCGCCACTCAAATAGAGAGATGGATACGTTCTCCAAAGTCCAAAGATCCAAAGTCGCATTAATCCTAAAATGTGCTGTAAAACTATCATCAGAAAGCTGGTTGTCCGCCTTGTTTTTAATATATTACTGTTATTTATTGGCAAAATACTTTCTTTAAAATGAATTGGTTTCTCATTCATGCCTCAAATACCAAACGGATCAAATTCAGGTTTATGTGTTTTGTGCTCATGGTGGATTTCTGGCCAATTAAATATGAATGACTTGTTGCAAGTAGCCTAGTGTGTAGGTACTGTAGCCTAACTAGCCTAGTCTACCATCAGCACGCTGGTTAACAGATCAAATTCAGGTGTTTTGTGCTTATGGCAGACATCTGGCCAATTAAACACGAATATGACTTGTTACAAGTAATAATATTATAGTGTAGGCTATATACTGTAGGCCTGTAGCCTAACTAGCCTAATGCAGGCTGTTGTGTTCACATGTTCTAGATGTAACATTTTAAAATGTATTTTGTTCCTATAGCTGGTGAATGAATGATATGTAATTGGTATTATGTAATTTGTAACTGGACTCATGAGAGAGGGAGAGACAGAGAGAGACAGAGAGACAGACAGACAGACAGACAGACAGACAGACAGACAGACAGACAGACAGACAGACAGACAGACAGACGATTGTTTCATGAAATGCACCATATGCCACTATAGTAAACAGGTGTATCTATAGTTGTACTGTAAATGTACTGTAAACCTACTAAGCTTCGTATAGAGACATCTAGACTGGTACATATAAACCAACAGTGCATATTATACTGTAAGTTCATTTGCTTTATCAATTCAGGAATATAACACCTCTTTTCAATGTCAGAACTGCTTCTGTGTATTGCAGTGAATCTGTATGTACAGTATTAGTGAAAAGAGACAGATCAACAAACTCCAACAACTGGTGCTAATTCACCCAGAGCTTAGAGTTGCATATATTAACATCTCAATATCAGAACTAAGATCCCTATCCAAACGATGTGTTGTGTGTGTGAAAACAGGTGATCTACAAGCCCCCAAAGCGTGTAGATCCTCCAGCTATACTCAGGGAGACACACAGCTATATGTCTCCGTAAAACAAAGTAAAAAAAAAAATCAAAGTCGCATGATTTGTCACTACGTTACTGCAGTGAAATTGGTTCTCTGCTTTTGAGCCATCACTTGGAGCGGTGAGCTCCAAGGAGCGGTGAGCTGCGGCTTGGAGCGGTGAGCTCCAAGGAGCGGTGAGCTGTGGCTTGGAGCGGTGAGCTGTGGCTTGGAGCGGTGAGCTCCAAGGAGCGGTGAGCTGCTGCTTGGAGTGGTGAGCTCCAAGGAGCGGTGAGCTGCTGCTTGGAGCGGTGAGCTCCAAGGAGCGGTGAGCTGTGGTGAGCTGCGGCTTGTAGCGGTGAGCTCCAAGGAGCGGTGAGCTGCGGCTTGGAGTGGTGAGCTCCAAGGAGCGGTGAGCTGCGGCTTGCTGCGCTCGGGAATCATTAGCTGAAAACCCTGCTCTAGCCATTGTTTTAACATTTTAATCAGACCAATCAACAGAATTGACTTATTTTCAACAGCCATAGTTTAAATGTTTAACAGTAACAGTCAGTGCAGGATGGAGCGTGTCACAGTGTGTGACACGGTTATGTTTTATTGTGTACTCTGTTCTTGGTTTTAGTTATGATTTAAAATGTTCTGTTTTATTTCTGTGATGTTTGTAGTTCAGGTTCAGTTTTTTTACTTTGTTATTTCTGTAGTTTTGTTTTGTCTTTTATCCAACTTTGACATTAGTGTATTTTTCTCCACCTGTGTCCTGTTTGTCTCTCAGCCAATCCCTGCGTTACCTCCTGACTCTAGGTCAGAGGTTTTCTATCTTTTTCACACCAGGGACCACTATTTACTCCATTTGAGCCACGGACCTCATCTTGCATTTTGGTTCTACAACTGGAACCTTGACGGAGAATTGAGTAAGTAAAGTATTAAAAGAGTTTTTGTTGTGGTTATAAACAGTATGGCCTCTGGCCTCTGGTTCACTGTCCACACTGTTCTGTTGATGTGGATGCTGTTTTTATAATGGAATTAATCTATAGTTAATCTATAGAATTAATCTATAGTCAATCTATAGTCTATAGTATACATTAAAATACACACAAACAATACATTATACATGTTTATACATGTTTATACATATACAATACACAGCTGTGGATGCTGTTTTTATAATGGAATTAATCTATAGTCTACAATCTATTGTGTTTTCGTAAGTTTATATGAGTACAATGTAATGTATACAGTATAATGGTACTATTACACTATACTACTATACATTCTATAATGTAATATATAATAGTAGTATTTTACTATACTGCTATACATTCTATAGTCCATGGTATACTAGCATCAGTGGGATGTCATACAGTTGTCGTCCAGCAGAGGGCTCCAGACAGCCGTAAATACACTGAACGTCTAAGAAGAGTTTGACTTTTTATGTTTTTGTCTTTTAATTTATTTTATAAACGTCTTTTTAGTGCATTTAATGTATTTGTCAATTGTGTATGTTGAATAATAAGTGATACTAACAGTGACTGACTGGCTGAATGGTAAATGGGACATAACTAGTGCGCAGTGTATTTACCCAAGGTGTTTCACAGACACTGTAGGACAAAAACACAGCAATAAAGTCAGGAACAAAGTACACACACACACACACACACACACACACACACACACACACACACACACACACACACACACACACACACACACACACACACACACACACACACACATACACACAGGTGTGGTCATACAGTATATGATCAGTGACAGATCAGCTCCATTTTGACTCGACGCTGAGAGACTTCAACACCTTCAATGTCTCTGGTGAGAGTTTAAACATTATTATTATTATCATTATTATTATTACCCACATTAGTAGTAGTATGTATTAGACATATTAGTAGCATTACTTGCATTACAAGCAGACAAACTAAAGCAAAATAAAATGTGGTTTTATTTATTTTGTGTTTGGTCGGTGGAACATCTTGGATTGTCTCTGCTTGTGCACAAGTAGGCCTACTTTGGGTTAGGGCACTAATTCTCACTCGTCAGAAAGACATAATCACCATGTATTTTGTAGTCCATATGTGATGTTTTGATATCACAATCTACAAGTTGACACCATATGAGCTTGTGTCACATCACCATAATGCCCATATATGGTGTTCTATAGTGTTCTGCGTTAAAAAAAGGATCTCTTGCTAATAAGACAAATATGCCTTAAAATGCTATAGTTGTCCTCTCTGACTAAAATAAACAGAAACTCCTCATGATTGTATTTCTTTAGTAAACAGAATCTTTGACTGACAGGTACTGCTGCTGTCTCAGAGTGATGATGTCATACGTCCATGCATGGTCCAGCTCTATGGTTGATATGGAACGATAAGCTGAAAGGGGAATTCCACTCATTTCAACGTTTTACTGTGTCATTAATACACCTTAGAGATGTTGTGTGGACATGATAAAAAAGTTCCCCTCATTCTGTGTTTACTAACACAACTCAATGACATCATCACGTTGTGTTTCACCATGTTAATGATTTTGCCTTTTTCCTGCGAGAGTACAAATGGGTTAGGGTGAGTGTACACATTTGTACACCCTCAGAAAAATATCTTGGAAATGAATGGAATTCCCCTTTGATGAACATCAAAGGAATATTTTAAATATGTCTTATTTCATGTGTATTCCATAGGGCTGGATGGTCACATGGACATATGACATCATCATCATACGACAGCAGCAGTCTCTGATGGTGTTTTTTTACATTTGTCTCATTTTTTTTTTATCATTTAACCCTTTCAGTGCTGAGGTAAATCCTGCACTGGCATTTTCTGATTAACTTCAAATATTTATTCAAAAATCACACCCATGTGAAGTGAGGGCACTCCTATCATCTTAAACTATGTCGATTTTCTCAGATGAAAATCATAATTGTAATTCTAAACTCCCAGAGTTACAGACCTGTAAGGGTCCATTTGGTTCCATGTGTTGGTAGTATTTCAGAGTAAAAGTATCATAGAGTATTCCAGTCAGTAGTGAAGTGCAGTTTGAGGTCATTAAGGTTAAAGTGAACTCCATTTTGAAATCACATGTTAATGATTGACAGATCAGGTGTAAAATGTCGGCATGGTTTTATAGCCCCACTGTGTGTGTGTGTGTGTGTGTGTGTGTGTGTGTGTGTGTGTGTGTGTGTGTGTGTGTGTGTGTGTGTGTGTGTGTGTGTGTGTGTGTAATGCTGTATCAGTGACAGACTTAGAGAAGTAAACAGTCTTAGAGTATTGAGATGTGCTATTATTGTGAAATGAAGCCATTCAGAGGAGAAAACAAACATAAAACAACATGAAGAATTTGACATTTTCATCCATGTGATGATTGTATAAATGTATTATTTATTATGATTCCAGATGTCTCTCCAACTCCCAGCTTTCTGTCAGTGAAGAGTGACTGGTCTAAAGTCTGTCCTGAACTTCACTGAATAACCTCACAGTATGTCAACCTCTATTAACACTAACACTATAACACTATTACACTATACATTATACAGTAAGTTAACTTCACTGAATAACCTCACAGTATGTCAACCTCTATTAACACTAAAGGCTCTTTCAGAGTCTGGAATTTCGGTGGCCACCGCGACCACCGCTCAGAGCACCGCACCGCGCGCTATTATATAGTCTGTCACCACCGCGACCACCGCTATTTCATTAGCTCCGATGGACCCGCACTCTACTCCGTCCGTCCCTCCCTCCGCTGGGAGCGGAGGGAGGGACGGACGGAGTAGAGAGTGCGGGTCCATCGAGCTACTATTTCATATACTACTAGCAGCACCTCGCCTCCCTCCCCTGTTCTCCTCGCGTCCATTGTTGTTTATTTTCCCCTCTGCTTTTCTCTACTTCCTACCTCAATTATAATAAATTCTGCTGCTTTTATGTTTATTTCGTATTCTGTTTATGTCATTGTGTCTATCATTGAATCCCTTCGTTCTCCTCCTGGCCGTCGTGCTGTGGTGTGTTTTCTTTTCTTTTTCTTTTTTTTTTTTTTTTTACCAGTTGGCGGCTGGCAGCCGTTAAAAACAAGTACTGGAACCACTGCGGTGCGGTGGTTAGTAAAATCCGAGAGGAGGGCTGGGAGGTGCGGTGGTAGCGGTGGTATGACGTCATATTGTAGGAAACGGTGGTCGCGGTGGTCGCGGTGGGCACCGAAAATCCAACTCTGAATAGGCCTTAACACTATAACACTATTACACTATAACACTATACATTATACAGTAAGTTAACTTCACTGAATAACCTCACAGTATGTCAACCTCTATTAACACTAACACTATAACACTATTACACTATTACACTATAACACTATACATTATACAGTAAGTTAACTTCACTGAATAACCTCACAGTATGTCAACCTCTATTAACACTAACACTATTACACTATTACACTATAACACTATACCACTATACATTATACAGTAAGTTAACTTCACTGAATAACCTCACAGTATGTCAACCTCTATTAACACTAACACTATTACACTATTACACTATAACACTATACCACTATACATTATACAGTAAGTTAACTTCACTGATGAACATCACAGTATGTCACTGCTCTATAAATATATAACATTATATACAATATAAGTTAACTTCACTCTCCTCCTCACAGTATCGCAGTATGTCAGTGTGTGTGTGCATGTTAAGGTGTGTGTCTTGTTGAACTTTCTTGGCTCAAACCAAAGTAATCTCTGTCTGTCTGTATTTTGCTTTATTTTGTCATGTTTAAAAAAAGGGAAAAAAAAAGGGCATCCGGATTCTGCGCTGGTGCTGGACTAAATGTACATAATCAAAATAAGACAGGGAGTCCGCACACAGCTATATGCTCCACAGTGTTTATTAAAAAAAAAAAAAAGAAAAAAAAAAAAAATCAGGTGGCCTTCATCAGGTCACCCGATGAAGGCCAAACATGACGTCATGAATCTTTCTGTTTTTATTTTGTCATGTCAGAGGGTTTGTAGATCAGACTAGCAAGATATGGCATAAAGATGTTGTGTGTGATTGACAGGTGTCATAGAGACATCAGGATGGATGGAGCTGACAGTCTGTCAGTGAAGAGAGACAGGTCTGAAGGAAGATCTCCTGATACTCAGTATGTCAATCCTCGATAAATATATAACATTATAACACTATATACTGTATACGGACGCTAGAATATACAGACCACTGTAGAATGTACTTTAACTGAGATCTCTAGACTCACACAGTAAGAGTAAATTAATCACAAAACTAACATCATTATATTGTATTGAATTAATTTTTAATACTAGTCCTATACCCGTTGTGTAATATATGATCTGGATGTATAGGCCTAGATGACATTGATTGGGACTTGTTGATGTTGGAAAGCTGGATAGAACTTTATGTTATAAACACTATTTAGTCAGGAGGATTGTAGCCTCGGAGGACCACCATTTGATGTTGAATTTAATCTGTCAGACCCACAATCAAGGATTTTCAGATTTTGTCCACAATTTAGGAGAGATAAACTGGCAAAATGTTGGTCAAAATAAAAATTATTCTACATTTTATAATTGTTGAAAATGAAGTCACTCAGATGTTGACTCTTGAGAGTGTAAAATAAAAACCTAATGGACCCCATAAGGGTCCATTTGGTTTGATTTGAACTATTTGAAGAGTTACAAATGTATAAGGGTCCATTTGGTTATCAAGTGACCATTTAGCATTTAGCTGTATGTGGACCACCTGGAATCGTGTCAGGGTGTCCCTGGACCACCTGTTGAAACCTCTCTGCTGAATGGAATTGCAATAAACCGTGAAGGCCATTACAATGAATATGAATATTAATTGTAAGGTGTGTTCCAGCACGCCTGCCGTGTTCCTGTGGTTTGCAAGTTTGGGGGACCCCCCAGAGACCAAGTTGTAGACGACCCGGACCGTCGCACGTACACAGACGCACACGCGTAAATGTGGCGTTTGAATCATAACTTGGAGAGGACTGGATGCCGTGGGCTGGCGCGCGTTAATATGCAGGCGTTGCAGTGTAGTGGTAGTAGAAAGAAGTTGTAGGGCACCCGGACCGTAGTAGCGTGTATGTCACCGCGTCGTGGCGAGAGTATTGCCTGTGTTGGTCAGTCGCCTAGCAGGCGGAACAGCGGCAACACCGCGCCGTGGCGAGAGAACGGTGCCTGTGTGGATCAGTCGGCAGTCGCCTGGAAGGCGAAACAGCGAGAGCAGAGAACACTGTACCCCGCGCCAATGGCTGTACCCGTAAGAGGGGAGGTGATACGGCAAACTGTGACCACAATAAATGTGTCTCCGTGACACGTGATGTTTTTTTTATCTGTATCCGGTGACACGTCATGTGCGCGAAGATTCTTTTTTGACACAAATGTATTAAAATTAAAATGATGGGCATAATGTTTGGTGCTTATGAGCCGCGCATATTGGTGCTGGATGACAGGGCTCTGTGACTCGAGGTTCAGTGAGGCTGTTTGTGCACCGTGGCGTTACGCAAATGGAGACAAATGACACAGTACAGTTGCACAGGAAGTGTACAGACAGACACGCTTGCTTGAATTATATAGAGAGATTACCACATCCTTTATTTATTTTTGACTCCTCTGTCACATAGAACTACTTTTTGAGTTTATGGTTATGGTTTGAGTGTTGGATTCATTTACTGTGTGACCCCAGTGACCTCCACAAAATGACCTGACCTACTTAAAGGGTAATGACCCCCCCCCCCCCCCCCTCGAAAAAGTACATGAAATGTGGGCGTGGCTTATGGGGAGTTGAACATGCATATTAATTTCTGAATCTGACCCGGAAAGCTGTCCGCCTCAGAAATGCGACTTTTGAGAACAGAAGTGAAATCCAGTTGTCACAGGTGAAGAAAGAGCACAGATTCCAAAAATTCATGTCATATTTACTGATAAACATTAAATTGTTTTATAACCCGGGTGTCCAGAAAGTTATCCACTGGGAGCTTCTTACATTCTAAGCATAGACGGATTATGAAATGAAGAGCCCCTGGGCCGCCACCAGCCAAAGGGCCCAGAGGATTTTTCCGCCCGCCACAGCAGCATGATGGTTTAGGACATATGTCTCCAACGTTTTTTCATTTTCAAGCTACTTCGAAAAAATCTGAAGGGCCAAGAGCTACTTCACTTTTAGCTTTCATTTATTTAACAACACAATCAACAATATTCATAGTGCATATTCACAGAGATCTTACTCAACAACATTAACAATCAACAAACTGCTTCTCTCCCTACAATAACAATATACTGTAGATGCAGTGTGTTGCCATATACATCTTCTTTGTATTATGGCCAGTTATGGCCTTTTAATTCAAGGCATTCCTTGAGAAGATTTATAAAAGTACCCAAAGTTTCCTACTACGATTGGTTTCTGATACCGTAATGGAAAATCTCATCCCATGGCATCCCTAATGGATGCACACACTGCTGTTATGTCAATCATTTACTTATGAATTATTTCTATCACTATAACTCACTGTCTGTTATTTCTGTCTGTGTGATTCCAGAAGTCTCCAGCACAGATCAAAGCCTTCAACTCCCAGCCTTCTGTCAGTGAAGAGTGACCGTTCTAAAGGATTTCCAAATCCTGACTTCAGTAATGAACCTGGACCTCCTGACACTGAGTATGTGAAAATCACTGTAAATATATACATTGTAAAGATTCATACATACCGGCGATATTGGTCTGTAATAAAAGTTTTTTGGATCATGAATCGTGACTGGAGATGCCCACGAATTAAATAATTCATTAATCCGACGGCTCTAAAGGCTGCAATATACAGTAGTTGATCATCCACACATCCAAATGAAAAATGCACCAATGTCTAATAGGTCAAGTTCAAGGTCAAGGTAAACTTTATTGTCCCCAGGGGAAATTTGTCTTGGGCTAACACCCCCAACAGCCATACATGGAACAAAGAAGACAAATAAAATACAAAACAGAGAGAGACAACATTAAACAGTGCACCCAGTGTAAAAATCTGGCCTCTTACATTCACTGATGTTTCAAAGCTTCGTTCAACATTTTAATTGATGCAGGTACAAACGATTTGTTAAACCTGACGTTTTTTTATTTTCAAGCTACTTTGAAAAAATCTGAAGGGCCGAGAGCTACTTCACTTTTAGCTTTCATTTATTTAACAACACAATCAACAATATTCATAGTGCAAATTCACAGAGGCCTTATTCAACAACATTAACAATCAACAAACTGCTTTTTATTTTAGTTAGGCCAGGCACTAACTCTGTTGTTCCTGTGTCCATATCCACACATCACAAGTTTATGGGTTTCTGGTTCAAAGGTGCATTCACATTTTGCATTCTCCTCTAATGAGATGCCTGGAACTGCATGGCCTCCGCAAGACACTTGAACGCTGGGGTGTATCCACTCAGGTTCACTCTGATAGAGTCATTCAAATGATCATCAGTCAATTTGGATTTGATCACATTCATATCAGAGAATGCAGATTCACAAAGATAAGTAGAGTCAAATAAATCACTCACTTTCAATGTTGTGAATTCTGTTGTGCTTTTACCTGCACATCATTTTGGAGATTAATAATCTCCATTTCCATTTCAAATGCATTGACATTGAACATGTCAGCCATCTGCCCTGATATTACACTCACATCTACCTCCATTAAAAGGGTTAGCAATGAATGCCACACAGGGCTCCAGTTCACCAAAATCTTTGAACCTGTCCTCAAATTCCTGCCCAAGCTTGGACAGTAGGTCACAATATTTATCCACATCCAACACATCAACTGCCTCTGCATTGTTTTCCAACACCTTCCTCATTGAAGGAAAATGCTGCAGTCTCTTGTTTTTTACCTGTTGCATGTAAAATGAGACTTTTGTTTTGAAGGCCTTCACAGCACTGATCATGTCACTGACAGATTTGTCTTTGCCTTGATTGGATTTGATTTGACCTGAAGACGACTGACGTAGCCTATTACTCATAGGCGTATTCTGGGCCTATTGATGTAGGCCTAGTTACGCTCGAGTGGGCATACGTTTGTATATTGAATGTCACAAGGAAAGAGTTTCAATGCATTTCAGGTCATGCTTTTCATATCATTCATAGCCTAACTCCTGTGCGAGCAACCCAAAAACAACCAACGAGCTACCGGTAGCTCGCCAGCTACACGTTGGAGACCCATGGTTTAGGACACACACACACACACACACACACACACACACACACACACACACACACACACACACGGGCAGGGTCTCTCTCTGTCTCTCTCTCTTACAAACAAGCCTAACGTCTTCGCCAAGCAGAATAGCAAACGTTCAGGTGATAACTGACTGTCTGGACGGAGTTGAAGCTAAGAGAGGAGGGGCTACGCGGCCTCTGAAGTCAAGGTTGTGCCATTGATGGGGTCAGAATCACTTAAACAGAATACTGTGCACGCACCCTAAAATACATTATTTGGACTGGTCCCATGAAGTGAACGGAGTTGTCGCAACTCTGTCTATACTCTAATATTCTGGTCTCTGAGCCGCGCTCATTGTAATTATACTGCTGTTAAAAGAAACGTTGACAGTTTTATGTTAAAATTATTAGAAATATAAGCCCATAGATTTGAAATATCTTTGAATTTTTGCATTTATCACCTTTAGTGGGTCAGTCAAGCCAGGGACAGGACTGTATATGCCCAAGGCTTTATCAGAACCCAATTAATATTCATGAGGTCCTCATGAATATTAATTAGATTGATGACGTCACGCTCACGCCGCACTGTAGTCCAGGATGAGCTAATATGTAATGAGTGGCTCCAAAGAAAACTTTTTTACCCGGGAAAAGGAAATACACCAAAATGGCCCCAAAAACGCCCAATGGCTCAAAAATCCGAGCCTCTGGGCAGAATGTAGCATATCATTGCTCTCTAGGACGGGTAACCAATTTATAATTATTAAAATCTAAGAAAAAGTGGTTTTGGGTTTCTTACCCGTTTAGTATTCAACAAAACCAGAGCAGAACTGTAAAACTGTTACGTTTTACTCAACAATACAAATGATGTAGTTGTTTGGTGACACACACACACACACACACACACACACACACACACACACACACACACACACACACACACACACACACACACACACACACACACACACACACACACATTAAAACACATTATAGCTACTTATTCATTGAATTAACTGAATCTGGAAAACTCAATGCAATGCAAACCCCCCCCCCCCCCCCCCCCCCCCCCCTACAATAACAATATACTGTAGATGCAGTGTGTTGCCATATACATCTTCTTTGTATTATGGCCAGTTATGGCCTTTTAATTCAAGGCATTCCTTGAGAAGATTTATAAAAGTACCCAAAGTTTCCTACTACGATTGGTTTCTGATACCGTAATGGAAAATCTCATCCCATGGCATCCCTAATGGATGCACACACTGCTGTTATGTCAATCATTTACTTATGAATTATTTCTATCACTATAACTCACTGTCTGTTATTTCTGTCTGTGTGATTCCAGAAGTCTCCAGCACAGATCAAAGCCTTCAACTCCCAGCCTTCTGTCAGTGAAGAGTGACCGTTCTAAAGGATTTCCAAATCCTGACTTCAGTAATGAACCTGGACCTCCTGACACTGAGTATGTGAAAATCACTGTAAATATATACATTGTAAAGGTTCATACATGCCGGCGATATTGGTCTGTAATAAAAGTTTTTTGGATCATGAATCGTGACTGGAGATGCCCACGAATTAAATAATTCATTAATCCGACGGCTCTAAAGGCTGCAATATACAGTAGTTGATCATCCACACATCCAAATGAAAAATGCACCAATGTCTAATAGGTCAAGTTCAAGGTCAAGGTAAACTTTATTGTCCCCAGGGGAAATTTGTCTTGGGCTAACACCCCCAACAGCCATACATGGAACAAAGAAGACAAATAAAATACAAAACAGAGAGAGACAACATTAAACAGTGCACCCAGTGTAAAAATCTGGCCTCTTACATTCACTGATGTTTCAAAGCTTCGTTCAACATTTTAATTGATGCAGGTACAAACGATTTGTTAAACCTGACGTTTTTTCATTTTCGAGCTACTTTGAAAAAATCTGAAGGGCCGAGAGCTACTTCACTTTTAGCTTTCATTTATTTAACAACACAATCAACAATATTCATAGTGCATATTCACAGAGATCTTACTCAACAACATTAACAATCAACAAACTGCTTTTTATTTTAGTTAGGCCAGGAACTAACTCTGTTGTTCCTGTATCCATATCCACACATCACAAGTTTATGGTTTTCTGGTTCAAAAGTGCATTCACATTTTGCATTCTCCTCTAATGAGATGCCTGGCACTGCATGGCCTCCGCAAGACACTTGAACGCTGGGGTGTATCCACTCAGGTTCACTCTTATAGAGTCATTCAAATGATCATCAGTCAACCTAGTTCTGAATTTGGATTTGATCACATTCATATCAGAGAATGCAGATTCACAAAGATAAGTAAAGCCAAATAAAGCACTCACTTTCAATGTTGTGAATTCTGTTGTGCTTTTACCTGCACATAATTTTTGAGATTAATAATCTCCATTTCCATTTCAAATGCATTGACATTGAACATGTCAGCCATCTGCCCTGATATTACACTCACATCTACCTCCATTAAAGGGTTAGCAATGAATGCCACACTGGGCTCCAGTTCACCAAAATCTTTGAACCTGTCCTCAAATTTCTGCCCAAGCTTGGACAGTAGGTCACAATATTTATCCACATCCAACACATCAACTGCCTCTGCATTGTTTTCCAACACCTTCCTCATTGAAGGAAAATGCTGCAGTCTCTTGTTTTTTACCTGTTGCATGTAAAATGAGACTTTTGCTTTGAAGGCCTTCACAGCACTGATCATGTCACTGACAGATTTGTCTTTGCCTTGATTGGATTTGATTTGACCTGAAGACGACTGACGTAGCCTATTACTGATAGGCGTATTCTGGGCCTATTGATGTAGGCCTAGTTACGCTCGAGTGGGCATACGTTTGTAAGTTGAATGACAAAGGAAAGAGTTTCAATGCATTTCAGGTCATGCTTTTCATATCATTCAGAGCCTAATTTTGCAACTCCTTTGCGAGCGACCCAAAAACAACCAACGAGCTACCGGTAGCGACCCAAAAACAACCAATGAGCTACCGGTAGCTACCCAAAAACAACCAACGAGCTACCGGTAGCGACCCAAAAACAACCAACCAGCTACCGGTAGCTCAGCAGCTACCCGTTGGAGACCCATAGTTTAGGACACACACACACACACACACACACACACACACACACACACACACACACACACACACACACACACACACACACACACACACACACACACACACACACACACACACAGGCAGGGTCTCTCTCTGTCTCTCTCTCTTGCAAACAAGCCTAACGTCTTCGCCAAGCAGAATAGCAAACGTTCAGGTGATAACTGACTGTCTGAACGGAGTTGAAGCTAAGAGAGGAGGGGCTACGCGACCTCTGAAGTCAAGGTTGTGCCATTGAATCACTTAAACAGAATACTGTGCACGCACCCTAAAATACATTATTTGGACTGGTCCCATGAAGTGAACGGAGTTGTCGCAACTCTGTCTATACTCTAACATTCTGGTCTCTGAGCCGCGCTCATTGTAATTATACTGCTGTTAAAAGAAACGTTGACAGTTTTATGTTAAAATTATTAGAAATATAAGCCCATAGATTTGTAATATCTTTGACATTTTGCATTTATCACCTTTAGTGGGTCAGTCAAGCCAGGGACAGGACTGAATATGCTGTAGTCCAGGATGAGCTCCAAAGAAAACTTTTTTACCCGGGAAAAGGAAATACACCAAAATGGCCCCAAAAACGCCCAATAGCTCAAAAATCCGAGCCTCTGGGCAGAATGTAGCATATCATTGCTCTCTAGGACGGGTAACCAATTTATAATTATTAAAATCTAAGAAAAAGTGGTTTTGGGTTTCTTACCCGTTTAGTATTCAACAAAACCAGAGCAGAACTGTAAAACTGTTACGTTTTACTCAACAATACAAATGATGTAGTTGTTTGGTGACACACACACACACACACACGCACACACACACACACACACACACACACACACACACACACACACACACACACACACACACACACACACACACACACACACACACACACATTAAAACACATTATAGCTACTTATTCATTGAATTAACTGAATCTGGAAAACTCAATGCAATGCAAACCCCCCCCCCCCCCCCCCCCCCCTACAATAACAATATACTGTAGATGCAGTGTGTTGCCATAGACATCTTCTTTGTATTATGGCCAGTTATGGCCTTTTAATTCAAGGCATTCCTTGAGAAGATTTATAAAAGTACCCAAAGTTTCCTACTACGATTGGTTTCTGATACCGTAATGGAAAACCTAATCCCATGGCAGCCCTAATGGATGCACACACTGCTGTTATGTCAATCATTTACTTATGTATTATTCCTATCACTATAACTCACTGTCTATGTTATTATTTCTGTCTGTGTGATTCCAGAAGTCTCCACCACAGATCAGAGTCTCCAACTCCCAGCCTTCTGTCAGTGAAGAGTGACAGGTCTAAAGGATGGATGAATCCTGACCTCAGTAATGAACCTGGACCTCCTGACACTAAGTATGTAAAAATCACTATAAATACTGTATATACACTATAACACTATGGAATAACACTAAAATGTATACAACACTATGGCCCTCATTTATCAACATGGTGTATGCAAAATAAGGGGGTATGCCACAATGTTGGGCATTTATCAATTCTGGTGTAAACTTGCTGTTGAACTTACACCACACAAAACTCACATCAGGGCTGGAGCTGTCATAGGATTTATCCTCATCTGTTTTTCTACCACTCATAAGCAGAGGAGTATTGTCTGAACTGCTGACATACATTTAAAGTTATGGATTCATTTCTAGTATGAACTAATGAATTACAGTATATATCAGGAGAAAATATAGATATTTTGTAAATGCATAGGCTTACATCAACGAGGTTCATGAAATTGGTAGGATATTTATAAATCCCCAGGGTCAAGCCTAAAACTAAAAACATGGTGAAGCAGCGTTTAGCTATTATGGCCCAGTAATTTGGAATACCCTGCCTGCTAATCTTCGGCTCTCTGAATCCACAGAAATCTTTAAATGAAACCTTAAAACATACTTTTTAGTGTTGCTTTTGTTTCTTAAAGATGCAGCAGCTTAGATCCAATACAGTGCCATGTATGGCTTCTTCGTCTTGCACTCCTACCGGCCAATGCAGTTTATTGCAACCACAAGTCACAGCAGGTATATTAGCCATGTAAACATACAGTACACACTACACACAATGTCTGTAACTACACACAAAAAAACTCATCGGATAAAATTCTAACTGACTAATCGGTCTAAACTGTAACTGAATATTCACGGCAATTCTGTTGGGTTACCTTGCTGGGTTGTTTTCTTGAGGCCATAACCATTTGTTGAGTTATAGGGATTTTATTTTGACCAAATTCCTAGGTTGTTTTGTTAGGTTATTTTCCTGAGGGTATAGCCGATTGTTGGGTCAAATAAGTCATATCCCAACACTTCCTACCTCCATTTCAAACTTTTGAAATTCAACAGCGCACCATGTACCAGTTACTCATTCCTCTTCAGTTTAAATTTAAATGTTTTCTCTTGCTGCAGAACTGAATCAAGACAAGTTGTTGTGCATTCCTGCAAGGTAATAGTTTGTTTTGGGGTTAGGGTTAGGCATGGGCTAGGTTATGGCATTATTCTTTTACAGTATTAATGTAGTCTAAATGTGTGTCCGTAGCTCAGTCAGTAGAGCTCTCGCCTTTGGACCACATGGTCATGGGTTTGATTCTGGGCACCACCAACTCAGCGTATATGAGTAGCACAGCTTGGGTGCGGCAAGTTGTACTGGGAGTTGATGGTAGGTGTAATCCATCTCCCAGGGGTGAAGAGCATTGTAACAGGGATAAAGTCCTGCATGTTTCCGGCTGATACTGACAACAAGCCACTCTCATCCTACTATGCATGCATGAAAAAAGGTTAACTCAAGACTATGGGTAAAATCAACTGGCAGTTTTGCTATTTCGACCTTCAAAATTGGTTATTAATGTAACCTAATATGTTAGGTAAAAATCAACTACTACTTGGGTTATTTTGACCCCCGAAATTAGGTTATAATGTAACCTATTATGTTTGGTCAAATCAACTGGTACTTGCGTTATCTTAACCCTCATAACTAGGTTGTTAATATAACCTAATATGTTTGGTCAAATATAATAACTGATTTTTTCAGTCAATTTGATCAAAGAAATAGTTGGTGCTTTTTTGACCAAATGTTTGGTTGAGAATTGACCGAAGTTAGGTTGTTTTTTACCATTGATTTTCTCACTGTAAACACCATGACAGCCATGATATCATCAGTGTTCACTCTGTGGGAGTATGACTGTCCTCCTGACAGTAGGTCTGATCATCTGTGGGTCTTCAGGTACTGAACAGGACAATCCTGAGGTGTTTAGAGAATGGAGAGCCACCAGTCTTTATCATTCCATTATGCTGTTGCACTACACAGATTATTATCTGTTGTTCTATTCTATCACTATAACTCATTGTCTGTTATTTCTGTCTGTGTGATTCCAGAAGTCTCCAGCACAGATCAAAGCCTTCAACTCCCAGCCTTCTGTCAGTGAAGAGTGACCGTTCTAAAGGATTTCCAAATCCTGACTTCAGTAATGAACCTGGACCTCCTGACACTAAGTATATAAAATCACCTGTAAATATATACACTATAAGACTATTGAATATCACTAAAATGTATACAACACTATGGCCCTCATTTATCAACATGGTGTATGCAAAATAAGGGGGTATGCCACAATGTTGGGCATTTATCAATTCTGGTGTAAACTTGCTGTTGAACTTACACCACACAAAACTCACATCAGGGCTGGAGCTGTCATAGGATTTATCCTCATCTGTTTTTCTACCACTCATAAGCAGAGGAGTATTGTCTGAACTGCTGACATACATTTAAAGTTATGGATTCATTTCTAGTATGAACTAATGAATTACAGTATATATCAGGAGAAAATATAGATATTTTGTAAATGCATAGGCTTACATCAACGAGGTTCATGAAATTGGTAGGATATTTATAAATCCCCAGGGTCAAGCCTAAAACTAAAAACATGGTGAAGCAGCGTTTAGCTATTATGGCCCAGTAATTTGGAATACCCTGCCTGCTAATCTTCGGCTCTCTGAATCCACAGAAATCTTTAAATGAAACCTTAAAACATACTTTTTAGTGTTGCTTTTGTTTCTTAAAGATGCAGCAGCTTAGATCCAATACAGTGCCATGTATGGCTTCTTCGTCTTGCACTCCTACCGGCCAATGCAGTTTATTGCAACCACAAGTCACAGCAGGTATATTAGCCATGTAAACATACAGTACACACTACACACAATGTCTGTAACTACACACAAAAAAACTCATCGGATAAAATTCTAACTGACTAATCGGTCTAAACTGTAACTGAATATTCACGGCAATTCTGTTGGGTTACCTTGCTGGGTTGTTTTCTTGAGGCCATAACCATTTGTTGAGTTATAGGGATTTTATTTTGACCAAATTCCTAGGTTGTTTTGTTAGGTTATTTTCCTGAGGGTATAGCCGATTGTTGGGTCAAATAAGTCATATCCCAACACTTCCTACCTCCATTTCAAACTTTTGAAATTCAACAGCGCACCATGTACCAGTTACTCATTCCTCTTCAGTTTAAATTTAAATGTTTTCTCTTGCTGCAGAACTGAATCAAGACAAGTTGTTGTGCATTCCTGCAAGGTAATAGTTTGTTTTGGGGTTAGGGTTAGGCATGGGCTAGGTTATGGCATTATTCTTTTACAGTATTAATGTAGTCTAAATGTGTGTCCGTAGCTCAGTCAGTAGAGCTCTCGCCTTTGGACCACATGGTCATGGGTTTGATTCTGGGCACCACCAACTCAGCGTATATGAGTAGCACAGCTTGGGTGCGGCAAGTTGTACTGGGAGTTGATGGTAGGTGTAATCCATCTCCCAGGGGTGAAGAGCATTGTAACAGGGATAAAGTCCTGCATGTTTCCGGCTGATACTGACAACAAGCCACTCTCATCCTACTATGCATGCATGAAAAAAAGGTTAACTCAAGACTATGGGTAAAATCAACTGGCAGTTTTGCTATTTCGACCTTCAAAATTGGTTATTAATGTAACCTAATATGTTAGGTAAAAATCAACTACTACTTGGGTTATTTTGACCCCCGAAATTAGGTTATAATGTAACCTATTATGTTTGGTCAAATCAACTGGTACTTGCGTTATCTTAACCCTCATAACTAGGTTGTTAATATAACCTAATATGTTTGGTCAAATATAATAACTGATTTTTTCAGTCAATTTGATCAAAGAAATAGTTGGTGCTTTTTTGACCAAATGTTTGGTTGAGAATTGACCGAAGTTAGGTTGTTTTTTACCATTGATTTTCTCACTGTAAACACCATGACAGCCATGATATCATCAGTGTTCACTCTGTGGGAGTATGACTGTCCTCCTGACAGTAGGTCTGATCATCTGTGGGTCTTCAGGTACTGAACAGGACAATCCTGAGGTGTTTAGAGAATGGAGAGCCACCAGTCTTTATCATTCCATTATGCTGTTGCACTACACAGATTATTATCTGTTGTTCTATTCTATCACTATAACTCACTGTCTGTTATTTCTGTCTGTGTGATTCCAGAAGTCTCCAGCACAGATCAAAGCCTTCAACTCCCAGCCTTCTGTCAGTGAAGAGTGACCGTTCTAAAGGATTTCCAAATCCTGACTTCAGTAATGAACCTGGACCTCCTGACACTAAGTATATAAAATCACCTGTAAATATATACACTATAAGACTATTGAATATCACTAAAATGTATACAACACTATGGCCCTCATTTATCAACATGGTGTATGCAAAATAAGGGGGTATGCCACAATGTTGGGCATTTATCAATTCAGGTGTAAACTTGATGTTGAACTTACACCACACAAAACTCACATCAGGGCAGGAGTCATAGGATTTATCCTCTTCTGTTTTTCTACCACACATAAACAGAGGAGTATTGTCTGAAATGTTGACATACATTTAAAGTTATGGATTCATTTCTAGTATGAACTAATGAATTATCCATCAGGAGAAAATATAGATATTTTGTAAATGCATAGGCTTACATCAATGTGGTTCACGTTATTCTTTCCCCTACCATTGCTGTCATGACTGCATGTCCTTAAATCTACCTGATTATGGCAACAACTTAACCTTATATACTACTACTAATAATAGTAATACTACTCTAAGGGAATGCATGCATTGTTGTATTGCAGGGGTGGGCTAACCCTAACCCCTTCCACTCGGAGGCGCTCACTATATGCAAATGTGCCGGATCTCCTTTGGCCCATGCAAATGTCCTGGCTCTCCATTGGTCCGTTAGTTTGCGTGTTAAGACGTAACAGCGTGTCAAGGCGTAATTACTGTTAAGATGTAATTACGTGTCAACTCGCTTTGCCTGAAGACGTTTTTTGCATAGCGTTGTAGTATTGCAAACCGGGTGTTCGTCTTCCTCCCCGTCTGTCCACCATCGTCAGGGACGATCATGTTTCCGCTATAGTCGAGCTCCCTGGTCCACTCGATCATCTGCTGCTGTAGACTGTCGCTCGTTCAAACTGTCACACACACAAAACTGCCACACACCGCTGCTCTCCACAAACAACCGTCTCTTGCAATGTCCCCGCTTACATGTCCGTTTCCTTCACATTCTTTGTTCTGTGGAACAAACATTTTTGTGAGCTACGTTGGTGCACGAGGACCCACCGCCTCTTGGGCCTCTTGGGCCTCTTGGGCCTCTTGGGTTATAGCTCTTGGGTTATAGCTTGGGCTATAACAATCTCACCAACAGTCTTTCCCTGTTCCAATACCATGGCGGGTACACGGGGGCCTCCTTCGACTTGTCCCACCATGCGAATTTGGTAGCAGATCAGAACCTGGGTGATGCCAATCATCAGGAATCCAATCATCATTAGGGTCAGAATATAAACGTAAAGTCCATCAGGGCACGACACCCCCTCGATTGTGTTCCCGTTTTCTCCGAGGATGCAGGCAGTGAGAGAGCCGGTGGCAGGGCTATGAGTACACCCAGAGAGTGAGCAGAGACGACGGACAGGAGACATAAGGCATGTCGGGAGTTAGGAGAGAGATAAGGAATGCGACTGCCTCCTTTGAGAGTCAGGGAGTCAGGGGGATAATACATAAGGCTTAGGGTTAGGGGAAGATCATATTTTCTGCTTGATGACACTTACATTACATTACATTACATTACATTACATTACATTACAACGATAAAGTGTATTGTAAATTCTGCTTAAATTGTAAAATTTAATCTGTATGATGCATTGCAATGTTTCTACTTCGAGTAAGTCGCTCTGGATTAAGATCATCGCCTTACGATTTCTGTCCGTATAACTGCCGAACCAGGAGGTGAAGCTGCCTGGCAGGAGGCTCTGAATTGTCCCTCTATAGAAGAAATTGATGGTACTGGGTCTCAGGCTGAATTGCTTCAGACAGCTGAGTCCGTAGAAGCGTTGTTGAGCGTTCTTGTGGTGACATGGTAGTCCCAGGACAGGTCCTTCTCAATAATTAACCCTAGTTACTACTATCATCGGCATTGGGCAATGTAGTCACTACACTACAATGGATTCATGTTTCCATCAATTTGGGGTGTGAAATGTGTGCAATAGTGTGTTCCAGCCAAATACTTGCTTTTTAAAGATGACTTGAATGAGATGAATATATTTTAGCGTTAAAGAATATAGCTGGGGTTATTATAATTATTTTGATATCGTCACCTTCTTAAAATAATCGCCTAAGTCGCCGAAAAATGACTTAGGCGATTATTTTAAGAAGGTGACGATATGAGAACTATGTCATGAATGAATGAATGCATTAATGCATGCATGCAGTACAAGTCAAATACAACTACAACTGAAATACTAAATATACACACTAAGCATTATACTTAAGGCCACCTTGTTCATTTCATTTAGAGATGTACAAAATATTTACTTCTATAAAGCCAGAAGCAGCAAAAAGCAGGAAAAAGAGAAATATACAAAGAGGGGAAAGTGGCTGGATATGTGCAAACTATCCTGAATGTACATGGCAATAACTGTAATAAACTGTAGGCTTATCCATGTGCAAGTATGGTCAAATTGTCTCAAAACATAGCCAGCTTCTGCTGTTTATAGCCTACAATATAACCCCAAAACAAACTATTACCTTGCAGGAATGCACAACAACTTGTCTTGATTCAGTTCAGCAGCAATAGAAAACATTTAAATTTAAACTGAAGAGGAATGAGTAACTGTTACCCCCACTATGATTTTACCTCCATGATTTGCTGCTTCTGACTTCACTGAAGTAGTTGTTTTGTATGTATTTGAATGCCTTAATGAAATGAACAAGTTGGCCACTATTGTAAACAAGTGTATGCTTAACTAGTGTGTCCAATCAGCTCTGTCAGATTTGATGTAGTTGTACTTGAATTGTACTGTAATTCTCCAAGCTGTTATCAGTTTTGTAGCAGTGTGTACCTGACTTGTACTGTAACTCTCATCTCTGTCAATAAAAAATTAACCCTTTCAGGCCGGGAATCCATATTTGGATTCTGTACAGTATGTACAGTATTCCATAATTAACTTTATTTGATGCTGAAATATAAATATTTCACGTTTTTCAAAAACCTTAGGTCAGGCCTAATTCATTCATTCATTCATTCATTCATTCATTCATTCATTCATTCATTTATTCATTCATTCATACATGGTGCGCTGTTGAATTTCAAAAGTTTGAAATGGAGGTAGGAAGTGTTGGGATGTGACTTATTTGACCCAACAATCGGTTATACCCTCAGGAAAATGACCTAACAAAGTTAACCTGTAGCAATAGAAAACATTTAATTTAAGAAAACAATTCAGCAAGGTAACCCAACACAATTGTTTTAAGTATTCAGTAACAGTTTCGACAGATTCATTTTTTGTGTGCTTCAGGTGGGAAAGGGCCGTGTGTAGGACTTGGGCAATAGCGTTTTCAGTGCTCCTGTTTGCTCTGTATGCAAACTGCAGGGGGTCGAGGGTGGGGGGAAGCATGGGCACTAAGTATGAGTCCTTTGACCAGGATGAGAGACTCAGCTCCTCTACTTTATTCAACGTTTCGATCGTTTGTGATCTTCTTCAGGAATACTGTGTCATGAAATGGGAAACACCTTTATAGAAGGGAGGGTACAGCTGATTGGCTTGACAAAAATGAGCTGGGCGTTCTCACCTGGCTCAAACCAATTATTCAAATTACATGATCACAATAAACATGACAAGTTTGAATATATGTCAAGCCAATCAGCTGTACCCTCCCTTCTCTAAAGGTGTTTCCCATTTCATGACACAGTATTCCTGAAGAAGATCACAAACGATCGAAACGTTGAATAAAGTAGAGGAGCTGAGTCTCTCATCCAGTGTTGCGGACCTTATTTCTTTTCTATGAACTCTTTTTGTCCTGCACCTGGGCCTGTTATTGGATGTGCATGCTTTATCTTTTGTTCCTTTGCTACCTGGCCCTTGGAGCACTTCTACTCACTATAGGAGTGAGAGCTATAGGGCGCCAGTCATTCAGGCCAGTGAATGTGTGTGTGAATGGATGAATAATGGCAAATGAAACATTTACTACAAAAAACATTGTATTTTAACCCAGTATCTTATGTACATCTGTAACACATTTGATAAAAGGTGAGTTTATATATTAAACTATCTATATTGTATTATCTTCATCTCCACAGAGAGACATTCAGAAACACACCTGGACAGAAGACATTCAGTCAAATCACACCTGGACACAGTAAGACTGGACATAGTTTACACTCAATAACCTTTTCAATTAATTAAATGTTTAAATAGCAGCAGACATCATCAGAATAAATATACAGGTTGTATTCCTTGTCAACTCCAAAAACTGATGATAAAAACAACAATTTAATATTGCTTGTTTGTTAATTTTCTTCTTTATTCTTTTCTTGATATTTAATATATAGTTAATGCTGCAGATTGGTCAACATAAAATTATGATGAAACTTAATGTTTAACATGTATTAATACATGTCTTCTCATATCAGACGTCAGTGTCCAGGAGGATTTAGGGGTTTTTAAGGTCACTCTGGATGGTCTTGAACGTGTGACATACGTTGCTGAAGTGCCCTCGCTCTCTAGCATCTACACAGACCTCCACCTATCAGCAGGAGGGAGTGAAGGGGTTAATCAGCAACATGAGGTGTGTCAGCTTGAGAAAGCCTCCAAGATGAAGACCCTCCATGAGGATCTGATCAAGTGCTCCTCCATCTTTAAGACCATCCTCCCTGGCAGAGACAAACCCAGCAGAAGAGTTCTGACCAATGGCATCGCTGGCATTGGAAAGACATTCTCTATGCGTAAGTTTGCACTGGACTGGGCGAGAGGTTTGGAGAACCAAGACATCGTTCTGTTGGTTCCCTTCTCATTCCGGGAGCTGAACTTGGTCAGAGATGAGCAGCACAGTCTCCTCTCACTGATCCATGCTTTCCATCCAACGTTAAAAAAGGTCACAGCAGAGCATCTCACTGCCTGGAAAGTTGGCTTCATCTTCGATGGTCTGGATGAAAGCAGGATTCCACTAAAATTCCAGAACATTGACGTTGGTTCTGACGCCTTCACCAACAATAACATCATCTCTGATGTCACAGTGACATCATCGGTAGGCTTGCTGCTGACAAACCTCATCAAGGGGAATCTGCTCCCCTCGGCTCTCCTCTGGACAACCACAAGACCCGCAGCAGCCAATCAGATCCCTCCTGAATGCGTTGACATGGTGACAGAAATACGAGGGTTCACAGACCCCCAGAAGGAGGAGTTCTTCAGGAAGATGTTCAGGGATGATGAGGAGCTGGCCAGAACGATCATCTCACATGTGAAGACATCAAAGAGCATCCACATCATGTGTCACATCCCAGTCTTCTGTTGGATGGCCGCTACCGTTGTGGAGTACTTGGTGAAGACAGACGGGACAGGACAGCTGCCCAAGAACCTGACGGGGATGTTCAGCCATTTTGTGTCGCTCCAGATCAGAAGGAAGAACATGAAGTATGACGAGACTCAAGAAGAAAAAAACCCAAAAGGAAACCAAAAAGAGAGAATCAGAGAAAAAAGAAAAAGGGCAAAGTTCAGAAAGACTGACAGGAAGCTTCTTCTGAAGCTGGGCAGGCTGGCCTTTGAACATCTGGAGAAAGGCAACATCATGTTCTACCAAGAAGACCTGGAAGCGTGTGGCATTGATGTGAACGACGCTGCGCTGTACTCAGGAGTGTGCACAGAGATCTTCAAAGAAGAGGCTCTTCAATCTCAGAAAAAGGTCTACAGCTTTGTCCATTTGAGCATCCATGAGTTCATGGCTGCAGTCTATGTGTTCCACTGTTTCACACAGAAGAACATGGAGGTCCTGAAGGCATTCCTGGGAAAAGGAGAAGAAGAAGAAGAAGAAGAAATGACCCTGGATGTCTTCCTGAAGAGAGCCATGGAAAAATCTCTGAAGAGTGAGAGTGGCCACCTGGACCTCTTTGTCCGCTTCCTTCATGGTCTCTCACTGGAGTCCAACCAGAGACTGTTAGGAGGTCTGTTGGGTCAGATAGAGAACAGTCCAGAGGAGATCCAGAGAGCCATCAACAACCTGAAGGAGATGAATGATAGACAATTCTCTCCTGACAGATGCATCAACATCTTCCACTGTCTGATGGAGATGAACGATCCGTCACTAAGTCAGGGGATCCTACAGTACCTGGAGTCAGAGAACAGATCAGGGAAGAAACTCTCTGTGATCCAGTGTTCAGCTCTGGCCTCCATGCTGCTGATGTTAGATGAGGTTCTGAAGGAGTTGGACCTGGACAAATACAACACAGACGAGTTGGGGCGACAGAGACTGATCCCAGCTGTGAGGAACTGCATAACAGCCAGGTTAGAAGTCTGTGAATGAAGTCACTCATATACTACTACTACAACTACAATAGTACAATCTACAAATATCACTATATGTAATACTATTATAACTACATTCATTCATTATTCAAATAATGAAACACAAATGCTCACATGCAAATTCATTTAAATAAAAATAGAAATGCTCACATGCACTAACATGCATGTCTGCATGTCATGTGCATGCACACATGCTCGCGTGCACACGCACGCACACACACACACACACACACACACACACACACAGACACAGACACACGCATGCACACACAGTTACCCAGAAGGGGCGAGGTGCTGGTTATGCCTTGCATGGTTTCCACTGCCATCAGTGTATGAATGTGTGTGTGAATGGGTGAATGTGATGCACAATCTATGTAAAATAGATTGTGCATCACATCACGTCTATGATATATTATCTCTTATTTTACACTTAATCTGTCATTACAGACTCATTGATTTTGGCCGTGACCTCCAGAAGGAACACATTGAAGATGTGGTTTCAGCTCTCAGTTCTAATCCGTCTCATCTGAGACACCTGGACCTCAGTTCCAACCACCTGGACCCATATATGGAGCTGCTCTGTGACGCACTGAAGAGTCCACACTGTAGACTGGAGACTCTACGGTATTATTTACATCATTTATTTATCATGTGATTATACTATTAACCATGTTCACGCTAATTCAAATGATTTGCCAGAGCACCTGCACCGATGACCTTTGGGGTTGCCATAGCGACCAATCCAATATGGCCACCACTTGTAATAGCTTTTCTCTCTGACATTTGTAACAGATGAACTCCAAATGTAAACTATTTCATGTCTATTTCATGTGTTTTGACAATTAGGCATTGTTATGGTTAAAACCTGGTCCAATAGGTCTAATTGTACTAATTCTGACATGCATGAATCCTTTCTGGTGTTAATGGCTATAAAAAGTCGCTGTGGTTGTTGGACAATTTGAAGACATTGGTTTTGCTTAAAGGGCTAACTATTCTGGCTACTTGTGGGGGAGGCCAAATGGAGGCTGCACCAAGTGTGTGCATTCAGGTTATTGTGCTGGAGTGGACCCTTATTGTTAATGCATGCACCCTCACATCTACACAATGAGGTGCAACACACAGTAACAGGTCAGGTGGGCACAAAACCAAGTGGGCACACCAGCCAACAGGGCAAATAATACATCTGGGCATAGAGCCAGCTGGGCAAACAATACATCTGGGCATAGGGCCAGCTGGGCAAACAATACGTCTGGGCATACATCAAACTGGACACACAAGACAGCTGGACACATTGCTTTGATGTTCCCCCCTTTCTGATCCCCTGCTGTGAACTGTCTGTGAGCAGTCTGCTGTCTGCCTGCTGACACCAGTTCCTGTCTCTCTCTCTCTCTTGTCTGTCTCTCTCTCTCTCTCTTTACCTCCCCGCTCCCCCCTCTCTCTCTCTGTCTCTCTCTCTCTCTCTACCCCCCACCCCCCTCTCTCACCAGTGCAGTCTCACAGATAGTACTACAAATCCACAGAATGCCACCTACGAATTGTGTGCATACACTGCGAGTTAAAGCAAAAATCTGTGAATATGCACTTGGGCGTGTTTTTCCACAAACCGGAAGTGGCTGGTTGGGGGCGGGGCAGTTTGCGTTTTATAATATTTACTATTCTGTCCCTAACATATCGCAACTCGGACACGGCTGAGTCGGCTCTGCCATCCATCCATCCATCTTCTTCCGCTTATCCAAGGTCGGGTCGCGGGGGCAACAGCTCCACCAGGGAGCTGCCTGGCGGAGCTCTGCCGACCATCACAATGCTCAGCGCAACAATTCGCTCGGCTAGCGCCTCGCTCAGTGGCGCTTCACAATGCTCATGGTCAGCAGAGACGTCACCGCTCCGTCATTTTCAGTGGAAAGATGAATATGCACGGATTTATTGTAAGCGAATATGCACAGATTTTTGCCTATTGTAGGCGAGTATGCACGTAATGGGCTCCGTGCATAACGTGCATATTCGCCTAAACCTCATGAGACTGGGTTGCTCTCATGGGCTACCTGCTATATTGTGTCTGCCTGTCTTTCTGTCTCTCTCTCCAAATTAGAAGAATTAAATAAAAGTGAGCAAAGTTCGTTGTTCAAATATAATGGACCAAAGTTAGTTTTTCTTTTTTATTTTGGCCTAATTAACTCACGGACTGCCGATCCCGCGGTTGTCGTTAATTTCCTGTTAAATTACGCAAGCCGGTCACAACAACGGCTCGTAACACGACAAAATGTAGATTTCCTTCTTTAATCTTACTATTAGTCCGAGCGCATCGTCTGATAATGATCCCGTTACTGACTTTCATTTGGAACAGAATTGCTGCAACAACTTGTTTCGTTTGTCCCATTCGCATTAGGAATATTCAGTTTGACGTTTGAGGTTAGCCTCGACACCCAGGCTTTCATTTTCATTTGCGTTGCGCCAAAACGGAAAGCCTGGACTAACTTGTTACACGAAGTGGCCTTGAGGGGGGAGTCAACCTTCCGGGGTGGGCGTGGCTCTAAATGATGTGACGTAGAACAGAGGGAGGAGTCAACCTTCCGGGGTGGGCGTGGCTCTAAATGATGTGACGTAGAACAGAGGGGGGAGTCAACCTTCCGGGGTGGGCGTGGCTCTAAATGATGTGACGTAGAACAGAGGGGGGAGTCAACCTTCCGGGGTGGGCGTGGCTCTAAATGATGTGACGTAGAACAGAGGGAGGAGTCAACCTTCCGGGGTGGGCGTGGCTCTAAATGATGTGACGTAGAACAGAGGGGGGAGTCAACCTTCCGGGGTGGGCGTGGCTCTAAATGATGTGACGTAGAACAGAGGGAGGAGTCAACCTTCCGGGGTGGGCGTGGCTCTAAATGATGTGACGTAGAACAGAGGGAGGAGTCAACCTTCTGGGGTGGGCGTGGCTCTAAATGATGTGACGTAGAATAGAGGGAGGAGTCAACCTTCCGGGGTGGGCGTGGCTCTAAATGATGTGACGTAGAACAGAGGGAGGAGTCAACCTTCCGGGGTGGGCGTGGCTCTAAATGATGTGACGTAGAACAGAGGGAGGAGTCAACCTTCCGGGGTGGGCGTGGCTCTAAATGATGTGACGTAGAACAGCAGTGGACGGGCGCGGGAGGGGGAGGGGCCGGGGATGACGACACGTTGGTGAGATCAAATCAGATCAGCTCGATCTGCCGTGTGGATCCCACGGCACCCCGCCCCCCCAAGGCCAAAATCATTGCGGGTTAGACCAAGTTTGACAGAGGTTACCTGACTCCAATAAAAGCTGTCCTGCAGCAGTGCCCCTTTTACATGCTCAGTCAGTGCAACTTGGGTGTGAGGAAGGTTTTCAAGAGACTTGTACCATTTGAGAGAAGCCACTGTCTGGCCTCATCCATGCTACTGCAGCCAGAGCTCTTACTGTACATGATGATATAACCATACACTCCAGACGACATTGCATATGCACAGGATTAGAGTTGATCTTCTCATGCTCTAAGGCGGCGGTGGCCAACCCGCAGCTCGTGAGCCGCATGCGGCTCTTTGACTGGCTTTGTGCGGCTCGCGGCGGTGCTTCCATGACAAGCCTCAAAACGCTCGGCCTGGTGCAGCTATTCATTCCCTACAGTGCCGCGGCTGCTGCCCAACATTCCACCGCGGCCGAGGAGGCGTGGGGGGGGGGGGGTTTGTCGGATCGGTGCGGATCGGTTCTTTAGCTTTGCGTGCGCTATTTCGTGGTGGTGGTCGGTATGAAATGGGACGGTGCACGTGCGCCGCCGTTGTACCGTTTCGGGTGCCGTTTAGTGTTGGTGGTGAATGGAACGGTGTGCGTTGCCGCTGTGTGTGTGTGTGTGTGTGTGTGTGTGTGTGTGTGTGTGTGTGTGTGTGTGTGTGTGTGTGTGTGTTTTTGTCCATTCGTCCGTGCTCGTGTTGTAGCCTACATGTTGGGACAGTAGAGCAGGTTCTGTACTTTTCTCTGTGGTTCATTTTCATAAGGCAGTTGTCTGTCTGCCTGCGTCTGTCTGTCTGCCTCTGCCTGCCTGTCTGTAAGTAAAAGCGAATAGACAACAGCGCAGGCAGGGTGTTATTGTACACTCAAAGAAGAAGGAATAGACAACAGACAGTGTTGAGGCTTTATTCTCTTTAAATCTGGCAATAGAATGAATAGGGACGACCTCTAGTAACTTTTTTGGAAATGTAACTAAATAACCACTAAATTGCAAAAATAACTCATTAGGTTATTCCGTTAGCAATAAATGTAATCTCATTATATAACACCATTATTAATGACGATACACCTATGACTGGTCTGGAGTTGACCTCATACTCTCATCAACCATGTGGTGTTTTATTTCTCATTTTAGACTGATGAACTGCTGGTTGTCAGAGAGAAGCTGTGAACTTCTGGCCTCAGCTCTCAGATCTAATCCTCATTTGAGAGAATTAGATTTGACCTTCAACGTCTTGCCGGTGTCTGCACTGGAGAACTTCTCTGGACTGAAAACGCTCCAGTGAGTAGAATTGGTCTGTCTGTCTGTCTGTTTGTCTGTCTGTATCTAGTTTTAGGGTTAGTTAGACTCAGTGATAAACCACATTGACTCTAGTATGTCTGAACATTGAGAGCTCAAACAGCAGATATCTCCAACATCAGGTCTAACAGGAGAGGACACAGAAGGTTCCTCTCAGTCATTTCATGACAGTTTCTCAGCAGCACATACTGTTGCAGTTCCATTTGAGTGTCCTCAGTGTATCATTGTATGACCACAGCCTGCTGGCCAGTACCATGGGAAGAAATCACATTACTCTGGTCCAGCAGAAACACTGTAGTGTCAGAGACGTTGTGTTAGACAGTCAGACATTGATGTATTGTTGTTCTACTTCCTACAGAGTGAAACACTGTAGTGTCAGAGACGTTGTGTTAGACAGTCAGACATTGATGTATTGTTGTTCTACTTCCTACAGAGTGAAACACTGTAGTGTCAGAGACGTTGTGTTAGACAGTCAGACATTTATGTATTGTTGTTCTACTTCCTACAGAGTGAAACACTGTAGTGTCAGAGACGTTGTGTTAGACAGTCAGACATTGATGTATTGTTGTTCTACTTCCTACAGAGTGAAACACTGTAGTGTCAGAGACGTTGTGTTAGACAGTCAGACATTGATGTATTGTTGTTCTACTTCCTACAGAGTGAAACATGGAGGACATGAACTCTGGACTAATCCTCACCTCCTTACACAATGTGAGTACCTGTCTGTCTGTCTGTCTGTCTGTCTGTCTGTCTGTCTGTCTGTCTGTCTGTCTGTCTGTCTGTCTGTCTGTCTGTCTGTCTGCCTGCTGTAGGGTCCGTGTATTTTACGGCCAACTGAATTCTCATTTCGTTTTTGACAGACAGCATTCAGTTTAGCTTCTGTGTTCTGAATACTGTTTCTCAAAAACGGGAAATTGTTAATTAAAAATGGGAAAAGGTTTATTTTTCTTAATACTGTTTAGAAATGTTTCCTTAAAACTTAGAAATGGGTTTTTAAAACGCCTATATGACCTAATTCCTTACTTTTTCCGGTGCGGTCCGACTGAGATATAGAAATTCAGTACCACGGTACCACCGCGCTCCTGTTCTGATTTCTGTTTTTTTCTCTCGCTCAGAGCGTGGAGGCGTGGCGTGGAGCTCTTGATTGACAGCTCGGTTACTGCTGCAGTTACTACAAGTAGACACACGCGGCGCTGTTTTACTAACAGATAATATTATGAATTATTATACATTTATCATTTATTATATTTAGATATATATTTGGATATATATTTATACCCTTTAGCACTGCCATAATTTTAATTACATAGCCTGCTTTTTGGTTGCATATGAAAATGATGACTGCCACAACAACAACCAGCAGCAACATGGATAACACTTGTACGCCAACTCGAACCTTTCGGGGTCCGTCGTGGGAGGTGTACGTTGTGGTCGTTCACAGAGGGGATCGGGGATCAAATGGCCGCTATGATGCCGGCGCAGTGCTTATATAAAACACATCGCGAGGCTACGCATGGCGCATGTGGCAAGCTTAATATGAAAACGATATTGGCACACTGCGGCTCTGCAGCGCAGCACAACGTCCACTATGGCCAGCCATAAAAACACATAACATTATCAATACACAGCAGCCCACACGTTAGAACGCAACAGAAGCCATGCTCGTTCTAACATAGCGGCCACATTATCAGAATACGATCCATTTACATGTAGCCTCCTCCTCCAACACCACCATATCGCGCCGCTTTTCTTTTCTGATCCATTCAGTATATTAATGACGCGGACAGAAGCATGCGTCCCGTGCGTAGCCTAATGCGAAACGAGGAACAAGACGGTCACTGTAGCACGGGGAGGTGTTGGTTGATGAAGTTCTGTATTTCTCTGACACTGTTTGCTGTTCGATCTGATCCGTGTACGTAATGATCAGTGGAACGCCGCACGCCCAGAGCGCGCTGCGCATGCAGCTGCAGTAAGATTGGTAAGCCTAAATTAAGGCTGAACTCCGATAGAGTTGCAAAGGAAACTTCAAAGGAGACTTTTGTCCGTGAGTGACAGTAACCAATATTACAGTTGAATTATATACACACGCGTCGCACACATAGAGAAAGAAAAAAGGGGAAAACAAAGGTAAATGTTTAATTCCTCCTCCTTACTCCATTCCCTCGGATGAAGGGGGAAAAACACTTATCGACACATTCTCTAGTTGTGTAGACTAAAGGCTCTTTCAGAGTCTAGAATTTCGGTGGCCACCGCGACCACCGCTCAGAGCACCGCACCGCGCGCTATTATATAGTCTGTCACCACCGCGACCACCGCTATTTCATATACCACTAGCAGCACCTCGCCCTCCCTCCCCTGTTCTCCTCGCGTCCATTGTTGTTTATTTTCCCCTCTGCTTTTCTCTACTTCCTACCTCAATTATAATAAATTCTGCTGCTTTTATGTTTATTTCGTATTCTGTTTATGTCATTGTGTCTATCATTGAATCCCTTCGTTCTCCTCCTGGCCGTCGTGCTGTGGTGTGTTTTCTTTTCTTTCTTTCTTTTTTTTTTACCAGCTGGCAGCCGTTAAAAACAAGTACTGGAACCACCGCGGTGCGGTGGTTAGTAAAATCCGAGAGGAGGGCTGGGAGGTGCGGTGGTTGCGGTGGTATGACGTCATATTGTAGGAAACGGTGGTCGCGGTGGTCGCGGTGGGCACCGAAAATCCATCTCTGAATAGGCCTTAAGTTGGGCTAATTCACATGATGAATATTTTAACTCTTGAGGGTGTAAAAATGAAACCAAATGGACCCGCAAGGGTCCATTTGGTTTCATTTTTACGCTCTCAAAGAGTTACATCTGGTTAACCAGCTGCTGAAAGTGGAGTACCCCTTTAAAGTCAGAGTGTTTAAGTCAGATTTAGAACAGATGAAAATATGCGATTAATTTGCGATTAATCGAAGATTAACTATGGGCCATCATGAGATTAATCGCGATTAAATATTTTAATCGACTGACAGGTCTATTTGTAATATTTCATGAATTTAATGTGTGTGTTTCCTCATCAGATTTCCATTGTCTCACTCTGGACTCAAACACTGTGAGCAGAACCTTAGATCTGTCTGATGACAACAGGAAGGTCACATGGTCAGGGAGGGAGGAGCTTCAACCATACCCTGATCATCAGGAGAGATTCAGTGATATTGTTCAAGAGGTTCTGTGTACAGAAGGACTGTCTGGAGGACGTTACCTGTGGGAGGTAGAGGTGAGGGGAGAAGGGGCTGATATAGGAGTGTCTTACAGAGCAATCAGCAGCAGAGGAGAGGATGAAGTGCTTGGATACAATGATCATTCCTGGAGTCTGGACTGTGGTGGAGGCAGTTACACTGTCTATCACAATAGTAGGATGACTCTCCTCCCTGTTTCTCCCTCTGACTCCAACAGAGTATCAGTGGATAGGAGCAGTGAGTTCAGTGAGGGTGAGAGCGTCTTAAGAGTCTCAGTGTATCTGGACTATCCTGCAGGGACTCTGTCCTTCTATGAAGTGTTCTCTGACTCACTGAGACACATTTACACCTTCCAGACCACATTCACTGAACCTCTGTACCCTGGGTTTGGGTTGTATTACCTCTCCCTCTTCTCCTCCTGCTCCTCCTCCTCCTCAGTGTATCTTTGTAAGGACAGACAGGCAGAGAGGACAGACAGGCAGAGAGGACAGACAGGCAGTGAGGACAGACAGACAGGCAGTGAGGACAGACAGACAGACAGGCAGAGAGGACAGACAGACAGGCAGAGAGGACAGACAGACAGACAGAGAGGACAGACAGACAGGCAGAGAGGACAGACAGACAGGCAGAGAGGACAGACAGACAGGCAGTGAGGACAGACAGACAGGCAGAGAGGACAGACAGACAGTATTGTGTTGTATTGTAATGTAATAATCAGGAACAGCTGTGTGGAGTCTTGTGAACATCCAGTAGATTTATACATCATGAATACAATGATTCTCACAGTCAACCAGTGGTCCTGGAGAGGATTCCAGGTGGTCCACAGCTAAATGAGGGACAGTTGGTTGTAACCAAAAGGACCCTATAGATCTGTAACTCTTGAGAGAGCCTAAAATGAAACCCCAGGGGGTCCTTCCAGCAGACATTCCTGTTCATATGATCAGAATCAGTGGAGCTGTTTGAACATAACAGATCTACAAGCTTTTTAGTTGTCTAGAAGGGAAAGTCAATCTGTTCAGTTTAAAACTTGTTGATGTTTTAAATGTCTAATAAATATGATCTGATATGTTATCATATCCTGTATGATAACTCTTTAGTTTTGGGGTCTGTGGGGCTAAAATATCATCAAATGGTGGTCCTCTGTGGTTCAAATGTTGAATAAATAGTGGGCCCTGGTGTCAAAAAGGTTGAAAACCACTGGAATAAATACATTACACATAGAATATTCTGCATAATGTGATATTTATAGCCAGAGGATCACTGCTGTATGTTTACTCATCACAGCCTCATACTTGTACATAAATTATATATGTTTATATACACACTAAAATGCTACATGTACAGTATATACTTTATTATTATCTTTGTACTACATTAACTGAAGCAAAACTAATGAATATGAAACAATAAAGTATCTCCTTAAACCTGATTGACTTTATTTCACCGTTCAACTCAGAATAGTCTATTAATCAATTACATTCAAATCATTCATAAATACATTAATTCATTGTTGACATTTGTCATATTTTATTGTAGGAGTATTTGTAGAAGTATTATACTATACTAATAAAACAACTTTTTTGGATGTAAAAATATATAGATTTCATGGTAGAGCTGCTATAACTGTAGAACATTCCTCATTTATTACTGAAAGAAACCGATTACAACCATACAGAGATACATACCGTATTAATGTCATGCCATAAACATCAACCTATAATAAAAGTACAATAAAATCCTTGTTCAAACAACAACAGGGAATGTAAAAAAGTGCTTACAGCACCACCTATTGGTCAATAAGTTCAATCATTATATTTAACTTGGATGGAAAACCACAAATCATAGTCGAGGTAAGTTCATATCATATTTTATGACAGAACGATATGTAATAATAGTTCATCATTCAGCTGTTCTAATTGGAGGATTTATTTGTAATGTGTGAATCCAGTATTATGTTGTTTCAGTAGAACATCATGGATACCACCTGTCCAGTGTTGGGCAGTAAATAATTACATCTTAATATAATAATACATTTGAAAGCAAAGGTAGTGTAAGGAGAAACAACAAAAAACTTCCATATCTGCTGAGTGAAATACAATAATGTGCAAACACAGCAGCAAGATTTGTGATGTGCTGCGACACATGACCTACACTACAAGTTGTCTGTAAACACATTGTGTTGTACATCTCTATTCTTTAACACATGACCTACACTACAAGTTGTCTCTAAACACATTGTGTTGTACATCTCTATTCTTTAACACATGACCTACACTACAAGTTGTCTGTAAACACATTGTGTTGTACATCTCTATTCTTTAACACATGACCTACACTACAAGTTGTCTCTAAACACATTGTGTTGTACATCTCTATTCTTTAAAAACTGACAGATTACAACTAGTCCAAAACGCGGCAGTCAAAGTTTTAAAGATGGAGTGCCGTGATTTTTTTCTACCCTAAAACATGATCATCAGGTATTAATGTTATATGAAAAGTAAGATTTTTTCCCCAAAAGTGTACAGTGTTTGTTAAACTGTCATTTTTATGATTCCACCCTACCAGTTCATTAAGTATGCCTGGTTTGCCTGGTGGGTGGTGATGGGTGGAGATCCAGCTGAACTAAAGCCACACCCACAGCTTTAGTTGTATGATAAAGGGGGAGGAGTTAGGGGAGGGGCTGAGCACATGATGTCACTATACTGAAGTTTTTTTCATTGGCACGTTTGACTGGAAAGGTTCAGCCCCCAGGAAGAAACCCTAAATACAAAGGGAAGACATCATTGCACATAAAAAACACAC
>CM076977.1:3479656-3491824 GCA_039105355.1 Benthosema pterotum
GTGTGTGTGTGTGTGTGTGTGTGTGTCAGTTACCACCCCTCTCTCTCTCTCTTTCAGTCTACACGACTCAGAGATGAATGAACCTCCATTTTCTCTGAGTTTGTGTTTTAAATTAAAGCTTAATTTATTTCAGATGATTTTATAAATCAAACCTCAGAAGTTCTTATTATTGTATTATTTTAAAGTTTATTTGTTTTATCAGGTTCAGGTTAAACTTTTTCATTCAAACAGAAGAAGATTCTTTTCAACAGGAAGGACTAAAACTGTCTGTGTCTGATTATAGTAAGTTATAGTTATACTTCTTTATGTTTACAGTAAGTTATAGTTATACTTTATTATGATTACAGTAAGTTATAGTTATACTTTATTATGATTACAGTAAGTTATAGTTATACTTCTTTATGTTTACAGTAAGTTACTGTATATTTATATTATTTCACTAGGTCTACAGTAAGTTATATTTATACTTTATTAGGTTTACAGTAAGTTATATTTATACTTCATTATGTTCACAGTAAGTTATAGTTGCATTACTTCATTAGCTTTGCAGGAATCCTGTTTGGTGTTTCAAGTGTTAACTATTGAAAAACATCAGATCTACAAGCTCACAGCAGTGAGGATGTAGATCTACAAGCTCACAGCATGCCTCCCAGTGGTGCGCAGTGACGATGTAGATCTGATGTTTTTGAACCATTGTGAAAATGCGTTGCAGATATTTTAATATTACATTCTGTCAAAGCAAACGTTATTTTCACTCAAACCATTACTTCTAGGGAATCCCTGGAACTATTATGTAATAACTGTTATGTAATAATGAATATCAGGATATTATTTCATGCCTTAATGTCAGCCAATCAAAATGCCTCTTACTGTCATGTGTTTGTTCTGTTTGGACAAAAAACCAAATAGAGTGAAAATATTTTTAGACATTTTCACAACAAATATTTTCTGAAGACGAATTTTAAGTTTACTCCTATTAAATGTGTCAGTAATGTCACGTCATTCTGTCATAATGTCTGGACAATGTTTTATTACAAATTCTAGAAGCAACAAACATTAATTCGATTAAAAAAAATCCTCAACATGTTCCAATGATAAAGAACAACCTATAATAATTTGTTTATAATTGCATATTATTTGTGTGACAATTAATTGATCATCATCTTTATTTTTATTGTGACAGATCCTGATCTACAACAGACAGACAGACAGACAGACAGACAGACAGACAGACAGACAGACAGACAGACAGACAGACAGACAGACAGACAGACAGACAGACAGACATGATGATGATGGAATTGAAGATCCAGCTGATTCCAACTGGAGAAATAATCCTTTCACCTGGAAAGAATGGAGAGTATGGATGTAAGGTTAGTACCTATACCACCTACCTATCTACTATACTACTACTACTACTACTACTACTACTACTACTACTACTACTACTACTACTACTACTACTACTACTACTACTAACCGTAAAGAATGGAGAGTATGGATGTAAGGTTAGTACCTATACCACCTACCTATCTACTACTACTACTACTACTACTACTACTACTACTACTGCTACTACTACTACTACTACTACTACTGCTACTGCTACTACTACTGCTACTACTGCTACTACTACTACTGCTACTGCTACTGCTACTGCTACTACTACTACTACTACTACTACTACTGCTACTACTACTACTACTACTGCTACTACTACTACTACTGCTACTACTACTGCTACTACTGCTACTGCTACTACTACTACTACTACTGCTACTACTACTACTACTGCTACTACTACTACTACTACTACTACTACTACTACTACTACTACTACTACTACTACTACTACTACTACTGCTACTACTACTACTACTACTACTACTGCTACTACTAACCCTAAAGAATGGAGAGTATGGATGTAAGGTTAGTACCTATACCACCTACCTATCTACTACTACTACTACTACTACTACTGTACTACTACTACTACTACTACTACTACTACTACTACTACTACTACTACTACTACTACTACTACTACTACTACTACTACTACTACTACTACTACTACTGCTACTACTACTACTACTGCTACTACTACTACTACTGCTACTACTACTACTACTGCTACTACTACTACTACTACTACTACTACTACTACTGCTACTACCAGAGATGGGCACGAGTCTCGTCGGTCGAGTCCGAGTCGAGTCCGAGTCTTTGGCTTCGGAGTCCGAGTCGAGTCCGAGTCTTTGGCTTCGGAGTCCGAGTCGAGTCGCGAGTCTCTGACCTCGACTCGCGAGTCAGTCGCGAGTCTTTTTTTTTTCCTATCGTTTTTAAAATGTAGCCTGAATACAAAACTATGATCCGACGGATTGCACAATGCTACAACACATCCACATAGACACGGCGGTCTCAGTATAGCAGGGGTTTTCAACAGGTGGTCCAGGGACCACCAGTGGTCCCTGAGAGGGTTCCAGGTGGTCCCCAGGCTAAATGATGGAAAGTTGGTTAACCAGATGTAACTCTTGAGAGTGTAAAAATGAAACCAAATGTACCCTTGCGGGTCCATTTGGTTTCATTTTTACACTCTCAAGAGTTAAAATATTCATCATCTGAATTAGCACCACTTAATTAAGAAATTTACACTGTTTTGTCGGCAAAATCCAGCCTGGAATTGTGAACAAAACAAAAACAAATCTTTATTTTTGGGTATTTGTATTTGGTGTGAAAATGTAATCAAATGGTGGTACGTGGCCCAAATGCGGAATAAGTGGTGGTCCCTGGAGTCAAAAAGGTTGAAAACCCCTGCAGTATAGCATATATGTTAGGAAAGGGTGACCAAATGTACTCACAAATGCTTGCTTATCACGGTTGAAGTTCCACAACTGCAACGGATTTATCGTCAGGGAGGAAAGTTATATCCACAGTGATTGATTGATTGATTGATTCATTAGAAGAGGGTCCCCAACGTCGGAAATATTAAACATGTATTTTGCAGCATCACCATCCTTCTGTGTGGAATCAGGTTCCAAGCCCAGGAACACTTGCTTGGTTGATTTATAATCCATTTAGTCGGTTGTTTATAATACTAGAAGCGAGCATAACAGCTAGCATAACTTGCGCCCACACATTTGTTTGTTGTATGGTCACCATGACAACCCGTATTAGCCGCCTACGAAGTCAAATCACGGCAACAAAGCCGCTCGATCCAAAAAGTTGAGATTACAAACGTGCAATCCTCACTCAGTTTTCAGGCGATTGTTTTAATTCCAATTTGTCAATACAGTGCATAATTTATATATTTTATATTTTCATTGGGTAAAGGTATAGGCCATGTTTTTTTCATCAAACAATATGAAGATAGATGTCCTTTTTATCCACGCAGCTTAGAGACACGTGCGCTGGCAGTCAATCATGCCAGTCTGAATCTGGGCCAGATCTATTAAGCAAAGCTGCCTATAATATTAAATGAAAAAGTCAATAACTTTGCCTGCTATGTACTGTATGTTTGTCATACCTTTTAATTTTGCATTAAAAACATGTTCAGCGAAATCCCCCGTTTATAGCGTGTGCGCGCTGCGCACGAGAACTCCTGCAGTGCCCAAACTCTGTTTTCCTTTGCGCGCGGAGGTTGATAGGAAAAAAGGACAATGGATTTTTTTGTGGGTACAAAAAAGTAATGCAAGACTCTTAAAGACTCGAGGAGTCATTGAGAGTCATTGAGCTCGAGTCAGAGTCGAGTCAGAGTCATTAGGGACGGAGTCCGAGTCGAGTCTCGAGTCGCATTTTGCCAACTCGAGTCGGAAAAGAGTCCGAGTCTTCAACTCGAGTCGCCATCTCTGGCTACTACTACTACTACTACTACTACTAACCCTAAAGAATGGAGAGTATGGATGTAAGGTTAGTAACTATATCTACCTATCTACTGTTATACCTATCTACTACTACTACTACTACTACTACTACTACTACTACTACTACTACTACTGCTACTACTACTAACCCTATAGAATGGAGAGTATGGATGTAAGGTTAGTACCTATTGTTATACCTACCTATCTACTACTACTATACTACTACTACTACTACCACTACTATACTACTACTACTACTACTACTACTACTACTACTACTACTATACTACTACTACTACTACTACTACTACTACTACTACTACTACTACTACTACTACTACTACTACTACTACTACTACTACTACTACTATACTACTACTACTACTACTACTACTACTACTACTACTACTACTACTACTACTACTACTACTATACTACTACTACTACTACTACTACTATACTACTACTACTACTACTACTACTACTACTACTACTACTATACTACTACTACTACTACTATACTACTACTACTACTACTACTATACTACTACTACTACTACTACTACTACTACTACTACTACTACTACTACTACTATACTACTACTACTACTACTACTATACTACTACTACTACTACTACTACTACTACTATACTACTACTACTACTACTACTACTACTACTATACTACTACTACTACTACTACTACTACTACTACTACTACTACTACTACTACTACTACTACTACTACTACTACTACTACTACTACTACTACTACTACTACTACTACTACTACTACTACTACTACTACTACTACTACTACTACTACTACTACTACTACTACTACTACTACTACTACTACTAACCCTAAAGAATGGAGAGTATGGATGTAAGGTTAGTAACTATATCTACCTATCTACTGTTATACCTATCTACTACTACTACTACTACTACTACTACTACTACTACTACTACTACTACTACTACTATACTACTACTACTACTACTACTACTACTAACCCTAAAGAATGGAGAGTATGGATGTAAGGTTAGTAACTATATCTACCTATCTACTGTTATACCTATCTACTACTACTACTACTACTACTACTACTACTACTACTACTACTACTACTGCTACTACTACTAACCCTATAGAATGGAGAGTATGGATGTAAGGTTAGTAACTATATCTACCTATCTACTACTATACTACTACTACTACTACTACTACTACTATACTACTACTACTACTACTACTACTACTACTACTACTACTACTACTACTACTACTATACTACTACTACTACTACTACTACTACTACTACTACTACTACTACTACTACTACTACTACTACTACTACTACTACTACTGCTACTACTACTACTACTACTGCTACTACTACTAACCCTAAAGAATGGAGAGTATGGATGTAAGGTTAGTAACTATAACTACCTATCTACTGTTATACCTACCTATCTACTACTGTTACTACTAACCTTAAAGAATGGAGAGTATGGATGTAAGGTTAGTAACTATAACTACCTATCAGTAAATATAACTACCTATCAGTAACTATAACTACCTATCAGTAACTATAACTACCTATCTACTGTTATACCTACCTATCTACTACTGTTACTACTAACCTTAAAGAATCGAGAGTATGGATGTAAGGTTAGTACCTATACCACCTACCTATCAGTAACTATAACTACCTATCAGTAACTATAACTACCTATCAGTAACTATAACTACCTATCTACTGTTATACCTACCTATCTACTACTGTTACTACTAACCTTAAAGAATCGAGAGTATGGATGTAAGGTTAGTACCTATACCACCTACCTATCTACTACTACTACTACTACCTATCTACTGTTATAACTACCTATCAGTAACTATAACTACCTATCAGTAACTATAACTACCTATCTACTGTTATAACTACCTATCAGTAACTATAACTACCTATCAGTAACTATAACTACCTATCAGTAACTATAACTACCTATCAGTAACTATAACTACCTATCTACTGTTATAACTACCTATCAGTACCTATAACTACCTATCAGTAACTATAACTACCTATCAGTAACTATAACTACCTATCTACTACTAACCTTAAAGAATGGAGAGTATGGATGTAAGGTTAGTAAATATACCTACTTATCTACTGTTATAACTACCTATCTACTACTACTACTAACCTACTGTTATAACTACCTATCTACTACTACTACTAACCTACTGTTATAACTACCCATCTACTACTACTACTAACCTACTGTTATAACTACCTATCTACTACTACTACTAACCTACTGTTATAACTACCCATCTACTACTACTACTAACCTACTGTTATAACTACCTATCTACTACTACTACTAACCTACTGTTATAACTACCTATCTACTACTACTACTAACCTACTGTTATAACTACCTATCTACTACTACTACTAACCTACTGTTATAACTACCTATCTACTACTACTACTAACCTACTGTTATAACTACCCATCTACTACTACTACTAACCTACTGTTATAACTACCTATCTACTACTACTACTAACCTACTGTTATAACTACCTATCTACTACTACTACTAACCTACTGTTATAACTACCTATCTACTACTACTACTAACCTACTGTTATAACTACCCATCTACTACTACTACTAACCTACTGTTATAACTACCTATCTACTACTACTACTACTACTACTAGCCCTATAGAATGGAGAGTATGGATGTAAGGTTAGTACCTATAGCCTACCTACTACTACTGTTTCTACTACAGTACCTACTATTATACCTATACCTACTAACCAAACTAATGGGTAATCTAATGAATGACTTCATCCAGTGTTGCAATGCCAAAACAAACATGACTTAAGCTGCTGTTACTAAAACCAGAGCCTCAGTGCATTCATGGTTAAAATAACAGCAGTCTGCTTTGTTAAAGTTTTTCTTTGTTTGTTTGTTTTTTAAGGCCCAAAGCTGGACTGTTTACATGTAAATAATGTGGCACATTTTCGCTGTACTTTCTGCACGGTTAATGAAGGAAAACACACAGCTGCTCTGTGACACCAAACACAGATCGCCTTACTTCTGCCCGCTGTAGACCTGTGCAGTGACGTCACCACCCTTGTTCCAGAAGTGGATTCCCCATTCATTTTCCTCATAGACTTTTAGAAAATGGTTAATAAAAACACGATTGCGCCGCGGCCAAAGCCAACTCGGGTCGTGACAAGTCATGACAACAAACACAAGATCATCATATAATAACTAATTAGCAATCTTAGAAATTATTTGACCGTCCCAAAGTTTGTGTGTGTCGTCATGATTTGTCACGACCCGAGTTGGCTTTGTCCGCGGCGTAATCGTCTTTATATAAATTATTTTCGAAAAGTCTATGAGAAAAATGAATGGGGAAAACACTTCTGGAACCAGGGCGGTGACGTCACTGCGCAGGTCTATAGAAATCCTATTTAAAAAGGATTCCTATAAGATATTGTGGGATTTTTGGATCCTGAATCCATTTGGATTCCTATTGGAAGTCTAATAGGATTTGTCCCAAAATCTTATAGGACTTTTCTATTGGAATCCTAAGGGATTTTTTGACTAGGGGCATCCAGGGTCGGACTGGCTGTAGGGTGAACCAGGAGCTCTCCAGGTGGGCCACGGCCATAGGACTGGCTATAGGGTGAACCAGGAGCTCTTTGACTAGGGGCATCCAGGGTCGGACTGGCTATAGGGTACCAGGAGCTCTTTGACTAGGGGCATCCAGGGTCGGACTGGCTATAGGGTACCAGGAGCTCTTTGACTAGGGGCATCCAGGGTCGGACTGGCTATAGGGTACCAGGAGCTCTTTGACTAGGGGCATCCAGGGTCGGACTGGCTATAGGGTACCAGGAGCTCTTTGACTAGGGCATCCAGGGTCGGACTGGCTATAGGGTACCAGGAGCTCTTTGACTAGGGGCATCCAGGGTCGGACTGGCTATAGGGTACCAGGAGCTCTTTGACTAGGGGCATCCAGGGTCGGACTGGCTATAGGGTACCAGGAGCTCTTTGACTAGGGGCAGGGTGGGACTGGCTATAGGGTGTACCAGGAGCTCTTTGACTAGGGGCATCCAGGGTGGGACTGGCTATAGGGTGTACCAGGAGCTCTCCCGGTGGGCCGCGGCCATAGGACTGGCTATAGGGTGTATACCAGGAGCTCTCCCGGTGGGCCGCGGCCATAGGACTGGCTATAGGGTGTATACCAGGAGCTCTCCCGGTGGGCCGCGGCCATAGGACTGGCTATAGGGTGAACCAGGAGCTCTCCCGGTGGGCCGCGGCCATAGGACTGGCTATAGGGTGTATACCAGGAGCTCTCCCGGTGGGCCGCGGCCATAGGACTGGCTATAGGGTGAACCAGGAGCTCTCCCGGTGGGCCGCGGCCATAGGACTGGCTATAGGGTGTATACCAGGAGCTCTCCCGGTGGGCCGCGGCCATAGGGGGCAGGGTAGGACTTGCTATAGGGTGTACCAGGAGCTCTCCCGGTGGGCCGCGGCCATAGGACTGGCTATAGGGTACCAGGAGCTCTTTGACTAGGGGCAGGGTCGGACTGGCTATAGGGTGTACCAGGAGCTCTCCCGGTGGGCCGCGGCCATAGGACTGGCTATAGGGTACCAGGAGCTCTTTGACTAGGGGCAGGGTCGGACTGTACTAGGAGCTCTCCCGGTGGGCCGCGGCCATAGGGGGGCGCTATGTGCTGCTTAAAAAGTGCCCCCCTTTTTGGCAGAGCTGTATTGTAGCTGTACCAGTGAGTAACAAATCAACCCTCTTCTATCTTAGATCCTTGGATCATTCTTGTGAGCAACAAAGTGCTGTGTAGGAGGCGTCTATTAGGCTTAGATCAGTGGTTTTCAACCTTTTTCATACCAGGGTCCACTATTTATTCAGCATTTGAGCCACGGACCACCATTTTGTGATTTCTTCTGTTTTATCTACAATTTCAGGATGGATTTCCTGAAATTTCCTGACTAGTGACCGGATAAACTCATTTATTTAACAGTAGCTTGTGGTTCACTCAGTGTGGTCCAAGGACCCCCAGGGGTCCCTGATGGAGTTCCAGGTGGCTTTTTGCATGGTCTGTATCTCCCAGAGTTAATTTAACATTTATTTTACACTATGGGGGTCCCTATTAGGGATGTCCAACAGTTAATCGTTAACCGTTAATCGTTAAGAATTTCGGTTATCGACAACGTTAACGGCTAATGATTAACTGATAAAATAAAAATATTTTTGGTAATTTAGATGTGTACGTTGTAAAATAAATATTATACTGCAGTATTCGCGCGGTATAATTCACCTAGTTTTATAACTAGGTGCTGCAGCTCACTTATAATGCCTGTGAGCTTGTAGATTGTATATTTATCGCGCAGCGCACAGCTCTTAACATTGCATCATACAGTATACGCAGGAATGCCGAGTGTGGGACTACACACGTTGTTGACTATGGATTTGTTCCGCAGCAAGACGGCCCCGCGTCTGTGTTATATGTTTGGAGAACGTCGTGTGTCGGATGAAAACTCATTCGGTGAGAGACCGCGACTGACTGAATTAAATTGTGTGCGTACTGCGTGCGCGCACAGCTGCGCCTGCGTGTGCGTAAATCTTGCACTGAGACTGACCGTTCTAATGTGAAAGTAATGGGAAAGTAAGAGTCTTTGGAGCGGAGCGTGCGTTCAAACTTAAAGATGTTTTTTTTTTGCCCGGATCTAACATTTCACAATTGGGGGGGCTTTATGAGGCAGCGTCATTATAGCGTCATTATATGAAGGGCGTTTAGGGGGGCATTCCCCCCCATGGCCCCAGCTGTGTAGCCGGCTCTGCAACACGAGCCTCCAAAAAAAGAAAAGAAAGCAAGAAAGGCGATCACGGACACTTTTTCCTCTCCCTCGACCATCGCTGCGCGTGATGGATATAATTGATGAAATACTGCAGCCTAATCTAACATTGATTCTCTCACAACACATGCACAGGGCGCTCGCTGCGTTACAAATGATCTCGTCGAGCAGCGACCACAAAGTGTTTGTGCTGTAACGCACGCACGCATTTGATAATTGGTTGCTCATTTCCGTCCCCGAAATTTGATTTGTTTCTGATAGCCTACAGTAACAGAACGTGTCCATATACAACTAAGATACGATGTCCATAGAACTAATGCAGCCATTGTTATTGCTTAGTGCTTGAGGTGGAAAAGGGACTCGGAAAAGGCCGGCTGTAGCCGCGTATAATTGGCCTTTTTAATGGATTAAAATAGCGCATTTTTCCTTATCGGTTAACGGTCATTAACCGGCAGAGGTCTGACGACGATCGGTTAAGAAAATCTTTCCATTTGGCCATCCCTAGTCCCTATGTGGTGGTCCCAGAGATAAATGTCATTAAAAAAAAGGTCAACTGAGTGTTGAGAATCACTGATGGATGAACATTTTATTTTCTGAAATGTAAAATTACAACTCAGTACAAGTCAAGTAGAGATGAGAGGTTTAGTCTTTTGGTGACTGTTTTAAATCCTCTCTCATGGGGGTCCCTGGGGTCCCTGGGGTCCCAGTGTGTTCCAACGGGGGTCCACAGGCGCTGTGGGCTCAGTCTGGGGGTGAACAGGGTTTCAACACTAACCTGTTTATTCTTTAATGTCTATTTATGGACGTATGATGATGTCATGTGACTTCCTGCTGGCTAAACAATACTTCCTGTTGGTGATGATTGACAGGAGGCTCCTTAACAGGGCGGATGTAACATTTCACAATTGGGGGGGGGGGGCAGGAGAAAATGGTATGGGTGCGGCTTCATCGCCCGTGGCGCGAAGCGACACGGGCGATGAAGCCGCACCCATACCATTTTCAGTTACAGGACTTTTATTGGGCAAGTAAAGCATCAATAATAACATCAGTTGTTGTTGAAGTTGCAACAGACACGCAGCATGCATAAAGCTAAAGGTCTGACTCAGAGAGTTTTCTGTTTTCAATGATGAAATGCTGTTGGTTTAGTGGTGACACAGCTGTAGTTAGTTAGTAGCAGTAGTAGTGTTTCACATCATTTTAAATAGAAGCACTTTAATTTGAAATATCTTGGGTTGTTTTGCATGGCATCGTGTTTGGTGGGGCAGTCTGGGCATTTAGGGGGGCATTACCCCCCTCCATACCCATGCCTAGATCCGCCTCTGCTCATTAAAGGGACAGTACGTAATTTTACATGAACTACAACAGTAACAATAGCAGATTGGCTCAGATTACACTGAAACGATCACTATAGCACGACTACCTGTTTTGGGAATCACATTTTAGCGTTCTAAGCATTACTAGCATTAATTAGCATTACTTAGCATTATTAGCATTACTAGCATTACCTAGCATTATTAGCATTTTCACAATACTTAGCATTAGCATTAAGAACAGGGAGTTCCATCGTGACTGTTGCAGCAGCAGCTGCAGCAGCAGCAGCAGTAGCAGCACCAGCAGCAGCAGCAGCTCTTATTATCCTTTTTCATCTGCTTTAAAGGGAAATTCCTTTTTCAACATTTCCCTGAGGGTGTTCAAATGTGAACCAAATGGACCCTAGCCAGTGGGTCCATTTGGTTCACATTTGAAAAAAAAAAAAAAAAAAAAAAAGAAGATAAGATGACATCCTTACCTGATGATGTCAGAAACGTTTTATCATTTCCACACAACCTCTCTGAGGTGTATTAATGACAGCGTATAAAACAGTGGTTATTAATGACAGCGTATAAAACAGTGGTTATTAATGACAGCGTATAAAACAGTGGTTATAAATGACAGCGTATAAAACGGTGGTTTTCAACATTTTTGATGCCAGGGCCCACCATTTATTCAGCATTTGAGCCATGGACCACCATTTTTTAGGACATTTTTTGCCCCACAGACCCCCCAAACTAAAGGTTTATTTTGCTTTTGTGCACCATAGCTGCTGGGTTTGGGAAACAAACAGGCAAAACACACAGAACCAAAATGACCATCAATATTCTAGTTGTGTAGACCTGGGATAATTCAGATGGACCCTTGCGGGTCCATTTGGTTTTAAGTTTTACACTCTCAAGAGTTACATCTGGTTAAACAACTTAGCTGGGGACCCCCTACCCTCTCAGGTTCCACTGGTGGTCCCTGGACCACCGGTTGAAAACCACTGGTGTAAAATGTTGAAAATGGTTGGAGTTGCCCTTTAAAACAACTACAACTAAAACAACTGTAGTTAGGGTTTGTAGATCTGATATTTATGACGGGG
>CM076977.1:3492324-3507324 GCA_039105355.1 Benthosema pterotum
ATTTATAAACATAAATTCACAAGCCCGACTTTCGTTTCAAAACAAAAAACAACTTTATAGAAGGCTATTAGTTCTGTCCGTATGTATGTGTGTGTGTGTGTGTGTGTGTGTGTGGTTGAAAATGTTTGCCCTGCCGCCCTATTGTCTATTGTCTGTCTGTCTGGCTGTCTGGATCACCTTCCTGATCACAGTGACTCCCACAAAGAAAACGTCACCTTCTGGGCCATCCCATTCATTAACATGACAATCAAGTCGCAATAGATTTCTAATAATAGCAGCTATAGCAATCATTTCAAATAATTTCATAACAATATAACCTTCTTAAATAAATCATATTTCATCAGGCATAATTCATATAAATAAAATAAATAATCATAATTCATAGAAAATGTCCAAATGGCTTCAACATACCGGCCCCTAATTGACCATTAAGGGCAATTCAACTCATAAATCATAAGAAGCCATATTCGTAGTCTTTAGTGACAATATTCAAATTGTCAAGTGTCCGTCTTCTCTTCATTGAAGAAAAAAAATCTTCGTCGTCGAAAAAGGTGTGTGGGTGTGTGTGCGTCCCAGTGTGTAGGGGAGGGGGGGGGGGGGGGGGGGTTGCGTCGTGATAGTCAGCTGTAGATTGAGGGTGCAGTTCCGTCCAGGGGGACATCAACTGCGCCGGTCCGGGTATGGTAGGCCGTCCGGGGGATCCCTCGATCAGATCATATCCTTCAGGAGGCACAATTTGGTAATTGGCCTTTCCAAATATCCATTCTGTGTCCTTACTTTGACGCGTCGCACACTTCCCCATTTGTCAGGATAGGTGTCCATGATGCGGCCCATGGGCCAGGAGTTGCGAGGTGAGTTTTCATCGATGATGAGCACTATGTCTCCGCATTTCAGGTTTTCCTTCACCTCGTTCCATTTCTGTCTCTCCTGCATTAATGGGAGGTATTCACGTGTCCAACGCTTCCAGAAGAGGTCTGATATATATTGGACCTGTTTCCACCTTCTTCTGGAATAGTTGTCATGCTTCTCGAAGAGCCCAGGTGGAAGAATGGGCATTCCTTTCATTTGCAGCAGGTGGTTAGGTGTCAATGGCTCTGGGTCCTTTGCATCTTCGGACACCGTTGTTATGGTCGATCATTCATGATGGCCTCCACCTCGCATAATGCAGTTTGGGAGGCATTCATCGTCCAGGGTTTGTTCCTTTGTGATTGAGTACAAGATCTTTTTGATGATGCGAATGAGGCGCTCCCATACACCTCCATGGTGTGGGGCGTAGGGAGGATTGAATGTCCACTTTATACCTTCAGTTTGAACTGAATGCTCGACTTTCTGAAGGTTGAGATGTTCGAATGCCTCTCGAAGTTCTCGTTCGGCTCCTACGAAGTTTTTGCCATTGTCGGAAACGATTTCTTTCACTTGGCCTCTTCTGCAGATAAACCTCCGGAGTGCAGAAATACAGGAGTCTGTATCCAGGGTGTAGGCCATCTCCAGATGTATGGCTCTACTGGCAAGACACGTGAACAGGCTCCATACCTCTTTACCTTACTCCGGCCCCGCTTGACTTCGATAGGACCAAAGTAGTCCAGGCCCGTGTGGGTAAAGGGGGGTAGGTCAGGTGTTATTCGGTTCAGAGGAAGGTCCGCCATCTTTTGTCGTATAGCAGTGCCATGCCATCGCCTGCAGAGTACACACTCACGGGTTATCTTCCTCGCAGCGGAATTGGCCTTAATGATCCAGTACTTGGTTCGGAGTTTGGAGAGCATCTGATTTCTGCCACAATGACCCACCAAGACGTGAATGTGGTTCAGGAGTAGTCTTGAGAGGTGATGGTCATTGGGTAGGATAGCCGGATGTTTCATGGCTTCTGGCATCGCCAACTTACTTAACCTGCCTCCAATCCTCAGGATTCCATTCTGAAGGACAGGGTTAAGTTTGTAGATCCTACTGCTCCTTTTCACAGGTTGGCCCTTTTCCAAAGAAGTCATCTCATCTCGGAATGATCGTAGTTGTATGTACGATATGAGTGACTCTTCAGCCTCAGCGAGATCGTTCACAGACAGGTGTTTAGGATGGTCTGATTTCACTGACGCGTGCAGAGCATAACCTGCTTTCTTCTGGAGGCTCAAGTGTTTCAGAGTCATTTTGAATTTCAAGAGCCAGGCTGCTGATCGAATTAATCTGTCCCATGATGAGAAGTGCTCGATAAAGCGACTCAGAGGGCATTGATCCTGTAGAGCGGATGTAGCGAACATCGCAGCCGTTTTCTTGATCTCTGGATCACTGTCGGAGAGTACAAGTGGTACTTCGGAAAGCGTTGGCCATTCTGATTCAGGTTGCATCAGGAAGTCTGGTCCTTTCAGCCAGCATCTGTCCCTAAGGAAAGTGTCTGCTCGCATACCTCTTGATGCACTGTCCGCCGGATTGATAGCAGTCTTTATGTGGCGCCACTGGGACTTGTGTGTTAGATCTCGAATAGTGGATACTCTGTTTGCCACATAGGTCTGAAATCTCCGGGTGTCGTTCAGGATGTATTTCAGGACCGAGGTGCTGTCTGTCCAGAAAACAGAATCGGTTAGGGTCCACCTCGAGTTCTCTCCTCAGCATCCTATCAATCCGTGCAGCAAGGACTGCTGCTGCAAGTTCAAGCCTCGGTATGGTTACCACTTTCAGAGGTGCGACTCTTGCTTTCCCTATGACGAAAGCAATGTGGGTTTGTCCACTGTTGCTGGTCAATTTGAGGTAACTGACCGTGCCGTAACCTCGCTCACTCGCGTCACAGAAATGGTGTAGTTGTGCGCTTGAGGTTTCGAAGTTGGGTGGCTTAAGACATCTTTGGACTCTAAGGTCCGAAACCAGGTTGAGCTCTTTAAGCCAGTCTTTCCATCTCTCAGCAAAATCATTTGGGATCTCTTCATCCCAGCCACAGTTCAGTTTGCAGAGCTCCTGAAGTATTGCTTTCCCTGTCAGCATGACTGGTGCTACCAGCCCAAGAGGGTCGTAAACAGAGTTCAGCACAGACAGGATACTTCTGCGGGTGAGTGACTGTTGCTTCGGAGTGATCATGAAGAAGAATGTGTCAGAGTCTATGTCCCATCGCATGCCTAGTGCTCTCTCTACAGGCAGTTTGTCCGTGTCCAGGTCTAGGTTTTTTACTTCCTTTGCCCTTTCTTCTGCCGGTACAGAGGTGAGGACCGAGCGACTGTTACTGGTCCATTTGGTGAGTTTGAATCCACCAGTAGCACATACTGCTATCAGCTCCTTCACCAGACAGATTGCTCGTGTCTCATTCTCAATCGATTTGACGCAGTCATCTACATAAAAGTTCTGACGTATGGTGTTAAGAACTTCAGTGTCGTACTTCCCTTCATTGTCATCAGCTGTCCGTTTCAGCGCGAAATTGGCACAGCTAGGGGATGAGACCGCTCCGAAGAGATGGGATGTCATTCGGTACTCTGCCAGTGGCTTGGTGGTGTCTCCTCCAGGCCACCACAGGAATCTTAGGAAGTCCACATCGTCCTCAGGTATTTTTACTTGGTGGAACATTCCTTCGATGTCCGCCATTACTGCCACAGGTTCCTGTCGGAATCTAAGGAGTACACCTAGCAAGGTGTTCGTAAGGTCAGGGGCTTGCAGCAGTTCCGCGTTTAAAGAAGTCCCTTGGAAGGTGGAAGTACAGTCAAACACCACCCGGATTGTCTTTTTCCTTTTGTGGTAGACCCCATGGTGGGGAATATACCACAATCTTCCATCATTCCGGAGGAGCTGTTCATCTGGGACCCTTTCCGCATGTCCTTTCCTCAAGACATCATTCATGAAGGTAATGTAGTCATTTCGAAAAGCTTCATCTTTCTTAAATCTCTGGCTGAGACTTCTGGTTCTTTGTTCTGCCACCTTCCTGTTGTTTGGTAGGCAGATGTTGTCTTGACGGAATGGGAGTCGTATGACATAGTGACCTTCTTTCATTGTGATGGAGTCATTGACCACTTTGAGGAACTTCTTGTCTTCAAATGAGTGCTCTTGCTTCTCATTGTAAGCCAACTCTGAGAAGTCCTGATTATATTGTTGGACCAGGAGCTCTTCAAGTTTGGCTACAGAGATTCTGTTTGAAGTTATCTGTGGTCGACCCTGATCATCTGTTAGAGTGGTACTGCCAAGAGGTCCATTAACAGTCCAACCTAGGCGTGTCAGAACTGCATAAGGCCCGTCATGTTGGCTGTTGATGACTCTCAGTGGCTCTATGGCCTTCGGGACATTTGCTCCAATCAGTAGAGCTACCTCTGCTCTGATAGAGTTCAGTTGGACATCCTTAAGGTAAGGCCACGCCTCCAAATCCGCTTGAATGGGGATGTTCTCCTGACTGACAGGGATGTTATTCTGTGTGAAAACCTCTGGGAGTTCAATGAAGCTGCTTCCATCTAGGCTGCATATTCCAGTCCAGTCATAGTATGGGTTTTCACTGGTTTCTCTTGACCCATTGTTTTAAGAAGGATCTCTGTTCTTCTTCCTCGGATAGACAACTGCTCCATCAGCTTCTCCGTACAGAAGGTTGCGTTGCTACCGGGATCCAAGAACGCATATGTTTCGATAACACAGCTTCCCTTGTTAGCTTTGACCTTCACAGGTACGACTGCCAGCTTATAATCCTTAGCTCCGGCCCCTGTATGCTCCGTAGACACCATAGCAGTGATAACAGGGTTGCATTTGGAGCTGGCATCCTTTTTAGCTGCAGTGTCTGCTGCAGAGGAATTCTCAATATGCAGGACAGTTGGGTGTTTCTTTTCACAGACGTGACAAGTGAGACGTTTCCTGCATGAAGCTGTCATGTGACCTCTGACCAGGCAGGCAAAGCAGAATCCTTGTTTCTTTAGAAATTCAATTTTCTCTTTGTGAGGCAGCTTAGACATGGTTTGACATGATTCCATCGCATGATTCCCTTTACAGAATACACATGGCCCAGGAAAGGCGTTAGTGTTCACCGTTGTGGTGTCCATTATTCTGTTTCCCTTTTCCTTGGAGTTCATGTCAGTATCCGTCTTGTCCATCACAGGTGTGACAGCAGTCACAAAACTTTTCTTGCTGCTGGATTTCGTATACGGCAAGTTTGTTTTGGGGTTTCTTGCCTTAATTCCAGCCTCATCTTTAATTTCTCCAAAAACAGGATCCAGTATGATTTTGGCTTGTTTTTCCATAAACTCAATTAGGTCATAGAACTTAGGTCTTTGCCGGGTTTCCTCAACAATATCACATACAGTAGATCTCCATTTCTCTCTCAGCTTAAATGGGAGCTTTGAGACAAGTCGCTTCATATTAGATGGTAAGTCAAGCTCTGTCATGTATGGGAGATCTCTGACTGCATTGCCACAGCTTCTTAGATAAAGCGCATAGCTGTTCAGGGCCTTTCCGTCGTCAGAACCGATTGGATTCCAGTTTAAGGCCTTCTCAATGTATGCAGTTGTTATTTTGAAATCGTCACCAAAGTGTTGTTTAAGCAGGTGCTTGGCCTCTGCATAGCCTGCCGCAGCACTTAAATGCAGACAGCTTCGTACCAACTCCTTTGGCTGTCCAACTGTATACTGTTCAAGAAAGTATAGTCGGTCCTCATTACTGTCTGTTTTATTTTCAATATTATGTTTAAAGGCCTGCATAAATGGCCGGTAGGCAAGAGGATCGCCATCGAACATCGGCACTTCTCTTCCTGGCAGTGAGGCCAGCCGTTGCTGTGCCATAAACAAATCAGCCAGGTCGGTCTGTCTTTGCAGCATGACTGTGAGGTCAGGATTTTCAGGCCTTGAATGTGTTTCACTTCGGGGGGTGGACCTGTCTTGGGTTTGGGACCTGTCTCGTCTCTGTGTTCCTTCAGACATGAAAACTTTGGATGTACGGGGTTTTGTTCCAGTTATTCTGGCCTGTTCTGCGGCTTCGGCTGCAGCTGCTCCTGCTGTCATTGTAAACCCTTTGATCATTGGCCTTCTGGTGGTTTGTGACGCCTGCATAAGATTCTGTAATGGCGTTTTCGGTATAGATCCGAGGTCAAGATCCAGGTGTGACAGGCTTAGATCGGTGCCGCAAACAGCTGGTTTTGTCACCCCTAATGGTTGTGTCACCCCTAGTGGATCTGGGTCAGGGGACTTTTCCTCCACAGTTTCATTTTCATTTTGAGATTCCATTTCATTTTCTTCAGTATTTCCGTTTTGTCCCATGGCATTTTCAAAATGCTCCAGAGTTTTTAATTTTGCATCACTTGCAGCAATTTCTGATTCAACAGCCAGTGTTTCCAGTTGCGCAATTATATTCATTCTTTCCATTTCCAGTTCATGTTTCTTGCTTAATTTCTCGGCTTTGGCCATTAAAGCAGCTTTATTTGCCGCCGCTTTCATGCGCTCAGATGAAATAGCACTTGTTTTTGATGCCTTTGAACTCGTTTTTGATGCTTTTGAACTTGACACAGACACATTGTCAGTTGTTTCCACCAGTGATTGTGGGTCGGGCTCTGGCTGCCCACCTTTAAACCATTGTTCAACTTCACCCATAAATGCATTGTAATCGGCCATTTTTGGTTCATACCAGTGTACATTCTCATCATTTTTATCCTCCTCAGAGAGTAATTCCTGAACATACCCATGGTGCATTTTAAATTCATCCAGAACCTTTAGAAATTCCGACACGCAATGACGCACACTGTCAGCATCAACACCCTCATCCATCATTTGTTTTATTTCATTCATTTTGCGAGTGCAGTGCCCAAGTTTGCCCTTGCGCGTCGCGCAACGGGTTTTATATTCTGAACTCATTTCTTTTGAACCCATTTCAGTGACCATTTCGGCCTCCACAACATATTCATCATGATCCTTGTCCGCCATTGTTTCACAGTTCATTCCACAGACAGTTTAATTCATATAATTCATTGACAGTTTCGATCGGTTCAGTTCATTTGCATATCCATTGTTATTCATTTCGTTCCGTAACGCACAGCATTGATTGACAGCGCAACACATTTCATTCATTTGAATTCCCTTTGTTTGTGGTCACGGCCACGTTCATTCATGTCCACAGTGCACACTCATGATCATGTTATTTATTTCGTTTGATCGCCAAGTGCTTGTTATTATTTTGCTTCCTTCTTGTTGTATTGTTTCCTTGTTGTATTTCGTTTCGACTTTAATCATGAATCGATCACAAGTTCACAACGATCGCAACAGCGCGGATCGCGCGACTTTCGTTTCAAAACAAAAAACAACTTGTAGAAGGCTATTAGTTCTGTCCGTATGTGTGTCTGTGTGTGTGTGTGTGTGTGGTTGAAAATGTTTGCCCTGCCGCTCTATTGTCTATTGTCTGTCTGTCTGGCTGTCTGTCTGGATCACCTTCCTGATCACAGAGTGACTCCCACAAAGAAAACGTCACCTTCTGGGCCATCCCATTCATTAACATCACAATCAAGTCGCAATAGAATTCTAATAATAGCAGCAATCATATAGCAATCATTTCAAATAATTTCATATCAGTATAACCTCCTTAAATAAATCATATTTCATCAGGCATAATTCATAATTCATATAAATAAAAATAAATAATCATAATTCATAGAAAATGTCCAAATGGCTTCAACAATTATATTATATTATATTATATTATATTATATTATATTATATTATATTATATTATATTATATTATATTATATTATATTATATTATATTATATTATATTATATTATATTATATTATATTATATTATATTATATTATATTATATTATTAGTGTTATAACTGTATTAATGTATATATTATTTTTATATTTTAGGGACCAGGGTTCAGAGCGTATCTGCTATGACACAACCTCTCTCAGAGTTATTTGATGACTGTATTAATGTATATTAATGTATATATTATATTATATTTATATTTTAGGGACCAGGGATCAGAGCGTATCTGTTATGACACAACCTCTCCAGAGTTATTTGATGACTGTATTAATGTATATTAATGTATATATTATATTATATTAATGTATATATTTCTATTATCTTATAGGGACCAGGGATCAGAGCGTATCTGCTATGACACAACCTCTCCAGAGTTATTTGATGACTGTATTAATGTGTATTAATGTATATATTTATATTATTTTACAGGGACCAGGGTTCAGAGCGTATCTGTTATGACACAACCTCTCCAGAACTATTTGATGACTGTATTAATGTGTATTAATGTATATATTTATATTATTTTACAGGGACCAGGGTTCAGAGCGTATCTGCTATGACACAACCTCTCCAGAACTATTTGATGACTGTATTAATGTGTATTAATGTATATATTTATATTATTTTACAGGGACCAGGGTTCAGAGCGTATCTGCTATGACACAACCTCTCCAGAACTATTTGATGACTTCTTGCTCTACAGCTCAGCAGTGTCTGTGTTGATGTTTGCTCTGCCGTTTATCACCGTCATGGTGTGTTACGGGTTAATGGTGAGGAGACTGTTGTTCAGGTTAGTATAAAACCCTATATATAACCCTATATATAACTCTATATAACCCTATATATAACTCTATATAACCCTATATATATAACCCTATATAACATGGTGTGTTATGGGTTAATGGTGAGGAGACTGTTGTTCAGGTAAATACCATCCTATACCCCTATACATTCCCTATATAACCCTATATATAACTCTATATAACCCTATATATAACCCTATATAACATGGTGTGTTACGGGTTAATGGTGAGGAGACTGCTGTTCAGGTAAATAAACCTTCCCTATATAACCCTATATATAACTCTATATAACCCTATATATAACCCTATATAACATGGTGTGTTATGGGTTAATGGTGGGTAGACTGTTGTTCAGGTAAATACCACCCTATAACCCTATATATACCCTATATAACCCTATATATAACTCTATATAACCCTATATATAACCCTATATAACATGGTGTGTTATGGGTTAATGGTGAGGAGACTGCTGTTCAGGTAAATAAACCTTCCCTATATAACCCTATATATAACTCTATATAACCCTATATATATAACCCTATATAACATGGTGTGTTACGGCTTAATGGTGAGGAGACTGCTGTTCAGGTTGGTATAAAACCACCTACACCCCTAAACCCTCCCTATATATGACCCTGTGTGTGTTTGTGTGTGTGCGTGTGCGCGCGTGCGTGTATCCTAAACCCCTAAAGCTTCCCTATAGACTAATTATTTGTTTACAAACATTGGGACTGGACCCAATGTTTGTTTCATGGAATCAATTCCCAGCAGATCTCCAAACATGTTGTTTTGGTGTGTGTGTGTTGGATAGAGAGGTGGAGGAGAATCTATAGATTTGTTGTCACTCAGACAGGCCTGTCAATCATTGTGTAAAAGCTGAGTGATTTGTTCTAATGTGTGTTGAACGGTTTGTGTTTTTATTATTGTTTTGTTATTGTTACAAATATTAAAGGTAACAGGTAACTTTAGTGTGTTTGTAAACAGATTAGTTTAAAACCAGAATCTAACTCCACCCACCTCCACTCTATTGGCTCATTATGAATCTAACTCCACCCACCTCCACTCTATTGGCTCATTATGAATCTAACTCCACCCACCTCCACTCTATTGGCTCATTATGAATCTAACTCCACCTCCCCTCCACTCTATTGGCTCATTATCAATCTAACTCCACCCACCTCCACTCTATTGGCTCATTATCAATCTAACTCCACCCACCTCCACTCTATTGGCTCATTATGAATCTAACTCCACCTCACCTCCACTCTATTGGCTCATTATCAATCTAACTCCACCTCACCTCCACTCTATTGGCTCATTATCAATCTAACTCCACCTCACCTCCACTCTATTGGCTCATTATCAATCTAACTCCACCTCACCTCCACTCTATTGGCTCATTATCAATCTAACTCCACCTCACCTCCACTCTATTGGCTCATTATGTGTTTACAGTGAGACAGGAGGAGGTGAGACAGAGGGCGGGGCCTCAGGGGGCGTGGCATCATGGGGCGTGGCCTCAGGGGGCGTGGCCTCAGGGGGCGTGGCCTCCCAGCGCTCCAAACAGAAGTCAGTGAAGATGATCATCATCGTTCTGTCAGCGTTTATGTTGTGTTTCCTCCCATTCCACCTCACCAGGTAATACTACTGATATAGTACTACTATAGTACACTACTAGTACTGTACTACTAGTACTGCAGTACTAGTACTGCAGATCATCGTTCTGTCAGCGTTTATGTTGTGTTTCCTCCCATTCCACCTCACCAGGTAATACTACTGATATAGTACTACTATAGTACACTACTAGTACTGCAGTACTAGTACTACAGTACTAGTACTGCAGTACTAGTACTGCAGATCATAGTTCTGTCAGAGTTTATGTTGTGTTTCCTCCCATGCCACCTCACCAGGTAATACTACTGATATAGTACTACTATAGTACACTACTAGTACTGTACTACTAGTACTGCAGTACTAGTACTGCAGATCATCGTTCTGTCAGCATTTATGTTGTGTTTCCTCCCATTCCACCTCACCAGGTAATACTCAGTGTTGCCACAGTTACTTTGAAACAGTAATCCGACTACTGACTACTGCTCGGAAAAGTAACTTAGTTACGTGGTTAGTTACTGACTACTTGATTTGGAAAGCAACTAAGTTAGATTACTTGTAGTTACTTGCGGCATATAGGACTAGCACCAAGATTCTTTAGGTTAGACGTGGTTAGGGTTGGGACTCGTTAGGATTTTATCGAGTCTGGGTCCTTACCGAGTCCCTCTTATCGAGTCCACCTCACTAGGTAATACTAGTATACTAGTACTATAGTATTTTGGATCCATCATTTAGCTGGGAACCACTTGGGGACCACCTGGAATCCTCTACATGGGGGACAACTGAAACTACTGCATACTACTACTACTATTAATAATGTGTTTTTTTCTCTAGGAGTCTGCATTACTCCTTCAGACACCTCCGACAAGTCAACCCTGATACGGTGAGTAGTGATGTAATTCATGATGTCATTGATGATGTCATTGATGATGTCATTAAGCCACGCCCAAAAAACTTTGAAGACACAGTGAGTTATCGGCGTGGCTTAATGACATCAAAAGGGGTTTCGGCTTGTTTGTGAAGTCTATGCCAGTGTGCATTGAAGTGTGTTTTGTCCAGGATGAACAGGACATCTTAAAAAGAAAATGAAGATAGGTGACCCTTGCGGTTCCATTTGGTTTCATGTTTACACTCTCAAGAGTTAAAATATCCATCATGTGAATTATCCCAAGTCTACACAACTAGAGAATGTAGAAGATTAATGGTCATTTTGATCTGTATGTTGGACTGTTTGGTTTCCCCAAATCCAGCCTGGAATTGTGGAGAAAAGCAAAATAAATATTTAGGTTTGGGGTTTCAAATGGTGGTCCATGACTCAAATGCTGAATAACTAGTGGGCCCTGGTATGAAAAAGGTTGAAAACCACCAGACACCGTATATAAATATCGTTCTTTCCTCCAGGTCAGCTGCTCTCTGCTAGAGGCCTCCAGCTTCGCCTACAAGGTAAACCTCCTGTAGATGTATAAACATCATTTTTCTCAGACTTTTCGAAAATAATTTATACAAAGGCGATTTTGTCGCGGACAAAGCCAACTCGGGTTGTGACAAATCATGACGACACACACAATATCATCATATAATCTATTTGCAAGAAGTAGAAAACGGCAGGATACAACACTTTTTCGTTTTTCATCTTAGAAATGATTTGATTGTTCCAAAAGATTGTGTGTGATAATTGTCGTCATGATTTGTCTGTATATATAAACATGTATAAACATGTATAATTGTTTGTGTATATTTAATGTATTTTACCAGGTGACTCGTCCTCTAGCCAGTGCTAACAGCTGTGCATTTTATATATAAACATGTATAAACATTATTTTAATGTATTTTAATGTGTTTAATGTATTTTACCAGGTGACTCGTCCTCTAGCCAGTGCTAACAGCTGTGCATTTTATATATAAACATGTATAAACATTATTTTAATGTATTTTAATGTGTTTAATGTATTTTACCAGGTGACTCGTCCTCTAGCCAGCGCTAACAGCTGTGTATTGTATATATTAACATGTATAAACATGTATAAACATTATTTTAATGTATTTTAATGTATTTGTGACCCGTCCCTAGCCAGTGCTAACAGCTGTGTATTGTATATATAAACATGTATAAACATGTATAATGTATTGTTTGTGTGTATTTAATGTATTTTACCAGGTGACTCGTCCTCTAGCCAGCGCTAACAGCTGTGCATTTTATATATAAACATGTGTAAACATTATTTGAATGTGTTTTACTTTTGATGTCTTTTAACAGGTGACCCGTCCTCTAGTCAGTGCTAACAGCTGTGTATTGTATATATAAACATGTATAAACATTATTTTAATGTATTTTAATGTATTTTAACAGGTGACTCGTCCTCTAGCCAGCGCTAACAGCTGTGCATTTTATATATAAACATGTATAAACATTATTTTAATGTATTTTAATGTGTTTTAACAGGTGACTCGTCCTCTAGCCAGCGCTAACAGCTGTGTATTGTATAAACATGTATAAACATTATTTTAATGTATTTTAATGTATTTTAACAGGTGACCCGTCCTCTAGTCAGTGCTAACAGCTGTGTATTGTATATATAAACATGTATAAACATTATTTTAATGTATTTTAATGTATTTTAACAGGTGACTCGTCCTCTAGCCAGCGCTAACAGCTGTGTATTGTATATATAAACATGTATAAACATTATTTTAATGTATTTTAATGTATTTTAACAGGTGACTCGTCCTCTAGCCAGCGCTAACAGCTGTGCATTTTATATATAAACATGTATAAACATTATTTTAATGTATTTTAATGTGTTTTAACAGGTGACTCGTCCTCTAGCCAGCGCTAACAGCTGTGTATTGTATAAACATGTATAAACATTATTTTAATGTATTTTAATGTATTTTAACAGGTGACCCGTCCTCTAGCCAGCGCTAACAGCTGTGCATTTTATATATAAACATGTATAAACATTATTTGAATGTGTTTTACTTTTGATGTCTTTTAACAGGTGACCCGTCCTCTAGTCAGTGCTAACAGCTGTGTATTGTATATATAAACATGTATAAACATTATTTTAATGTATTTTAATGTATTTTAACAGGTGACTCGTCCTCTAGCCAGCGCTAACAGCTGTGTATTGTATAAATAAACATGTATAAACATTATTTTAATGTATTTTAATGTATTTTAACAGGTGACTCGTCCTCTAGCCAGCGCTAACAGCTGTGTATTGTATATATAAACATGTATAAACATTATTTTAATGTATTTTAATGTGTTTTAATGTATTTTAACAGGTGACTCGTCCTCTAGCCAGCGCTAACAGCTGTGTTGATCCCATCCTCTACTTCCTGGCTGGACAGGAAGTTCGCAGCAACCTGAAGAAGAGCAAGACTTCAAAGAGAAACGTCTAAATATTAACTATTAATTAACTAGTTAACTCTAAACCAGGACTTCAAAGAGAAACGCCAGATAACTATTTTAGTCCCAAAAGACCACAAAACTAAAGATTTATTTTGCTTTTCTCCACAATTCCAGGCTGGATTTGGGGAAACCAAACAGTCCAACATACAGATCAAAATGACCATTAATCTTCTACATTCTCTAGTTGTGTAGACTTGGGGTAATTCACATGATGAATATTATAACTCTTGAGAGTGTAAAAAAGAAACCAAATGGACCTGCAAGGGTCCATGGACCAACTGTCCATCATTTAGCCTGGGGACCACCTGGAACCCTCTCAGACAGACAGGGACCACTGGTTGGTCCTGGGGACCACCTGGAATCCTCTCAGACAGACAGGGACCACTGGTTGAAAACCACTGAACTACTGTAGATAAACCTGAACCAACATAACCAGATAACTACAGACTGGTTTTCTGAAAAGGAAAACAGACATTGAGGGGTAGAATCTGAGTTAAAGCCAGGAGAAAGCAAGGGGTAGAATGGGTGCAGGGGCATTTTCTTTTTTATTCTTTTCAAAATGTGAATGTGTGATTGTAGAACCATTTATTTATTACTGAAAGACAGCGACTACAACCAGACATACAGTACATAGATGGTAACGTCACGCCACAAACATCAACATTGTAATAAAAGTATAATAAATATCAAAATAAAGTCCTTGTTCAAATGACGACAGGGAATGTAAAAAAACACACACACAAATAGGACTTTACAGCATCACCTACTGGTCAATAAATTCAATCATATATTTAACCATAGTGGAGGTAAATAAATATATACAGTGAAGGGAAAGCGTTAGTGTGGAGGGAGTCATATTTTATTATAGAATAACATGTAATATTAGTTCATTATTCAGCTGTTCTAGTTGGAGGATTTATTTGTAATGTGTTTCAGTAGAACCTGTCCAGTTTTGGGCAGTAACTATTAACTAATCCAGCGGTTTTCAACCTTTGTGACACCAGGGACCACCATTTAATCAGCATTTGAGCCATGGACCACCATTTGAAGACATTTTAGACCCAAAGACCTAAAAATAAATAAATAAATAAATAAATAAATAAATAAATAAATAAATAAATAAAATAAACTTTTGGTTTTGTTCACAATTCCAGGCTGGATTTGGGAAACAAAACAGTGTAAACTTCTTAATGAAGTGGTGCTAATTCATATGATGAATATTTAACTCTTGAGAGTGGGAAAATGAAACCAAATGGACCCGCAAGGGTCCATTTGGTTTCATTTTTGTATATGTATATATATATGTATATATATGTATGTGTATGTATGTATGTATGTGTATGTATGTATGTGTATGTATATATATATATATATATATATATATATATATATATGTATATATATATATATATATATATATATATATATATATATATATATATATATATATGATTACATATTATTTTCAA
>CM076977.1:3514824-3519824 GCA_039105355.1 Benthosema pterotum
AAAATTTTAGGCTCGGGCCTAAAATATATGCAAATCAGTAGGGCCGGGTCGGGCCTAGAGCTCCATGGAAAAAGCAATATATATTAAATTATTTTATTAGGGTAAAAATAATAGTTCTGTTCTGTGTATTTACCTCTACTGAAGATTGTGCTGATTGGTGTTTTCTCTTTTACTCAGTGTAGAGAGCTCAAATTCTACCCAAACCCGACCAGGACCGACCCAACCCGACATTGTAGGGCCAGGCTTTGGGCCTGGTCAGGTAGGGCCGACTCAGGGCCAGGCCTCAGTTTTCAGGCCCGTTGAGAACTCTACTCTTGTTATATTTATCATTCTGTTGATAGTGATGAAAGCAAATCCCACGACTGCATTATACTAGATGTCCTTTAATATGGACATAAATACCTGTGTGTGTGTGTGTGTGTGTGTGTGTGTGTGTGTGTGTGTGTGTGTGTGTGTGTGTGTGTGTGTGTGTGTGTGTGTGTGTGTGTGTGTGTGTTCAGGAAATCCAGTTCTCAAGAGCTGTTTGTTTTTAGAAGTCGTGTGGTGAGAACGCGTGTCACAGCTTGTAGAACACACACACACACGCACGCACACACACACACACACACACACACACACACACACACACACACACACACACACACACACAGGGTGTGTACCTGGGAATGTCTTGAGACAGGATATGCTGGAAGGAGGAAACCCTGTGTGCAGGTCTGTGTGTGTGTGTGTGTGTGTGTGTGTGTGTGTGTGTGTGTGTGTGTTGCGCGTGCGCGTGCGTGCGTGTGTGTTTGACATCGAAGCAAAGTGTTTATTGAATAGACAGATTGAGTGAACATGTATTCTCTCTCACACACGCACGCACACATGCACGTGTGCGCGTGCGCGCGCGCGCACACACACACACGCACACACACACACACACACACACACACACACACACACACACACACACACACACACACACACACACACATTACACAGGGTAGAGGAGCCAACATCCTCCCTGTTGAGCCGCTGACCAGAGCAGCTACATCCTCTGGTTGTGTGTGTGTGTGTGTGTGTGTGTGTGTGTGTGTGTGTGTGTGTGCGTGCGTGTGTGTGTGTGTGTGTGTGTGTGTGTGTGTGTGTGTGTGTGTGTGTGTGTGTGTGTGTGTGTGTGTGTGGTCAGTTACCACCCCTCTCTCTCTCTCTTTCAGTCTACACGACTCAGAGATGAATGAACCTCCATTTTCTCTGAGTTTGTGTTAAAGCTTAATTTATTTCAGATGATTTTATAAATCAAACCTCAGAAGTTCTTATTATTGTATTATTTTAAAGTTTATTTGTTTTATCAGGTTCAGGTTAACTTTTTCATTCAAACAGAAGAAGATTCTTTTCAACAGGAAGGACTAACACTACCCTGTCTGAGTTTGATTACAGTAAGTTATAGTTATACTTTATTATGATTACAGTAAGTTATAATTATACTTTATTATGATTACAGTAAGTTATAGTTATACTTCTTTATGATTACAGTAAGTTATAATTATACTTTATTATGATTACAGTAAGTTATAGTTATACTTCTTTATGTTTACAGTAAGTTACTGTATATTTATATTCCTTCATTAGTACAACAGTAAGTTATATTTATACTGCATTAGGTTTACAGTAAATTACTGTATATTATTATTATTATTATTTCATTAGGATTGCAGTAAGTTATAGTTATACTGCATTATATTTACAGTAAGTTATATTTATAGTTTATTAAGTTTACAGTAAGTTATATTCATACTTTATTAAGTTTACACTAAGTTATATTTATAGTTTACACTAAGTTATATTTATAGTTTACACTAAGTTATATTTATAGTTTACACTAAGTTATATTTATACTGCATTATGTTCACAGTAAGTTATAGTTGCATTACTTTATTAGCTTTACAGGAATCCTGTTTGGTGTTTCAAGTGTTAACTATTGAAACACATCAGATCTACAAGCTCACAGCAGTGTGGATGTAGATCTACAAGCTCACAGCAGTGACAATGTAGATCTACAAGCTCACAGCAGTGACGATGTATATCTGATGTTTTTGAACCATTGTGAAAATGCGTTGCAGATATTTTAATATTACATTCTGTCAAATCAAACGTTATTTTCACTCAAATCATGACTTCTATAGGGAATCCCTGGAACTATTATGTAATAACTGTTATGTAATAATGAATATCAGGATATTATTTCATGCCTTAATGTCAGCCAATCAAAATGCCTCTTACTGTCATGTGTTTGTTCTGTTTGGACCAAAAAAAACAAATAGAGTGAAAATACATTTTCACAACAAATATTTTCTGAAGATGAATTTTAAATTTACTACTACTACTATTGAACTACTATTAAATGTGTCAATAATGTCATTCTGTCATAATGTCTGGACAATGTTTTATTACAAATTGTAGAAGCAACAAACATGAATTCGATTAAAAAAAAATCCTCAACATGTTCCAATTATAAAAAACAACCAATAATAATTTGTTCATAATCGCATATTATTTGTGTGACAATTAATTGATCATCATCTTTATTTTTATTGTGACAGATCCTGATCTACAACAGACAGACAGACAGACAGACAGACAGACAGACAGACAGACAGACAGACAGACAGACAGACAGACAGACAGACAGACATGATGATGATGGAATTGAAGATCCAGTTGATTCCCACTGGAGAAATAATCCTTTCACCTGGAAAGAATGGAGAGTATGGATGTAAGGTTAGTACCTATACCACCTACCTATCTACTACTACTACTACTACTACTACTACTACTACTACTGCTACTACTACTACTACTACTACTACTACTACTACTACTACTACTACTACTACTACTACTACTACTGCTACTACTACTACTACTACTACTACTACTACTACTGCTACTGCTACTACTACTACTACTACTACTACTACTACTACTACTACTACTACTACTAACCCTAAAGAATGGAGAGTATGGATGTAAGGTTAGTACCTATACCACCTACCTATCTACTACTACTACTACTACTACTACTACTACTACTACTACTACTACTACTACTAACCCTAAAGAATGGAGAGTATGGATGTAAGGTTAGTAACTATAACTACCTATCTACTGTTATAACTACCTATCTACTACTACTAACCCTAAAGAATGGAGAGTATGGATGTAAGGTTAGTAACTATATCTACCTATCTACTACTACTACTATACTACTACTACTACTACTACTACTACTACTACTACTACTACTACCAGTGTTGTAGTGGTACTTTTAGAAGTGGGGGGACGCCTCTGAAAGGGGAATTCCCCCCATTTTATTATTTTTTTCTGAGAGTGTACAAATGTGAACCAAATGGACCCTAGCGGTAGCGGGTCCATTTGGTTCCATTTGTACACTCTCAAAAAAAGGAAACTCATTAACATGGTGAAACACATCTTGATGATGTCATCAAGATGTATTTCACCATGCTAATGATTTTTTTCAGACCCAAAAATATTTTAGATGTGAGAAGTGGGGGGACGCCGTCCCCCTGCGTCCCCCCTCCACTACACCCCTGACTACTACTACTACTACTACTATACTACTACTACTGTTACTACTGTTACTACTACTACTACTACTACTACTACTACTACTACTACTACTACTACTACTACTACTACTACTACTACTACTACTACTATACTACTACTACTGCTACTACTGTTACTACTACTACTACTACTACTACTACTACTACTACTACTACTACTACTACTGTTACTACTGTTACTACTGTTACTACTACTACTACTACTACTACTACTACTACTACTACTGCTACTACTACTAACCCTATAGAATGGAGAGTATGGATGTAAGGTTAGTACCTAGAACTACTACTACTGCTAGTACTAAAGTACTATTATACCTATACCTACTAACAGAACTAATGGCTGATCTAATGAATGACTTTATCCAGTGTTGCAACGCCGCTATAATAACAAACATGACTTAAGCTGCTGTTACTAAAACCAGAGCCTCAGTGCAGTCATGGTTAAAATAACAGCAGTCTGCTTTCTTAAGGTTTTTCTTTGTTTGTTATTTAAGGCCAAAAGCTGAACTGTTTACATGTAAATAATGTGTCACATTTTCGCTGTACTTGTGAAGTATAATCGCTCTCACTTCTGCACTGTTAATGAAGGAAAACAAACACACAGCTGTTCTGTGACACCAAACACAGATCGCCTTACTTCTGCCCGCTATAGACCTGCGCAGTGACGTCACAGCCCCTGTTCCAGAAGTGGATTCCCCATTTATTTTCCCCATAGACTTTTAGAAAATGGTTAATAAAAACATGATTGCGCCGCGGCCAAAGCCAACTCGGGTCGTGACAACAAACACAATATCATCATATAATATCTAATCAGCAAGAAGTAGAAAACGTCAGGATGCAACACTTTTGGTTTGGTTTTTCATCTTAAAAATTATTTGATTGTCCCAAAACATTGTGTGTCGTCATGATTCGTCACGACGTGAGTTGTCTTTGTCCGCGGCGTAATCGTCTTTATATGAATCATTTTCGAAAAGACTATGCGAAAAATTCATGGGGAATCCACTTCTGGAACAGGGGCGGTGACGTCACTGCGCAGGTCTATAGAAATCCTATTAGAAAAATCCTATAGGATTTTTTAAAAAGGATTCCTATAAGATATTGTGGGATTTTTGGATCCTGAATCCATTTGGATTCCTATTGGAAATCTAATAGGATTTGTCCCAAAATCTTATAGGACTTTCTATTGGAATCGTAAGGGATTTTTTGACTAGGGGCATCCAGGGTGGGACTAGCTATAGGGTACCAGGAGCTCTCCTGGTGGGCCGCGGCCATATAGGACTGGCTATAGGGTGAACCAGGAGCTCTCCAGGTGGGCCACGACCATAGGACTGGCTATAGGGTGTAGCAGGAGCTCTCCAGGTGGGCCAG
>CM076977.1:3524824-3532324 GCA_039105355.1 Benthosema pterotum
AGAGAGAGAGAGAGAGAGAGAGAGAGAGAGAGAGACAGAGACAGAGAGAGAGAGAGAGAGAGAGAGAGAGAGAGAGAGACCTAGACATACAGAGAGAGAGAGAGACTTCCTGGTCTGTCGTTCCTTGAGGGAGTGACTTCACTACTGTGACAGAAAAGGAGAAAAGGGAAAGGAGATTATTAGTTCATGGAACAGTTTTATGTTTTAGTTCTTAAACCTAAAACTACGTCATTTCTCACCTGGACAGAGAGTGAGAGATGATAGAATCTTTTACATGTTAAACATTATACGTTCATTATGTGTAAATGATAGATGTGTAGAGTAGAGTAGAGTAGAGTAGAGTAGAGTAGAGTAGAGTAGAGTAGAGTAGAGTAGAGTAGAGTAGAGTGGTTCTGTCTATTGGACAGTTACACATTAACTAGAGAGAGAGAGAGAGAGAGAGAGAGAGAGAGAGAGAGAGAGAGAGAGAGAGAGAGAGAGAGAGAGAGAGAGAGAGAGAGAGACAGAGAGAGAGAGAGAAAGAGAGAGAGAGAGAGAGAGACAGAGACAGAGAGAGAGAGAGAGAGACAGAGACAGAGACAGAGACAGAGACAGAGAGAGAGAGAGAGGATATTTGATAAGGACATATTAGTGTGAACTTCACTCTCTCTCTCAGTCATTCACTAACAGTCATCCAGTAATCCAGTCCAGTCAGTAGGCTAACATCAGACCGTCCTCTCAGCTCTTCAAGGCGGGGCTGTGCTGCTCTCACAGCGGATCCAACTCTCAGAGAGAGTCGCTGCTTTACTTGGTGAAATCTGATCCATAGAGGCTGCAGTAGATCTAGAAACTCCTCGGTGTGTTGTAGAGAAGGTAAGAATCACATTAACGTCATAATGTTCATCCATGTGTTGGGTCTGGGAGTGGGACTCTGGGTGACATGTGCTGCTGCTGCTGGTATAAATAGATGTTTGTGTAAATCAATGTGTCGCGGTGGTCCGGGCGGACCACACCGGCCATGCTGCCTCTCTGATCCCACTGAAAGCAGCAGAAATGTGTATCATAATCCTCTAAAGTGTCCATTAGGAATGAGTGCAGTAATCCGTGCATACAGTGATTATATTACAACCAGAGAGTGAAGCTAAACCGGCTGTTGTTATTAAAGTGGATACTTTAGTTTAGTTTCCACTGAGGACACAGACAGACACACAGGCACACAGACAGACAGACAGGCGGACAGACAGACAGGCGCACAGACAGCTGCTACATGTTGCTACACTTTGATACATTGTTGCTTCAGTTGTGCAGACAGACTGTTATCTTCTGTTACTTTGTATGAGTTCAGTGTCACTTTGTATCCAGTGCATGTTGTTACAAAGACGCAGTTTGTAGTTGTTTAACTTCTAGTGTTGTTTGCTGTTGTTTCAATCTGAAGTTACTTTGACACATTGTTGCCTCAGTATGAGTTGTGTCGAGTCTGTTAATGTTGTTACTGTAGCGTCTGCTACATTGTATCAGTATTAGTTGTTGCTACTTTGTATCGGTGTCTGTTAGTATTGTTACTGTAACGTCTGCTACATTGTATCAGTATTAGTTGTTGCTACTTTGTATCACTTTGTATCAGTATTAGTTAGAGTCTGTTAGTGTTGTTACTGTAACGTCTGCTACTTTGTATCACTCTGTGTCCCATGTGTTGTCTCAAGGAGTTGTTTTTATTGGTTTTATTAAGTGCTTTTGTTGTTCTAAAGTTTTATCTTGTCTTCCTTGTTATTCTAAAGTTGTATCTTGTCTTCCACGTGTCTGAAGGCTGAGTTTTGGTCAGACATGATAAACTGTACCATAACTTACATTATACTAATCACTACACTGCACTGGTTTTCAGCCAGTGGTCATTGAGAGGGTTCAGGTGGTCCCTGAGAGGGTTCAGGTGGTCCCTGAGAGGGTTCAGGTGGTCCCTGAGAGGGTTCAGGTGGTCCCTGAGAGGGTTCAGGTGGTCCCTGAGAGGGTTCAGGTGGTCTCTGAGAGGGTTCCAGGTGGTCCCCAGCTTTAAGTTGGTTAACCAGATGAAAAGTTGTTTAACCATATGTAACTCTTTGAGAGTGTAAACATGAACCCAAATGTTTACATTTTCAAGAGTTAAAATATTCATCATGTGAATTATCCCAAGTCTACACAACTAGAGAATGTAGAAGATTAATGGTCATTTTGATCTGTATGTTGGACTGTTTGGTTTCCCAAGTCCATATTGTGGACAAACTGCAGAAATTAATACATATTGTGGTCCCTGCTATCAGAAAGGTTGAAAACCACTGCTATAATTGTACTATATTATGCTGTACCATACCATACCATACCATACCATACCATACCATACCATACCATACCATACCATACCAAAAAGATCAAGGGGGTGAATGTAGCACCCAGCCTTGAGCCAGACACAACAGCCCCGCCAATCAGTCTCAGCCCTATTGGCGCGACTGGTTGTGCGTAGGACTGGCGAGTAGGAGTCCCATGTTCGATCCCCGCTTCTGCGTAATACTATAGAGGCAACTTTAGTGTGTACAAACAACTGTGTTTGTAAACAGATTAGTTTAACAACAGAATCTAACTCCACCCACCTCCACTCTATTGGCTCATTATCAATCTGCTGGAGACTGCTGTGCTGTGATTGGATAAAACACTGCCTCACCCCACATACCGCCCCTACTCACACATTAGCGCCGCCTTCCCTGAGCCTGACGGATGTTTAGTTTTCCTGATTTGTCGACAACAACAAAGTTCTGGACCGTCTGCAGGACGGAGCAAGTGTCTGTCTGCAGGGAAACAGCTGCAGCATCACAATAGAAGCAACATGGAGGGGAAAAGGCAAAATATAGTTAATATGGTATATACTGTATCTAATTTGATTTGGGGCTAAAATGTTGCCTCTCAAACTCACCAATGATCCTCTTTTTGTCTGGTAAAAATCCACCATAGACTGTTCAGATGTGACTCAGGGGCGGATGTAACATTTCCCAATTGGGGGGCATGAGAAAATAGTATGGGTGCGGCTTCATCACCCATGGCGTGAAGATGCACCCATACCATTTTCAGTTCCAGAACTTTTATTAGTCAAGTAAAGCATCAATAATAACATCAGTTGTTGTTGAAGCTGCAACAGACACGCAGCATGCATAAAGCTAAAGGTCTGACTCAGAGAGTTTTCTGTTTTCAATGATGAAATGCTGTTGGTTTAGTGGTGACACAGCTGTAGTTAGTTAGTAGCAGTAGTTAGTTAGTAGCAGTAGTAGTGTTTCACATCAGTTTAAATAGAAGCACTTTAATTTGAAATATCTTGTTGTTGTTTTGCATGGCATCATGTTTGGTGGGGCAGACTGGGCATTTAGGGGGGCATTTAGCCCCCCCATGCCCAGCCCATGCCTGGATCCGCCTGATGTGGCATCTACTATCTGTAGGTTGTCGGGTCGAATCCCTTGTGCCCTAATTGCTCCTGATGTTGTGGTTGGTGCCTTGCATGGTTTAGTGGGTTAAAGTCTCAGTGCTGGTGTTGCGTTAGGCTCATTGAACGTCACTGAACAGTCCTGTGTTCGCTACCACCTGTTTGGAATTTGCATACAATGTAAGAGCCAGCAGCACGTTGGGTTAGCCAAAACAAGATACATACAATGTAAGAGCCAGCAGCACGTTGGGTTAGCCAAAACAAGATACATACAATGTAAGAGCCAGCAGCACGTTGGGTTAGCCAAAACAAGCGCCTCTAAACTCACCAAACGATCACATGCAATGTGAGAATGTCTTGTTTCACGTGTCTCATAACATGTTCTACAGTGGAGCTTTAAATTAGTGGTTTTCAACCAGTGGTCCTTGAGAAAGTTCCAGGTGGTCCCCAGGCTAAATGATGGACAGTTGGTTAACCAGATGTAACTCTTTGAGACCGTGAGAATGAAACCAAATGAACCCTTGAAGAGTTAAAATATCCATCATGTGAATTATCCCAAGTCTACACAACTAGAGAATGTAGAAGATTAATGGTCATTTTGATCTGTATGTTGGACTGTTTGGTTTCCCCAAATCCAGCCTGGAATTGTGGATTTTTTTCTGAGGGTGTACAAATGCAACCAAATGAACCCGTCAAAGAAATCCATTAACATGATGAAATACATCTTGATGGTGTCATCAAGATGTTTCACCATGTTAGTGGTTTTCTTCAGACCTCCATTTCTAGGAAACACAGAATGGGGGGGAAACGTTTTTATCATGTCCACCCAACACCTCTAGGGTATACTAATGACATATTAGAATGTTGAAAATGAGTAGAATTCCCCTTTAACTGTCCAGTTCTGTCAGACAGAGGTCATTCAGAGGTCAGGTCATAACAGCTGCTTTACAACACAGACAGAAATCACCCACAGAATGTTGTCTCTAAGCAATAAAACCACATCAAAGAGCATCAAGGGAGATTAGCCAATCAGGTGTTGCAATATTACAGTGTGACAATAAAACAATAAAACAATAAGATGTGAGTAATAGAGAGAGTTATTGGTTCAACTATAGTTCCTGTTAGACTTTATAATTATGTAACACAGAGGTTTTCAACAGGTGGCCCGGGGACCACCAGTGGTCCCTGAGAGGGTTCCAGGTGGTCCCCAGGCTGAATGATGGAAAGTTGGTTAACCAGATGTAACTCTTTGATAGTGTAAACATGAAACCAAATGGACCCTTGCGGGTCAAAAAGTACAGTTAGTCCACATTCACCATCCATCAATCCATTGAGATGAATGGCTCTGACAGAGAAGGTGCATGTACATATGTACATAGACAAAGTGCACACACAGTGACAGGTAGTCGATCTACACGCACGCGCACACACACACACGCACATGCACGCACTCACACATGCACAAAACACACACATACAACTGAAGGACTGTATCGAACTGCTGCTATCCTATCCTATCCCAGTGTTTCCCCCAGAAAATTGTTTAGTCAAGGTGGTGAGGCTTCGAGTCTGTGCTCGTGCGCGTGCACGTCCGTGCATGTGCGCGTGCATGTGTGCGTGCATGTGATGTAATTACAATACCTACGCTTTGGGGTGAAAAACAGCAACACAGCCCCTCACTCATGTGTTTACACCACTCACCTTTATAACAGCTACTTTTCACCACTGTCATCATCTGACTTCAGGCCCTGACCTTTTATTCTAAGGAACCAGATAGGCCATTACGTTTTATAATTAATTTCTTTCCTTTTCAGGTATAGGGTGTCATGACATGTCTTTTTCATGACATGTCCTATTTTAACAGGCTTAAAAGCATATCCAGCATGAAAAGAGACATTGAGAGAACAGAATGCCAACTGTATGGGACTATTAGGACAATTGCCAAATAGTCTCTCAGTCACAATGTGGGGCAGGGTCTCAATTTTTGGGATGACTGAAAAGTCTTTGAGATGAGAGACTGTGCCACGCAAAGGACATCTGGTCACCCTGTGACTGTCCCACAGAAACAGGACATCTGGTCACCCTCAAACTCAGAGCCTTCTGCTAAAACTACACCGCTCCGACACACACACAAACACACGCACGCACGCGCGCAGCAGCAGCAGCACACACGAGCTAAACGTTATGCTAACAATATTGACAGAGAGGCTAACGTTAACTGTATGAAGCCACATAACAGTCGAAGCGCAATAATTTCAGCGTGGTTGTTGTCTGGTTAGGCTGACATACCGGGGGTCCGCGGGCTCTGCAGACACAGACGGCATGCGTTGACCAGCAACCAGACAGCCGCGCAACGCGACTTTTTACTGCTTTGGGAGCAAAACAACTTGCTCTGCACCGCGTGCGTGCGCACAAGCACTGCAGACACACTGATTGGGCATTGCGCAGCACAGAAACACTGGACCAGATTCGCTCCGGTTGAATATTGATTAAATTAATCCATAATCGCGGCCGTTGTGATTTGCTAATGGCATGGTTTCAAATCGCAATTTCGGTTTGAAGCCTTAGCACAGAAAACTTTATTTCATAACGTGCACATTGAAGAGAAATGCAGTTATTTTGTTACCAAAGGGGAAAAAAACTTCTTTCAGAATCTGGCCGCGTGCCAGCTGATACCACCCGGCGTGCACGGAACAGTGTTAGCGAGCCGAGGCAGTGTCGCATGCGAAATATAACTGATCTACAGGCTCATCATGCGGCATGCGTTGTATGAACGACACATTTTAACTTTAACTCTGGTTTCTTGTTTTTTTTTTTTTGTTTTTTTTGGGGGGGAACGTAGCCAAGGCGGGGGAGGGATTCACTCAGGGCGGCCGCCTTAATGATTAAGCGCTGGGGGAAACACTGCTATCCTATCCCATCCCATCCCATCCCATCCCATCCCATCCCATCCCATCCCATCCCATCCCATCCCATCCCATCCCATCCCATCCCATCCTATCCTATCCTATCCTATCCTATCCTATCCTCTTGCACATGTATACGTCACCTCATATAGTAGGCTGTATGTTGTTTGTTTAGTTGTAGCTTTATATAGTCTCGTATATAGCTTTAGATTTATAGTTGTAGTTTCTAGCTGTAGTATATTCATTGTAGTTTCTAGTAGTTGTATATATGTCCTGTCTAGCTTTCTGTTAGCTTCACACTACTGTCACTTTATCACACCTGGTTAGCTTAGCACCTTCACCTCAAGTTAGGTGTACAGTTTGCACTTTACTGATCTGCTGCACTATTGTTTGTCTCGTCTATATATTGTCTCGACTTTGTCTTATTGCACTGTCTGTTGTCTTATTGTCTTGTCTATTGTCTTATTGCACTGTCTATTGTCTTGTCTATTGTCTTATTGCACTGTCTATTGTCTTGACTATTGTCTTATTACACTGTCTATTGTCTTCACTATTGTCTTACTGCACTGTGGAAAATGGAAACGCTATTCCATCCCTGTATATGTCCTGACATACACTGGAGTGACAAATAAAAAACCTTGAACCTTAATCTACAAGCTCACACACACCCTTCCATGGTGTGACATGCGGTGAGCTTGTAGATCAACCACTCATAGAACCAATACAGTGTTTTATAAACAGACCTGGTTGTCTCTAAACTCTCCTTCACTGCAGAAAGGTTTACTGGGATTATAAATAATCCTGCTGCGTTTTGTCAAGAAGTGTTGCATCATTTGGCAGGTGTGAAGTCTCAGTACAATCCTAATGTATTCATTATGAACCACATTATAATCCTCACGAAAACGGTGTCTTCATCTTTACGCACTGCGAGGCGACGTGTAGAGATACCCAGCAGGGGCGAATCTAGGCATGGGGGGGGGGGGGGGGGGGGGGGGTCTGCACCACCAAACATGCAAAACAACCCAAGATATTTCAGTGCTTATTAATTAAAAATGCTGTGAACCACTACTACTGCTACTAACTAACTACAGCTGTGTCACCACTAAACCAACAGCATTTCATCATTGAAAACAGAAAACTCTCTGAGTCAGACCTTTAGCTTTATGCATGCTG
>CM076977.1:3539824-3542324 GCA_039105355.1 Benthosema pterotum
AAGGAATTGATATAGTTTGTTTTATACTAGATAAATGGTAAATGGTGTATTTATATACCACCTTTATCCAAGGTGCTTTACATAGATTGTACATCACATTCACCACATTCACACACACATTCATACACTGATGGCAGTGGAAACCATGCAAGGTACCTACTAGCACATCAGGAGCAATTAGGGCTTCAGTGTCTTGCTCAAGGACACTTCAACACTAACTCTACAGGAGCCTGGGATCGAACCGGCAACCTCGTGGTTACCATCCAGTGACTCTACCCCTGGTATCATGGTTCTAGTTATTATTATCCAGCTACAACAGAGCTCATATCGCGCCACCGAGTGGCGCGATATGAGCTTGTAGTTCTGCTATTTTTGAAAAATTGTGAAAATTTGGTGCAAATCTTTGAATACGTTATTTGGGAAGCAAACATTTTTAACTCAAATCTTTGCTTCTGGGGGATCCCCTAGATTAGAACAACATGTTTTTAGATGAGGTTCTGCAGATAAATAATAGATATTTCTGGGGGTCCTTCCTATGAAATATGTTGAGCATCACTGACACAGAAAGAGATTTTTCCAGAAAAACTAACCTATCCTAAAGAACCTCGCGCCAGGGACTAGAATTTAGTGTCACAAACTAGAATTTAGTGTCATGGACTAGAATCTAGTGTCATGGACTAGAATCTAGTGTCAGAAACTGGAATCTAACTTCAGAAACTACAATCTACTGAGAGGAACTAGAATCTAGCATGAGGAACTAGAATCTAGCGTCGGAAACTAGAATCTAACGCTGTGAACTAGAAACTAGCATCAGAAACTAAAATCTGATCAGGACACAATGAGTTAAATCAGGATTGATCAAGTGATTACTAAAACCAGAACATAATTAACCTCATGGACAACAAACCACTACAGTAGGTTGATAATAACTGACACATTTATTTTTTACCAAAGCAGCTTTATATTATAGTTCTCCAAACGGCCTGATGGATAATATCCAACATGTACTGAACTTTGATTGATTGACAGTTGTACTAACAGTTTGGAGAGTGACAGTATAAATATTAGACGGGTAACCGTCTAATAATTGAACATGGAAGGCAGTGACACAAACAGATGTTCTATATATATCTCTCATTGATTCATAAACATTTTGGTATAGATTAGATTTTAACCAAAACAGAATTCTACATAGTGTGTGTGTGTGTGTGTGTGTGTGTGTGTGTGTGTGTGTGTGTGTGTGTGTGTGTGTGTGTGTGTGTGTGTGTGTGTGTGTGTGTGTGTGTGTGTGTGTGTGTGTGTGTGTGTGTGTGTGTGTGTGTGTGTGTGTGTGTCACCGTGACAACCAGGTTGGGGGCATTCAGATGCACTGACATCACACACACACACACACACACACACACACACACACACACACACACACACACACACACACACACACACACACACACACACACACACACACACACACACACACAGTACATGTGGTATTTCCATCAACAACTGCTCATATTTTCATGTTCAACAGGTTTCTGACTCCAGTGTTTGCTGCAGGCCTGAATGTTGGCATCCATATAATAATAAATAATAATAATACAATTCATAAATTAGAGTTTAAAGTTTTAAAAACAAGTACAAGAACAATCTAATATATTTAACAATATATTTTCTCAGGTGAGTCTTTACTCTGTTCGTTCCTTTTCTCTGTATATTGTTGTTTCCTTTGGAAAAGGAAAAGCGTCTGCTATTGCCTGTCTGGTGGTCTAGTGGTATACTATGTATACTATGTAGGGCAGTATTTAGTCTGGTGGTATACTATGCATACTATGTCTATGTAGGGCAGTATTTAGTCTAGTGGTATACTATGTATACTATGTAGGGCAGTATTTAATCTGGTGGTATACTATGTACTATGTAGGGCAGTATTTAGTCTGGTGGTACACTATGTAGTATATACTATGTAGGGCAGTATTTAGGTCTGGTGGTATACTATGTAGGGCAGTATTTAGTCTAGTGGTATACTATGTAGTATATACTATGTAGGGCAGTATTTAGGTCTGGTGGTATACTATGTAGTATATACTATGTAGGGCAGTATTTAGTCTAGTGGTATACTATGTAGGGCAGTATTTAGTCTAGTGGTATACTATGTAGTATATACTATGTAGGGCAGTATTTAGTCTAGTGGTATACTATGTAGGGCAGTATTTAGTCTAGTGGTATACTATGTATACTATGTAGGGCAGTATTTAATCTGGTGGTATACTATGTACTATGTAGGGCAGTATTTAGTCTAGTGGTATACTATGTAGTATATACTATGTAGGGCAGTATTTAGTCTAGTGGTATACTATGTAGGGCAGTATTTAGTCTAGTGGTATACTATGTATACTATGTAGGGCAGTATTTAATCTGGTGGTATACTATGTACTATGTAGGGCAGTATTTAGTCTAGTGGTATACTATGTAGTATATACTATGTAGGGCAGTATTTAGTCTA
>CM076977.1:3547324-3602324 GCA_039105355.1 Benthosema pterotum
GTGTTATAATGTAGTTTAATAGTGTTATAATGTAGTTTAATAGTGTTAAAGTGTAACACTAATATGTTATAATGTAGTTTAATAGTGTTATAATGTAGTTTAATAGTGTTACAGGGTAACACTAATATGTTATAATGTAGTTTAATAGTGTTATAATGTAGTTTAATAGTGTTATAATGTAGTTTAATAGTGTTATAATGTAGTTTAATAGTGTTAAAGTGTAACACTAATATGTTATAATGTAGTTTAATAGTGTTATAATGTAGTTTAATAGTGTTATAATGTAGTTTAATAGTGTTACAGGGTCAGAGCATCGACCTGTTGAAGACTGTAAGTTATTATGATGGAGTTTAATAGTGTTACAGGGTAACACTAATATGTTATAATGTAGTTTAATAGTGTTATAATGTAGTTTAATAGTGTTATAATGTAGTTTAATAGTGTTAAAGTGTAACACTAATATGTTATAATGTAGTTTAATAGTGTTATAGTGTAGTTTAATAGTGTTACAGGGTAACACTAATATGTTATAATGTAGTTTAATAGTGTTATAATGTAGTTTAATAGTGTTATAATGTAGTTTAATATGTTATAATGTAGTTTAATAGTGTTAAAGTGTAACACTAATATGTTATAATGTAGTTTAATAGTGTTATAATGTAGTTTAATATGTTATAATGTAGTTTAATAGTGTTACAGGGTAACACTAATATGTTATAATGTAGTTTAATAGTGTTATAATGTAGTTTAATAGTGTTATAATATAGTTTAATATGTTATAATGTAGTTTAATAGTGTTACAGGGTAACACTACTATGTTATAATGTAGTTTAATAGTGTTATAATGTAGTTTAATAGTGTTATAATGTAGTTTAATAGTGTTATAATGTAGTTTAATAGTGTTATAATGTAGTTTAATAGTGTTAAAGTGTAACACTAATATGTTATAATGTAGTTTAATATGTTATAATGTAGTTTAATATGTTATAATGTAGTTTAATATGTTATAATGTAGTTTAATAGTGTTACAGGGTAACACTAATATGTTATAATGTAGTTTAATAGTGTTATAATGTAGTTTAATAGTGTTATAATATAGTTTAATATGTTATAATGTAGTTTAATAGTGTTACAGGGTAACACTAATATGTTATAATGTAGTTTAATAGTGTTATAATGTAGTTTAATAGTGTTATAATGTAGTTTAATAGTGTTATAATGTAGTTTAATAGTGTTATAATGTAGTTTAATAGTGTTAAAGTGTAACACTAATATGTTATAATGTAGTTTAATATGTTATAATGTAGTTTAATATGTTATAATGTAGTTTAATATGTTATAATGTAGTTTAATAGTGTTACAGGGTAACACTAATATGTTATAATGTAGTTTAATAGTGTTATAATGTAGTTTAATAGTGTTATAATATAGTTTAATATGTTATAATGTAGTTTAATAGTGTTACAGGGTAACACTACTATGTTATAATGTAGTTTAATAGTGTTATAATGTAACACTAATATGTTATAATGTAGTTTAATATGTTATAATGTAGTTTAATAGTGTTATAATGTAGTTTAATAGTGTTATAATGTAGTTTAATAGTGTTATAATGTAGTTTAATAGTGTTATAATGTAGTTTAATAGTGTTATAATGTAGTTTAATAGTGTTATAATGTAGTTTAATAGTGTTACAGGGTAACACTAATATGTTATAATGTAGTTTAATAGTGTTATAATGTAGTTTAATAGTGTTACAAGGTAACACTATGTTATAATGTAGTTTAATGGTTTTAAAGGGTAAGAACAGTTTGTTATAATGTAGTTTAATAGTGTTATAATGTAGTTTAATGGTTTTAAAGGGTAAGAACAGTTTAATAGTGTTATAATGTAGTTTAATAGTGTTAAGAGGTAACACTACTAGGTTATAATGTAGTTTAATAGTGTTATAATGTAGTTTAATAGTGTTATAATGTAGTTTAATAGTGTTATAATGTAGTTTAATAGTGTTATAATGTAGTTTAATAGTGTTATAATGTAGTTTAATAGTGTTACAGGGTAACACTAATATGTCATAATGTAGTTTAATGGTTTTAAAGGGTAAGAACAGTTTGTTATAATGTAGTTTAATAGTGTTATAATGTAGTTTAATAGTGTTAAGAGGTAACACTACTAGGTTATAATGTAGTTTAATAGTGTTATAATGTAGTTTAATAGTGTTATAATGTAGTTTAATAGTGTTAAAGGGGAAAGACTACTATGGTTGGCACTATAAGGTGTAGTTAGCTTGTATGGTGTAATTCCAAATTTGGATAAGAAATGTTACTTAAAAAATGTTCCAGTGATTAAAAAATGATAATTAATAATCTGCTCCTCATTGACTTACACTGTACTTTTTGTCTGGCTTTCATTTTGATTAAAAATGCTGAAATCCGTTTTATTTTCTGTGCAAAACTGGAACCACGATTTTTGGTTTACGTGAGAAAGAGTAACTTCCACACCGCATCTGTGTGTGTGTGTGTGTGTGTGTGTGTGTGTGTGTGTGTGTGTGTGTGTGTGTGTGTGTGTGTGTGTGTGTGTGTGTGTGTGTGTGTGTGTGTGTGTGTGTGTGTGTGTGTGTGTGTGTGTGTGTGTGTGTGTGTGTGTGAGTCCTGCCTCCATCATGCTTTGATGTAGAACTTTTGACTGTTAAGACACTTCTGTTTTGTTTAGTTACTTTACCATGATTTAATTCAATGTAGACAATTAATAAATCTATCAGTAATTATAAATGTATAAATTAAAACTTGCTCCTCATTGACTTACATTGTACAGTAATGAGTAATGCAGATCTCAGAGTCACTCTTTTAGTACATAAACAAACACAAAGTTGATTCAGACACTTTATCCAATCCAATCCAATCCACTTTATTTATAAAGCACGTTTAAAACAACATGGTTGCGACAAAGTGCTGTACACAAGCTAAAAACAAACTAAGAGCCCCAAACATGGGCGACACAAATAAACAACAACTGATCAACGGGGAGGCACAAAGACAAGAAACAAACAAACAAAAAAACAAAACAAAACAGAGAGGACACCTCAGCTATCAGCCAGACTGGGTGAACGCCAGGGAATACATATGTGTTTTTAAACGGGATTTAAACACAGACAGAGTTTGCGACGCCCTAACCTGAGGTGGAAGTTCATTCCACAGTGTGGGTGCCACCACAGAAAAAGATCTATCTCCCCGAGATTTTAGTTTAGATTTAGGGACTTTAGAGCACATGTGTCAAACTGGAGGCCCAGGGGCCAATCCAGGCCCACAAGGAGCTAGAGCAGGTTATCCAATGACCCTTGGGTCGGCGGTTTGAATCCCGGCTCCTCCTGTCTACGTGTGGAAGTGTCCTTGGGCAAGACACTGAACCCCAAACCGCCTCCAGTGGTTGGTGGATGTTCAGCTTGTTGTCACTATTGGTGTGTGAATGTGTGAAGTTTAGGACGCTGAGCATCGACTGTTCACCACTTCAACTCCCAATGTATGAATGAATGGACCGTTGTAAACCGCTTTGAGCACTTGGAAAAGTGCTATAAAAAAGAAATCCATTATCTTCGTCCAGCAGGATGATATTTAATTGCCATTAGAACTGATCTAATAATTACCATTATAATTTCTTGTCCATCAGGTGGTGTCAGGGAATAATAACAGTGTAATACCTCTCTCCTCCTCTAGGTGGTATAATAACAGTGTAATACCTCTCTCCTCCTCTAGGTGGTGTCAGGGGGCAGCATGGAGTCGGCTCTCACTGCCAGAGATCGCGTTGGGGTGTAATAACAGAGTGTAATACCTCTCTCCTCCTCTAGGTGGTATAATAACAGTGTAATACCTCTCTCGTCCACCAGGTGGTGTCAGGGTGTAATAACAGTGTAATACCTCTCTCCTCCTCTAGGTGGTGTCAGGGGGCAGCATGGAGTCGGCTCTCACTGCCAGAGATCGCGTTGGGGTTCAGGACTTCGTTCTTCTGGAGAACTTCACCAGTGAGGCAGCGTTCATCGAGAATCTCCGCAAGAGGTTCAAGGAGAACCTGATCTACGTGAGTCTCATGTTTATTAGCATTTAGTACTTGTGCATGAGCAGAGCTCTGCACTGCACCGGGGGGGCAGGAGAAAATGGTATGGGTGCGCCACGGGCGATGAAGCTGCACCCATACCATTTTCAGTTACAGGACTTTTATCAGTCAAGTAAAGCATCAATAATAACTAGGCCTGCAAAAAAAATCGATTCGATTCAAAATCACGATTTTACTTCCGCCCGATTCAGAATCGATTCACATTTTCCCTAAATCAATTTTTTTACTTATTTTTTCGCCTTCCGGGCTGCCGTAGTTTGTCTCTGCCGAGTATAGACAGAGTTATGACAACTCCGTCCACTTAATGGGGCCAGTCCAGCGGCGGCAGTTTGCCCCTAATCGTGCTGCATTAACAGCGCTCGAGCGCTCCGTTTCTGATCCCTTAATGTCGCAACTCTTCTACTAGTGTGTTGTTGTTTTCTGCAGTATGCCCGAAATAGTTTTATTAACACTGGCAGCCTGCCTGCCTGAGCAGCAAAGAAATCTATGTAGAAGTGCCACCATTGGACTGACCCCATGAAGTGAAGGGAGTTTGGTAAATCTGTACACATAGCCTCGATCTCCAGGCTCTCATCCGCGCTGGTCTACACATCTAGTATTAGAGGTGCGACATTGAGTTGTCCAAATTTGAATGGCCTGAATAGGGACAAACTGGAGTTTACGACGGACGCTCGTATGGAGTCGAGTCGTAATAGTTCATATTGGCTGCAGTGGTGTGTGTGTGTGTGTGTGTGTGTGTGTGTGTGTGTGTGTGTGTGTGTGTGTGTGTGTGTGTGTGTGTGTGTGTGTGTGTGTGTGTGTGTGTGTGTGTGTACTGCTCAAATGATCAACTGACGTGGGCTTTGGACAAACAAATCCTGCGTTCATCCTAGTTCACTGTGTTTACCTGACGTTAAAAGCATGCTAATAATGACTGCTAAATGTAAACAAATGTATGCTACAGAACAGTTAGACAATCAGCTGGTGGCCAATCAAGTGGCTGATAGTCGGCCATCAGATATTCAAAAGATAATCAGGTGGCTTTTGTTTAAAGGTAGGGTAAGTGATTTGAAATTCATGGTGTAGTACCAGCCTATTGCACTAGGGGCGTCCAACAGTAGCTACGCTATGTGAACCTGCTGCTCGATCCTGATTGGAGGAGAATACGCCACCACCTGGGGAACTTTTATTAGCTCCTCTGCTAACGTGGGGGAGGGGGAAACTCCATATATGGTTTCCACACCTTATAAAAAATTGTGGGTGATATCTGACAAAAGTGAAATCACTTCCCCTACCTTTAGCTGCAAGCTATAGAGTCAATATGCATGGAGTACAGTTAGACCAATTGGAAAACAATTGGGGAAACAAGAGGCTGACAACAACAAATCATGACTTGTAAATCTTTTTTTATACCAAACTGTAAATAAAAGTACCAAATGAAGAAGAATATTTCTGTAAAACATGCTTACAGAAAGCACAATACACCATGGGGTAGATCATGCTGAAATCCCATTGAACCATTTTGTAAAAAAGAAAAGAAGAAAGCTTTAGAATTGTGGGGGGCATCTTTTTGAATCGAGAATCGAAAAAAATCGAAACATCCTTTTTGAATCGAATCGTGACCCAGAAAATCGATTCTGACACCCGATTCGGACACCCAAAGATTCACAGGCCTAATAATAACATCAGTTGTTTTTGAAGTTACAACAGACACGCAGCATGCATAAAGCTAAAGGTCTGACTCAGAGAGTTTTCTGTTTTAAATGATGAAATGCTGTTGGTGACACAGCTGTAGTTAGTTTGGCATTTAGGGGGGCATTGACCCCCCATGCCCATGCCTAGATCCGCCCCTGCACAGTGGTTTATCTGTATTGCAATGTGTTTACTTAATGTAAGTCACTCTGGTTTAAAAGCGTCTGCTAAATGCCTAAAATGTAAATGTAATAATGGACCCTAGCGGGTGCATTTGGTTCCATTTGTACCCTCTCAGGAAAAAGGGGTCTGAAAGAAAAATCATTAACACTCCCAGTGCCAGCCCTTTTTCATATTTTTGGAGCTCGCCAGTGCCAGCGATTTTCATCTAAAAGTCATATTTCATATTTCGGTCCATGTTTCCCGACGGACAAGTTAGTGGACGGACACACACTTTTGGTTCCGGGTTAGGCCGTCCCTTGTTATGCTCTAGCAATGGTCGCCGCGGTCGCTGCTAGCTGCTGTTAGCATGGGGATCGTATTAAACCGGCGCCGGTAAGTTACGTCACGTACAGTAGCGTTAACGTCAGCGGCATCAGTTGTTACTGTAAATCATAATGATAACGGATGACGTAGATTCATTTCAACGGCATGAAAACTGTTAACATGGTGAAATACATCTTGATGATGTCATCAAGATGTATTTCACCATGTTAATGATTTTCTTCAGACCTCCATTTCTGGAAACTTTCTGGGGAAACGTTTTTATCATGTTCACCTCTAAGGTATACTAATGACATATTAGAATGTTGAAAATGGGTGTAACTCTTCCCTCTCCAGACATACATCGGCTCTGTGCTGGTCTCTGTTAATCCTTACAAGGACTTGGAGATCTACACTAAGAACCACATGGAGAGATACAGAGGAGTCAACTTCTACGAGGTTTCACCACATATGTAGGTACACACACACACGCACGCACGCACGCACGCACGCACGCACGCACGCACGCACGCACGCACGCACGCACGCACGCACGCACGCACGCACGCACACACACACACACACACAGAGACAGACACACACACACACACACACACACGAAGGCGTTGCCAGGCAGCACACGGTCCGGGAAATCCCTGATGACATCACCATGGAGATGATGATGTCATCATTACCGTGGAAACAATGAGAGCATTATGGGAAATGTAGTGATGATTCATTCTGTTCTCTCTCTCTCTGTGTGTGTGCTGGAGTCTATGGTCGCACGACCACATGTTAACCCTCTGTAGAGAGAGGGGGGGGGGGGGGGGGGGGGGGGGGGGAGAGAGAGAGAGAGAGAGAGAGAGAGAGAGAGACCTACTGTTATACTCACTAATATAAGTCAAAGTCAAAGTCGCATGATTTGTCACTACGTTACCGCAGCGAAATTGGTTCTCCGCTTTTGACCCATCACTTGGAGCAGTGAGCTCCAAGGAGCGGTGAGCTGCGGCTTGCCGCGCTCGGGAATCATTAGCTGATTTAAAAACAGTCCTACTGTTTATAAACAGTAGGAGCAAATAATTACCAAGAAGAAAAACAACAACAACAATATTATGTTTTTCATTTCTTTCTAATCACTTTTTGGGCTCAAAAATGAGTTGTTTTTGTCTAGGAGATAAATGTGTTTATTGATGGGCGGATTTAGCCAGTCCTACTAGGGTGGGCTGTCAGAATGGCAGGGCGGCCAAACCTATATGAAGCAGTGGTTTTCAACCTTTTTGACACCCACTATTTATTCAGCATTTGAGCCACAATTCACAATTCCAGGCTGTAATTGGGGAAACCAAACAGTCCAACATACAGATCAAAATGACCATTAATCTTCTACATTCTCTAGTTGTGTGACTTGGGATAATTCACATGATGGATATTTTAACTCTCAAGGGCCACTGGTGGTTCCCAGACCACTGGTTGAAAACCACTAATATTAGTTTTCATTGGGTGGGCAGGATGCACGTTTGGGTGCTGCTCCATGCGAACTGAGCGTAAAGACCATCCTCATCGGTGGTGTATATATTAGTGTATATATTAGTGTATATATTGTGCATATATTAGTGTATATATTAGTGTATATATTAGTGTATATATTGTGTATATATTAGTGTATATATTAGTGTATATATTAGTGTATATATTGTGTATATATTAGTGTATATATTAGTGTATATATTGGTGTTTATATTAGTGTATATATTGGTGTATATATTGTGTATATATTGGTGTATATATTAGTGTATATATTAGTGTATATATTAGTGTATATATTGTGTATATATTAGTGTATATATTAGTGTATATATTGGTGTTTATATTAGTGTATATATTGGTGTATATATTAGTGTATATATTGTATATATATTATATTTATGTATATATATTGTATATTTTCCAGCTATGCGGTGTCAGATAACTCGTACTGCTCCATGAGGACTGAGCGTAAAGACCAGTGGATATATTAGTGTATATATTAGTGTATATATTAGTGTATATATTAGTGTATATATTTATATATTCTATATTTTCCAGCTATGCGGTGTCAGATAACTCGTACCGCTCCATGCGGACTGAGCGTAAAGACCAATGCATCCTCATCAGTGGTGAAAGTGGAGCAGGGAAGACTGAAGCGTCTAAGAAGATTCTCCAGTACTACGCTGTGACCTGTCCTGCCTCAGACAAGGTCCAGACCATCAAGGATAGACTGCTGCAGTCCAACCCTGTCCTGGAGGTCAGTGTGTTGGTCTGGGGACCCCCAGGGGTCCCAGAGAGAGGTCCAGGGGGTCCACAGCTTTAATGATACTTACTTTAACTGTAACTCTGTTTAAATTAACATTGAGTCTACAATATCAATTCCCAGGGTCTCAGAGAGATAGGAAGGCCAAATGGGGGTCTGTAGACTAATGCATGTCAGACTGGGGGTCCTTGAAATGAATGGTGTAGATAATCTTCTCTTATGGAGTCCTTGGGCATATCCATTCTTCACATGAGGGTCCCCTGGCCAATTAGTGTCAATGCAGGGGTCCCTGGCCAATTAGTGTCAATGCAGCGGTCCCTGGCAAGAAAAGGTTTGGTAACCGCTGAGGTCATTATTAGGGCTGTGACGATACAATATTGATATTTAGGATTCTGAATCAATTTATATTGTGATTCTTAGTCATGCTGCGATTCCACTTGATATATTGATATATTATATTTTCTCTCCACAAATGACTTTATTATATTACTTTTTTATTACATATTATAATGCTTTTATTATACTAGAGCAAGTGAGATTCCACCAATTTTCAAGATTTTTTCTGAGAGCTTTGTACACCCTCAGAAAAAAGGTCCTAAAAGAAAAATCATTAACACAAACACAACTTGATGATAAAATGCAGTACAGTAGAATGTTGAAAATGGGCAGAATTCCCCTTTATAACTATTTTCAACAATAGGGACCATGCCAAGTTCAATCAGCATTTTTTAACAATATAAATAACCAAAAGTTCAATCCTACACACAGTGCTGGACATAACGCTGTTCAAATAAACGGCGTTTCGTAGTGCCGTTATTTTTTCAGCAACGGACTAATCTAACTAATTATTTTCCCCATATCTATAACGGCGTTGCCGTTACTGACAGTCGAATACAGATCGTTACTATCATGAAGGGAGATAGCTAGGAGAATGGAAGAAACGAGCACTTGACTTTTCAGTTCGACTTGGGGTATATTGGGGCATAAGCACATTGTTCTTTGACAAAAGTTTCATAATCACTACGCATGGAAATGTTTTGCTGGTCAGTGCTGCCGCGCAGCACAGCGCAACGTCCCTCACACACACACAATCCATCTCCTTTTACTCTGTGTGCGCCGCGCGCAGAGAGAAAGACACACGGAGAGATAGGGAGAGAGAAAGAGAGAGAGGGGGGAGAGGGAGGGAGGGAGACTAGAGAGAGAGCGACAGAGAGAGAGAGAGAGAGAGAGAGAGAGAGAGAGGGGGGGGAGAGGGAGGGAGGGAGGGAGGGAGACTAGAGAGAGAGCGACAGAGAGAGAGGGAGAGAGGGGGGGGGGGGGGGGAGAGAGAGAGAGAGAGAGAGAGAGAGAGAGAGACACACACACACACACACACACACACACACACACACACACACACACACACACACACACACACACACACACACACACACACACACACACACACACACACAGTAGCTCTGCCTCCTACCTGATGTCGTAATGTCCTACTCTCCTCTCCAATCGTGCATGGCTTTTAAAAGTAATTTCCTCAGAAAAGTGACAAGTCCTAAGCGAATTCTCCATGGCTGTAGGTAGGAACTCCAATTAAATCCTCATGCAAAGATCAAATGCATCGCTGTGAACTAAACTTCTTTTTTTCTTTTTCCCTGTCGCAAGTTAACACAGCCAAATCCTGGCCCCTCCCCCCTCTTCCCTGCTCCATGCGATATAGCATAGGCCCATAGGGTAACTGTTTTTCCCTGTGAAAAATAACAAGGCATAGGCCTATTCATTTGTTATTGCTAAAACATGATTAAAAGGGTAGTTGTATTGTTATTATCCATAATTTGAATCTGAGATATAACTGAGTCTGAGTCTTAAAGATGGAGTTCCGCGAAATTTGGTCTTTTCCCAGTTTTTCACGTGTTTATTAGGTCTCAGTACTTCATTAGACCTCCTGAGACCGTTTTTATAGCAGTGGTGTACAAAATACGTAGTTAGTAATTCTTCCTGGGGGCGGGGCCGTTGGCAGTGACACAGTCCAACGGAGTCAACACGAAAAGTATGACGTATCAATCTACCACGTGTCAACGCCCCTCCCCGTCATTGTCATATTCTTAAATACGCCAGCCTCTGGGGGGCGGAGCTACCACAATCACACATGGGTTAGGTTTGATCATGGCGGATCGAGGTGGCTTCAAACATTACCAGCTGGTGGAGGATTAATGCAATATTATTACTTAATACTTCTTAATGAATGCCTGTGGTGCCATAGGAACTCGGGTGAACGTAAAAAGGCGAGAGAGAGAAAAAAAAGAACGTATCGGTTTTGCTGCTTTTTGTGTATGTCTATGACATGCACCAGCTGCAGGATTTAGTTTCTCTTCTCTAAGATCACCTCTAAACATCGTGTGTGGGGCATATAATAGTAGTCGCACCAACCCCCAGGTGTCTGCTGTTAAGACGCTGTGAATAAATGAGTTGATGTGTTGAAGAAAACTTTTAAAACGATCTGGTATCATCTCATAGAGTAAGTATCATCTGTGTTGAAACAGAGCCATAGAGTATAGACAAAGTGACAACTCCGTCCACTTCATGGGGTAGTCCAATGGCGGCTGTTCTGCTTAGACTTCAATAGAGAATGGGGACAACTCCTGGACCTGAACCATTGGATTCAGGCAACAGCCCAGCGTTAATGATCTCAAATCGCTTTATTTTATATTGTTTTTAGTGATAGTACAACACAAACATGTCAGCGGTACAATAACAACGTTACTGTACCGTTGACATTTTGAAACCTTGCCTAAAATAAGTCTCTATTCAGCTGCATCGTATGAGCTGCATGAACAGCAGCTCGAGCGCTTAGTTTCTGACCCCTCAATGTCGCAACTCTTTTACTATGATCAGATGAGTCTAAGCGGCGGGGTCCTGCGCATGCGCCGTTGTTTTCTCTGTTGGCTGCGTAGTGTACTCTAGGTGGACAAGAGTTGCGACATTGAGGGGACAGAAACCGAGCGCAAATGAGATAAAGTGACAAACTGTTGGAAATGCATTGTTTCTCAACGAGGGCGGCGCAAATAAGAGCTAATTTAGGAATTTGTTCATCATGGCAACTGTTGTAAGGTATTATACAGGCTTACTACAAAACTATCATAAAAGCTGGGCCGTTGCTTGAATCCATTGCTATACTACTTGCATTCCAGAACGTGTCCCCTTTTGTTGTGCTAATTCAATAGAAGTCTATGTAGAAGAGCCGCCATTGGACTGGCCCCATGAAGTGAATGGCGTTTGCATAACTGTCTATAGCCTATTATAAGGCTTTGAATTCGAGCCGAGGACCCCCAGTTTGACATGTATTAGTTTAAGGACCCCCATTTGTGGCATTTCTATCTCTGAGACCCCATTTTTAACTGTAAAATCGTTGTTAATTAACTCTTGAATGTACAAATGGTCCATTTGATTTCATATGTACACTTAGTTTATACCCTGGCTATTATGTTACAAAGTATAATGTAGCGAGGGACCCCCTGGAGGCCTCTGTCTTTGGGAATCACTGGGCCACAACAAAAAGCAACTGCTTGTTTTAATAACTGCTTGTTTCATTATTATTATTATTATTATTATTATTATTATTATTATTACCCCTATTGTATTTTGCGTCCACAACGCTTATCAACTCCTGCTGGTGCACACACCAAACTTCCGCGCCCCATGGTGCAGACTGTGGGGCCGTGAAAAATCACCGGTTGGATTCTAAATTTCTTCTGTGTCCCCCTCTGCGTGTGGCATCCACTAGTTCGCCCATCAATCCCACAGATTAGTTTTTATTCCATTTTATTCATTTGTTTGTATTTAGGGTCATTTTCTGCAGTTCAAGCATACTTCCACAGGGTGGCAGGCTATTTCCAAAACTATTGGAAGTGCACGTGTGCACTTCCAATAGTTTTGGACAACACTACATAGCCAGCTCTACCCGATATAAAATGTATTTTGCAGATCTATTTGGACAATCCACACACTTTAAAGATCTAAATGGCCCTTCTGCATGTTTTGGAGATCTAATTGGTCAATCCATACCTTTGACAGATCTAATAGGCACAGATCTAATATGTTCTCACACCTGGCGGGCCCAGGCAAGACTCGGGTGCACAGGCTGTACCTGTGTACCATATTAGACTCCATCAGACTCCAACACACTAGCTCAGCTCTAGAAGGCTATGCTATAGGCTCTGTCAGGGTGCACAAGGCAGAACTCTACCATGGTCTAGAAATGTCCATTTGAAACTACTCGTCGTGCACACGAAACTAGTGTCTATGCACACAGTGTTTAGTTGCAATTGTGTGAGTACATACAGGGCTGACAACAGCTCAGCACACCCCAACATACTCTATTAACGCAGTTAATAGAGTACTAGTACAGCCCTTCCTGGTGTGATCCATTTTCTTATAGCAGAGTACACCCCTGGCCTTGTCAATTCTACCACTAGGCAGGACTAGGCCAGACTTGGGTGTCCTACACCTGTTCTAGAAATACTCAATAAATGGTCGTGCACACAGAAATGTTGCCCGTGCACACATCGTTTAGTTGCAATGGTGTAAGTACATACAGGTCTGACAACAGCCTAATAGAGCCTAGTATGTCCAGCAAAGCCCCCCAAGGGCATCTTAACCAGATCCATCCCATTATAGTCCAGTAGTACACTCTCTTCTAGTCCGTGGACACCTGGTGGGCCCAGGCAAGACTCGAGTGCACCAGGCTGTACCTGTGTACCGTATTAGACTCCATCAGACTCCAACACACTAGCTCAGCTCTAGAAAGCTATAGGCTCTGTCAGGGTGCACAAGGCAGAACTCTACCATGGTCTAGAAATGTCCATTTGAAACTACTCGTCGTGCACACGAAACTAGTGTCTATGCACACAGTGTTTAGTTGCAATTGTGTGAGTACATACAGGGCTGACAACAGCTCAGCACACCCCAACATACTCTATTAACGCAGTGAACAACTAGTACAGCCCTTCCTGGTGTGATCCATTTTCTTATAGCAGAGTACACCCCCTGGCCTTGTCAATTCTACCACTAGGCAGGACTAGGCCAGACTTGGGTGCCCTACACCTGTTCTAGAAATACTCAATAAATGGTCGTGCACACAGAAATGTTGCCCGTGCACACATCGTTTAGTTGCAATGGTGTAAGTACATACAGGTCTGACAACAGCCTAATAGAGCCCAGTATGTCCAGCAAAGCCCCCCAAGGGCATCTTAACCAGATCCATCCCATTATAGTCCAGTAGTACACTCTCTTCTAGTCCGTGGACACCTGGTGGGCCCAGGCAAGACTCGAGTGCACCAAGCTGTACCTGTGTACCGTATTAGACTCCATCAGACTCCAACACGCTAGCTCAGCTCTAGAAAGCTACAGGCTCTGTCAGGGTGCACAAGGCAGAACTCTACCATGGTCTAGAAATGTCCATTTAAATCTACTCGTCGTGCACACGAAACTAGTGTCTATGCACACAGTGTTTAGTTGCAATTGTGTGAGTACATACAGGGCTGACAACAGCTCAGCACACCCCAACATACTCTATTACCGCAGTGAACAACTAGTACAACCCTTCCTGGTGTGATCCATTTTCTTATAGCAGAGTACACCCCCTGGCCTTGTCAATTCTACCACTAGGCAGGACTAGGCCAGACTTGGGTGCCCTGCACCTGTTCTAGAAATACTCAATAAATGGTCGTGCACACAGAAATGTTGCCCGTGCACACATCGTTTAGTTGCAATGGTGTAAGTACATACAGGTCTGACAACAGCCTAATAGAGCCCAGTATGTCCAGCAAAGCCCCCCAAGGGCATCTTAACCAGATCCATCCCATTATAGTCCAGTAGTACACTCTCTTCTAGTCCGTGGACACCTGGTGGGCCCAGGCAAGACTCGAGTGCACCAGGCTGTACCTGTGTACCGTATTAGACTGCATCAGACTCCAACACACTAGCTCAGCTCTAGAAAGCTATAGGCTCTGTCAGGGTGCACAAGGCAGAACTCTACCATGGTCTAGAAATGTCCATTTAAATCTACTCGTCGTGCACACGAAACTAGTGTCTATGCACACAGTGTTTAGTTGCAATTGTGTGAGTACATACAGGGCTGACAACAGCTCAGCACACCCCAACATACTCTATTACCGCAGTGAACAACTAGTACAACCCTTCCTGGTGTGATCCATTTTCTTATAGCAGAGTACACCCCCTGGCCTTGTCAATTCTACCACTAGGCAGGACTAGGCCAGACTTGGGTGCCCTACACCTGTTCTAGAAATACTCAATAAATGGTCGTGCACACAGAAATGTTGCCCGTGCACACATCGTTTAGTTGCAATGGTGTAAGTACATACAGGTCTGACAACAGCCTAATAGAGCCTAGTATGTCCAGCAAAGCCCCCCAAGGGCATCTTAACCAGATCCATCCCATTATAGTCCAGTAGTACACTCTTTTCTAGTCCGTGGACACCTGGTGGGCCCAGGCAAGACTCGAGTGCACCAGGCTGTACCTGTGTACCGTATTAGACTCCATCAGACTCCAACACACTAGCTCAGCTCTAGAAAGCTATAGGCTCTGTCAGGGTGCACAAGGCAGAACTCTACCATGGTCTAGAAATGTCCATTTGAAACTACTCGTCGTGCACACGAAACTAGTGTCTATGCACACAGTGTTTAGTTGCAATTGTGTGAGTACATACAGGGCTGACAACAGCTCAGCACACCCCAACATACTCTATTAACGCAGTGAACAACTAGTACAGCCCTTCCTGGTGTGATCCATTTTCTTATAGCAGAGTACACCCCCTGGCCTTGTCAATTCTACCACTAGGCAGGACTAGGCCAGACTTGGGTGCCCTACACCTGTTCTAGAAATACTCAATAAATGGTCGTGCACACAGAAATGTTGCCCGTGCACACATCGTTTAGTTGCAATGGTGTAAGTACATACAGGTCTGACAACAGCCTAATAGAGCCCAGTATGTCCAGCAAAGCCCCCCAAGGGCATCTTAACCAGATCCATCCCATTATAGTCCAGTAGTACACTCTCTTCTAGTCCGTGGACACCTGGTGGGCCCAGGCAAGACTCGAGTGCACCAAGCTGTACCTGTGTACCGTATTAGACTCCATCAGACTCCAACACGCTAGCTCAGCTCTAGAAAGCTACAGGCTCTGTCAGGGTGCACAAGGCAGAACTCTACCATGGTCTAGAAATGTCCATTTGAAACTACTCGTCGTGCACACGAAACTAGTGTCTATGCACACAGTGTTTAGTTGCAATTGTGTGAGTACATACAGGGCTGACAACAGCTCAGCACACCCCAACATACTCTATTAACGCAGTGAACAACTAGTACAGCCCTTCCTGGTGTGATCCATTTTCTTATAGCAGAGTACACCCCCTGGCCTTGTCAATTCTACCACTAGGCAGGACTAGGCCAGACTTGGGTGCCCTACACCTGTTCTAGAAATACTCAATAAATGGTCGTGCACACAGAACTGCTGCCCGTGCACACATCGTTTAGTTGCAATGGTGTGAGTACATACAGGTCTGACAACAGCCTAATAGAGCCCAGTATGTCCAGCAAAGCCCCCCAAGGGCATCTTAACCAGATCCATCCCATTATAGTCCAGTAGTACACTCTCTTCTAGTCCGTGGACACCTGGTGGGCCCAGGCAAGACTCGAGTGCACCAGGCTGTACCTGTGTACCGTATTAGACTGCATCAGACTCCAACACACTAGCTCAGCTCTAGAAAGCTATAGGCTCTGTCAGGGTGCACAAGGCAGAACTCTACCATGGTCTAGAAATGTCCATTTAAATCTACTCGTCGTGCACACGAAACTAGTGTCTATGCACACAGTGTTTAGTTGCAATTGTGTGAGTACATACAGGGCTGACAACAGCTCAGCACACCCCAACATACTCTATTACCGCAGTGAACAACTAGTACAACCCTTCCTGGTGTGATCCATTTTCTTATAGCAGAGTACACCCCCTGGCCTTGTCAATTCTACCACTAGGCAGGACTAGGCCAGACTTGGGTGCCCTGCACCTGTTCTAGAAATACTCAATAAATGGTCGTGCACACAGAAATGTTGCCCGTGCACACATCGTTTAGTTGCAATGGTGTAAGTACATACAGGTCTGACAACAGCCTAATAGAGCCCAGTATGTCCAGCAAAGCCCCCCAAGGGCATCTTAACCAGATCCATCCCATTATAGTCCAGTAGTACACTCTCTTCTAGTCCGTGGACACCTGGTGGGCCCAGGCAAGACTCGAGTGCACCAGGCTGTACCTGTGTACCGTATTAGACTGCATCAGACTCCAACACACTAGCTCAGCTCTAGAAAGCTATAGGCTCTGTCAGGGTGCACAAGGCAGAACTCTACCATGGTCTAGAAATGTCCATTTAAATCTACTCGTCGTGCACACGAAACTAGTGTCTATGCACACAGTGTTTAGTTGCAATTGTGTGAGTACATACAGGGCTGACAACAGCTCAGCACACCCCAACATACTCTATTACCGCAGTGAACAACTAGTACAACCCTTCCTGGTGTGATCCATTTTCTTATAGCAGAGTACACCCCCTGGCCTTGTCAATTCTACCACTAGGCAGGACTAGGCCAGACTTGGGTGCCCTGCACCTGTTCTAGAAATACTCAATAAATGGTCGTGCACACAGAAATGTTGCCCGTGCACACATCGTTTAGTTGCAATGGTGTAAGTACATACAGGTCTGACAACAGCCTAATAGAGCCTAGTATGTCCAGCAAAGCCCCCCAAGGGCATCTTAACCAGATCCATCCCATTATAGTCCAGTAGTACACTCTTTTCTAGTCCGTGGACACCTGGTGGGCCCAGGCAAGACTCGAGTGCACCAGGCTGTACCTGTGTACCGTATTAGACTCCATCAGACTCCAACACACTAGCTCAGCTCTAGAAAGCTATAGGCTCTGTCAGGGTGCACAAGGCAGAACTCTACCATGGTCTAGAAATGTCCATTTGAAACTACTCGTCGTGCACACGAAACTAGTGTCTATGCACACAGTGTTTAGTTGCAATTGTGTGAGTACATACAGGGCTGACAACAGCTCAGCACACCCCAACATACTCTATTAACGCAGTGAACAACTAGTACAGCCCTTCCTGGTGTGATCCATTTTCTTATAGCAGAGTACACCCCCTGGCCTTGTCAATTCTACCACTAGGCAGGACTAGGCCAGACTTGGGTGCCCTACACCTGTTCTAGAAATACTCAATAAATGGTCGTGCACACAGAAATGTTGCCCGTGCACACATCGTTTAGTTGCAATGGTGTAAGTACATACAGGTCTGACAACAGCCTAATAGAGCCCAGTATGTCCAGCAAAGCCCCCCAAGGGCATCTTAACCAGATCCATCCCATTATAGTCCAGTAGTACACTCTCTTCTAGTCCGTGGACACCTGGTGGGCCCAGGCAAGACTCGAGTGCACCAAGCTGTACCTGTGTACCGTATTAGACTCCATCAGACTCCAACACGCTAGCTCAGCTCTAGAAAGCTACAGGCTCTGTCAGGGTGCACAAGGCAGAACTCTACCATGGTCTAGAAATGTCCATTTGAAACTACTCGTCGTGCACACGAAACTAGTGTCTATGCACACAGTGTTTAGTTGCAATTGTGTGAGTACATACAGGGCTGACAACAGCTCAGCACACCCCAACATACTCTATTAACGCAGTGAACAACTAGTACAGCCCTTCCTGGTGTGATCCATTTTCTTATAGCAGAGTACACCCCCTGGCCTTGTCAATTCTACCACTAGGCAGGACTAGGCCAGACTTGGGTGCCCTACACCTGTTCTAGAAATACTCAATAAATGGTCGTGCACACAGAACTGCTGCCCGTGCACACATCGTTTAGTTGCAATGGTGTGAGTACATACAGGTCTGACAACAGCCTAATAGAGCCCAGTATGTCCAGCAAAGCCCCCCAAGGGCATCTTAACCAGATCCATCCCATTATAGTCCAGTAGTACACTCTCTTCTAGTCCGTGGACACCTGGTGGGCCCAGGCAAGACTCGAGTGCACCAGGCTGTACCTGTGTACCGTATTAGACTGCATCAGACTCCAACACACTAGCTCAGCTCTAGAAAGCTATAGGCTCTGTCAGGGTGCACAAGGCAGAACTCTACCATGGTCTAGAAATGTCCATTTAAATCTACTCGTCGTGCACACGAAACTAGTGTCTATGCACACAGTGTTTAGTTGCAATTGTGTGAGTACATACAGGGCTGACAACAGCTCAGCACACCCCAACATACTCTATTACCGCAGTGAACAACTAGTACAACCCTTCCTGGTGTGATCCATTTTCTTATAGCAGAGTACACCCCCTGGCCTTGTCAATTCTACCACTAGGCAGGACTAGGCCAGACTTGGGTGCCCTGCACCTGTTCTAGAAATACTCAATAAATGGTCGTGCACACAGAAATGTTGCCCGTGCACACATCGTTTAGTTGCAATGGTGTAAGTACATACAGGTCTGACAACAGCCTAATAGAGCCCAGTATGTCCAGCAAAGCCCCCCAAGGGCATCTTAACCAGATCCATCCCATTATAGTCCAGTAGTACACTCTCTTCTAGTCCGTGGACACCTGGTGGGCCCAGGCAAGACTCGAGTGCACCAGGCTGTACCTGTGTACCGTATTAGACTGCATCAGACTCCAACACACTAGCTCAGCTCTAGAAAGCTATAGGCTCTGTCAGGGTGCACAAGGCAGAACTCTACCATGGTCTAGAAATGTCCATTTAAATCTACTCGTCGTGCACACGAAACTAGTGTCTATGCACACAGTGTTTAGTTGCAATTGTGTGAGTACATACAGGGCTGACAACAGCTCAGCACACCCCAACATACTCTATTACCGCAGTGAACAACTAGTACAACCCTTCCTGGTGTGATCCATTTTCTTATAGCAGAGTACACCCCCTGGCCTTGTCAATTCTACCACTAGGCAGGACTAGGCCAGACTTGGGTGCCCTGCACCTGTTCTAGAAATACTCAATAAATGGTCGTGCACACAGAAATGTTGCCCGTGCACACATCGTTTAGTTGCAATGGTGTAAGTACATACAGGTCTGACAACAGCCTAATAGAGCCCAGTATGTCCAGCAAAGCCCCCCAAGGGCATCTTAACCAGATCCATCCCATTATAGTCCAGTAGTACACTCTCTTCTAGTCCATGGACACCTGGTGGGCCCAGGCAAGACTCGAGTGCACCAGGCTGTACCTGTGTACCGTATTAGACTCCATCAGACTCCAACACACTAGCTCAGCTCTAGAAAGCTATAGGCTCTGTCAGGGTGCACAAGGCAGAACTCTACCATGGTCTAGAAATGTCCATTTAAAACTACTTGCCGTGCACACGAAACTATTGTCTATGCACACAGTCTTGCAATTGTGTGAGTACACCTAGTCCAGCCCTTCCTAGTATGTTCCATTCTCTTACAGCATAGTACACCCCCTGGCCTTGTCAATTCTACCACCAGGCAGGACTAGGCCAGACTTGGGTGCCCCAGACCGCAATGCATTATGCCCTAAAAGTCTCAAACATGTTGTTTTCAGATGTAGCAGGCTGTGCCAGGCTCCAACACGCTTTACTGTGCTATAAAAGGCAATTCTATATGGTGGACTAGAAATGCTGAATTGGTTATTGGTTGTGCACACGGAACTACTGTCTGTGCACACAACGTTTAGTAGCATAGTAGCAATGGTGTGGGTACGTACACGGCTGACAACAGCCTAATAGAGCCCACTAGAGTCCAGCAAAGCCCCCCGCCAAGGGAATCTTAACCAGATCCATCCCACGATAGTCCAGTAGCTGTAGGAGGCTGTGCCAGGCTCCAACAGGCTCTACTAGGCTGTACAAGGCAAATTTGTATGGTGTTCTAGAAATACTCAATAAATGGTCGTGCACACAGAAATGTTGCCCGTGCACACATCGTTTAGTTGCAATGGTGTAAGTACAGTACATACAGGTCTGATAGAGCCCAGTATGTCCAGTAAAGCCCCTCAAGGGCATCTTAACCAGATCCATCCCACTATCGTCCAGTAGCTGTAGGAGGCTGTGCCAGGCTCCAACAGGCTCTACAAGCTGGACAAGGCTAGAAATACTGTATGATGTTCTAGAAATACTCAATAAATGGTCGTGCACACAGAAATGTTGCCCGTGCACACATCGTTTAGTTGCAAAGGTGTAAGTACATACAGGTCTGACAACAGCCTAATAGAGCCCAGTATGTCCAGCAAAGCCCCCCAAGGGCATCTTAACCAGATTCATCCCACTATAGTCCAGTAGTACACCCTCCTCCAGTCCGTTCTCACACCTGGTGGGCCCAGGCAAGACTCGGGTGCACCAGGCTGTACCTGTGTACCGTATTAGACTCCATCAGACTCCAACACACGAGCTCAGCTTTAGAAAGCTATACGCTCTGTCAGGGTGCACAAGGCAGAACTCTACCATGGTCTAGAAATCTCCATTTAAAACTACTCGCTGTGCACACAAAACTATTGTCTATGCACACAGTCTTTAGTTGCAATTGTGTGAGTACACCTACTCCAGCCCTTCCTGGTATGTTCCATTCTCTTACAGCATAGTACACCCCTGCCCTTGTCAATTCCACCACCAGGCAGACTTGGGTGTCCTAGACCGCAATGCATTATGCCCTAAAAGGCTCAAACATGTTGTTTTCAGATGTAGCAGGCTGTTTCAGGCTCCAACAGGCTTTACTATGCTATAAAAGGCAATTCTGTATAGTGGACTAGAAATACTTAATAAAACTATTGGTCGTGCACACGGAACTACTGCCCGTGCACACAATGTTTAGTAGCACTGGTGTGGGTACGTGCACAGATGACAACAGCCTAATAGAGCCCACTAGAGTCCTGCAAAGCCCCCCACCAAGGGAATCTTAACCAGATCTATCCCACTATAGTACAGTGCATTGCGGTCTAGGGCACCTAAGTCTGGCCTAGTCCTGCCTGGTGGTAGAAATGACAAGGCCAGGGATTGTACTATGCTGTAAGAGAATGGAACACACCAGGAAGGGCTGGACTAGGTGTTCACTGTGTTAATAGAGTGTGTTGGGGTGTGCTGGGCTGCTGTCAGCCCTGTATGTATTCACACAATTGGAACTAAACACTGTGTGCATAGACAATAGTTTCGTGTGCACGACGAGCAGTTTTAAATGGACATTTCTAGACCATGATAGAGTTCTGCCTTGTGCACCCTAACAGAGCATATAGCATAGCCTTCTAGAGCTGAGCTAGTGTGTTGGAGTCTGATAGAGTCTAATACGGTACAGCCTGGTGCACCGGAGTCTTGCCTGGTCCCGCCAGGTGTGAGAACAGACTGGAGGAGGGGGTACTACTGGACTATAAAGGGATGGATCTGGTTAAGATGCCTTTGGGGGGGCTTGCTGGACTATAGTGGGCTCTATTAGTTTGTTGTTTTAGTAGTATGTACTTGCCTTTATGTACGTACTTACACCATTGCAACTAAACGCTGCGTGCACGGGCAGTAGTTCCAAGTGCACGACCAATAGTTTGGTCGTGCAGATTTGCCTTGTACCGCCTAGTAGAGCCTGTTGGAGCCTTGCACAGCCTCCTATAGCAGCTGGACTATAGTGGGACTGGTTAAGATTCTCTTGGTGGGGGGCTTTGCTGGACTCTAGTGGCCTCTATTAGGCTGTTCTCAGCTGTGTACGTACCCACACCATTGCTACTAAACGGTGTGTGCACGGGCAGTAGTTCCGTGTGCACGACCAATAGTTTGGTCATGCAGATTTGTCTTGCACAGCCTAGTAGAGCATGTTGGAGCCTGGCACAGCCTCCTACAGCTACTGGACTATAGTGGGATGGATCTGGTTAAGAATCCCTTGGTGGTGGGATTTGCTGGACTCTAGTGGGCTCAATTAGGCTGTTGTCAGCCGTGTACGTACCCACACCATTGCTACTAAATGTTGTGTGCACGGGCAGCAGTTCTGTGTGCATGGCCAATAGTTTTATTGGGTATTTCTAGTCCACGATACAGAATTGCCTTTTACAACATACTAAAGCCTGTGGGAGCCTGGCACAGCCTGCTACAGCTGAAAACAACCTGTTTGAGTCTTTTAGGGCATAATGCATTGCGGTCTAGGGCACCCAAGCCTGGCCTAGTCCTGCCTGGTGGTAGAATTGACAAGGCCAGGGGGTGTACTATGCTGTAAGAGAATGGATCACACCAAGGAGGACTGGACTAGGTGTTCACTGTGTTAATAGAGTATGTTGGGGTTTGCTGGGCTGTTGTCAGCCCTGTATGTATTCACACAATTGCAACAAAACGCTGTGTGCATAGACAATAGTTTTGTGTGCACGACAAATGGACATTTCTAGACCATGATAGAGTACTGCCATGTGCACCCTGATAGAGCCTATAGCATAGCCTTCTAGAGCTTAACTAGTGTGTTGGAGTCTAATACGGTACAGCCTCGTGCACCCGAGTCTTGCCTGGGCCCGCCAGGTGTAGAACGGATTGGAGGAGGGGGTACTACTGGACTATAGTGGGATGGATCTGGTTAAGATGCCCTTGGGGGGGCTTTGCTGGACTCAGGTAGAATTGACAAGGCCAGGGGGTGTACTATGCTGTAAGAGAAAGCTGGGCTGTTGTCAGCCCTGTATGTATTCACACAATTGCAACTAAACGCTGTGTTTTGTGTGCACGACAAATGGACATTTCTATACCATGATTGTGAGTTCAAAAGCCTGAAGCAGTAAGCTTGACTCCAAAAAGAATGAAGGTTTCAACTGTTTACTAGCAAAAAAGTCAGGCGTACAAAAACAGAAAAAACAACAAACATTCAAATAAAAGGTGTTCAAAGTAGTCCAAAGTAGTCAAATATTTTCAAGGTTCTTTCATAAGTTACTATTTTGTCTGGTTACTATCCTCTTTCTGTGGTTACTATTTTCTTTCTGTGGGTCAAAAAACTGTTTCTGCTCCCACTCAAGCTTCCAGCACTTAACTGACTAATTAGAGCCTGACATACAGCTGCTGCAAGCCAGCCTCAGTAAGCTGGTTAAGTGGCTACACACTCTTATAGGCTGAACCTCAATTGGCTCATTTACACCCTAGGCAGCACACACAGTGTAAACAAGACACGCCCTTCTATACACACACACACACACACACACACACACACACACACACACACACACACACACACACACACACACACACACACACACACACACACACACACACACACACAGACATTTTCAGTTCCAAATATGGCTCTAACAATGATAGAGTACTGCCCTGTGCACCCTGATAGAGCCTATAGCATAGTCTTCTAGACCTTAACTAGTGTGTTGGAGTCTGATGGAGTCTAATACGGTACAGCCTATTGCACCCGAGTCTTGCCTGGGCCCGCCAGGCGTGACAACGGACTGGAGGAGGGGTACTACTGGACTATAGTGGGATGGATCTGTTTAAGATTAAATATGTAAAAGATTTGGATTGCCCAATTTGATCTGCAAAATAAGCGGATGGGACAATTAGATCTGTAAAAGGTGTGGATTGACCAATTAGATCTGCAAAATATGCAGAAGGGCAAATTAGATCTCCAAAACAAGCGGATGGGCCAATTAGTACCTGTAAAAGGTGTGGATTGACCAATTAGATCTACAAAACATGCAGAAGCGTCAATTAGATCTGTAAATGCTGTGGATTTACCAATTAGATCTCCAAAACATGCGGATGGGCCAATTACATCTGTAAAAGGTGTTGTTTGGCTGTACCAGGAAGTAACTGTGCTATGAATTAGAAATGTGCATGGATAACTATTGCTTGTGGACATGAACTTTGCAAGTGCACACAAGAGATCTGTAAAATGTGTTGTTTGACTGTATCAGGCAGTAACTGTGCTATGAATTAGACATGTGCATGTAAAACGATTGCTTGTGGACACAAACTATGCAAGTGCACACATTGATCTCTGCTGCCCCCCGTTGACAAAAAACAGTCAGCACAGCCGTGTGCACTTACAGCAGTCATACATGACTCGTGTACGTGAAATTTTGTGCACTTGCCATAGTTGCTTGGTGAAATGCACATGACAAGTTTTTTCGCAAGAAATTTGTGCACAAGGCCAAGCTCTAATATGGGGAACTCCCTGCCGTGCACGCAAAAAACTATTGTTATTATTATTTTATAGATAGGAACTTCTACACACAGGAGCTGTTACTGTAAACTCGGTACAGAGACAGAATATTAGGCAGGTTGTGGGTACCCAATACTCAGTGAACTATGGGTGATTCCACAAGAAGCAAAGTTGTGCGGCTATCTCTGCAATATAATATACAGTATACACATACTATGATCTACACCCTATCATAATGTGTTGACAGAATAATTTAATAAATAAATGTATTGTTGTTATTAATATATCATTATTATTACTATTAATGTTTAATGTAGGTGAATCTCCATTAATAGTGTTAATGGGGAGTTCTGTACCAGAATCTGGCTCAAACTATGGCCTCAACAGTTTGTCATCCCTCTGAAATTTTGTAAACAAATGGGCAGAACCATGGGCAGTCCTTTTGTGAGGAGGGGGAGGGACTAGGAGAGGTGGGTGGTCTTAAAGTAAGAGGCGGAGAGACTTTATTAGGTGGGTGGTGCTAAAGTTAAAGTCATGCATACTTAATGAGCTGGTGGGCATTGCCACATACAAACGGCTTTTTAACAAATACTATACACTTTTTTGAAAAAAATCTTCCTGATCATGTTATAATAACACCTGATGATCATCTTTTTGGGCCAGGAAAAAGCACGGCACTCCATCTTTAAAGTCAACAACAAACAAAAACAAAAACAAACTAAAGTAACGGAAATAGTTACTTTCTTAGTAATTAATTACTTTTATTTTAGAGTAACTGGGTAACTAACTCAGTTACTTTTTGGAAGAAGTAGTGAGTAACTATAACTAATTACTTTTTTTAAGTAACGGGACCAGCACTGCCTACACATCAGTGCAGCCTGATAACATCAGTCAGTCTTTCTGACATGAACACATTCATGAATAGAGCCTACATAAATAAATCGATTCTGAACCTGGCGATTCGATATTTATATCACGACATTAGGAATTGTGATATATTGGCATATCGATCATTTTGCCCACCTCTGAGAACGTCTGTCTGTCTGTCTGTCTGTCTGTCTGTCTGTCTGTCTGTCTGTCTGTCTGTCTGTCTGTCTGTCTGTCTGTCTGTCTGTCTGTCTGTCTGTCTGTCTGTCTGTCTGTCTGTCTGTCTGTCTGTCTGTCTGTCTCTAGGCCTTCGGTAATGCTAAAACATTACGCAACGATAACTCCAGTCGCTTTGGGAAGTACATGGACATCCAGTTTGACTTCAAGGTGAGCCGTGGGTTCGATTCCTGCTCAGTGTCTTTATTCACTTTAACCACCGTAATAAACATGAGTTAACCCTGTCCCGCGGGTTCGATTCCTGCTCAGAGTTAATGAGTCTAATTCTGTCTTTATTCACTTTAACCAGCGTTAACCCTGTCCAGGGACGTGCACAGACTATTAGAGAGGGGCAGGGGCCAGTAGATCTATACATCTATAACATGTCATTCTGTCCAGGGACGTGCACAGACTATTAGAGAGGGGCAGGGGCCAGTAGATCTATACATCTATAACATGTCATTCTGTCCAGGGACGTGCACAGACTATTAGAGAGGGGCAGGGGCCAGTAGATCTATACATCTATAACATGTTATTACCCTCCTGTCCCACAGGGGGCTCCAGTAGATCTATAGATCTATATAACATGTTATTGTCCTCTAGGGGGCTCCAGTAGATCTATAGATCTATATAACATGTTATTGTCCTCTAGGGGGCTCCAGTAGATCTATAGATCTATATAACATGTTATTGTCCTCTAGGGGGCTCCAGTAGATCTATAGATCTATATAACATGTTATTGTCCTCCTGTCCTCTAGGGGGCTCCAGTAGATCTATAGATCTATATAACATGTTATTGTCCTCTAGGGGGCTCCAGTAGATCTATAGATCTATATAACATGTTATTGTCCTCCTGTCCTCTAGGGGGCTCCAGTAGATCTATAGATCTATATAACATGTTATTGTCCTCTAGGGGGCTCCAGTAGATCTATAGATCTATATAACATGTTATTGTCCTCTAGGGGGCTCCTGTTGGAGGTCACATCATCAACTACCTCCTAGAGAAGTCCAGGGTCGTCCACCACTAGATCTATAGATCTATAGATCTATATAACATCTTATTGTCCTCTAGGGGGCTCCAGTTGGAGGTCACATCATTAACTACCTCCTGGAGAAGTCCAGGGTCGTCCACCACTAGATCTATAGATCTATAGATCTATATAACATCTTATTGTCCTCTAGGGGGCTCCAGTTGGAGGTCACATCATTAACTACCTCCTGGAGAAGTCCAGGGTCGTCCACCACTAGATCTATAGATCTATATAACATGTTATTACCCTCCTGTCCTCTAGGGGGCTCCAGTAGATCTATATAACATGTTATTGTCCTCTAGGGGGCTCCAGTTGGAGGTCACATCATTAACTACCTCCTAGAGAAGTCCAGGGTCGTCCACCAGAACCATGGAGAGAGGAACTTCCACATCTTCTACCAGATGATAGAAGGAGCTGAAGAAGATCTGCTGAGAAGACTAGGACTGGAGAGGAATCCACAAGGATACAGCTATCTGGTTAAGGTAAGATTATAACTAGTATAACTAGTATAACTAGAGTTACTGCTGAGAAGACTAGGACTGGAGAGGAATCCACAAGGATACAGTTATCTGGTTAAGGTAAGATTATAACTAGTATAACTAGTTAACTAGAGTTACTGCTGAGAAGACTAGGACTGGAGAGGAATCCACAAGGATACAGTTACCTGGTTAAGGTAAGATTATAACTAGTTTAACTAGTACAACTAGTATAACTAGTTTAACTAGTATAACTAGAGTTACTGCTGAGAAGACTAGGACTGGAGAGGAATCCACAAGGATACAGTTATCTGGTTAAAGTAAGATTATAACTAGTTTAACTAGTATAACTAGGGTTACTGCTGAGAAGACTAGGACTGGAGAGGAATCCCCAAGGATACAGTTATCTGGTTAAGGTAAGATTATAACTAGTTTAACTAGTATAGTATAACTAGGGTTACTGCTGAGAAGACTAGGACTGGAGAGGAATCCCCAAGGATACAGTTATCTGGTTAAGGTAAGATTATAACTAGTTTAACTAGTATAACTAGGGTTACTGCTGAGAAGACTAGGACTGGAGAGGAATCCCCAAGGATACAGCTACCTGGTTAAGGTAAGATTATAACTAGTTTAACTAGTATAACTAGGGTTACTGCTGAGAAGACTAGGACTGGAGAGGAATCCACAAGGATACAGTTACCTGGTTAAGGTAAGATTATAACTAGTATAACTATTATAACTAGAGTTACTGCTGAGAAGACTAGGACTGGAGAGGAATCCACAAGGATACAGCTATCTGGTTAAGGTAAGATTATAACTAGTATAACTAGTATAACTAGAGTTACTGCTGAGAAGACTAGGACTGGAGAGGAATCCACAAGGATACAGTTATCTGGTTAAGGTAAGATTATAACTAGTATAACTAGTATAACTAGAGTTACTGCTGAGAAGACTAGGACTGGAGAGGAATCCACAAGGATACAGCTATCTGGTTAAGGTAAGATTATAACTAGTTTAACTAGTATAACTAGAGTTACTGCTGAGAAGACTAGGACTGGAGAGGAATCCCCAAGGATACAGTTATCTGGTTAAAGTAAGATTATAACTAGTATAACTAGTTAACTAGAGTTACTGCTGAGAAGACTAGGACTGGAGAGGAATCCCCAAGGATACAGTTATCTGGTTAAGGTAAGATTATAACTAGTTTAACTAGTATAACTAGGGTTACTGCTGAGAAGACTAGGACTGGAGAGGAATCCCCAAGGATACAGCTACCTGGTTAAGGTAAGATTATAACTAGTTTAACTAGTATAACTAGGGTTACTGCTGAGAAGACTAGGACTGGAGAGGAATCCACAAGGATACAGTTACCTGGTTAAGGTAAGATTATAACTAGTATAACTATTATAACTAGAGTTACTGCTGAGAAGACTAGGACTGGAGAGGAATCCACAAGGATACAGCTACCTGGTTAAGGTAAGATTATAACTAGTTAACTAGTATAACTAGTATAACTAGAGTTACTGCTGAGAAGACTAGGACTAGAGAGGAATCCACAAGGATACAGTTATCTGGTTAAGGTAAGATTATAACTAGTTTAACTAGTATAGTATAACTAGGGTTACTGCTGAGAAGACTAGGACTGGAGAGGAATCCACAAGCATACAGTTATCTGGTTAAGGTAAGATTATAACTAGTATAAGAGCCATATGAATTGTCTGTTGATTTCACTACCCATCTGATGACATCACAACTAGTACAACTAGTATAACTAGAGTTACTGCTGAGAAGACTAGGACTGGAGAGGAATCCACAAGGATACAGTTACCTGCTTAAAGTAAGATTATAACTAGTATAACTAGAGAGGAATCCCCAAGGATACAGTTACCTGGCTAAAGTAAGATTATAACTAGTTTAACTAGAGAGGAATCCCCAAGGATACAGTTACCTGGTTAAAGTAAGATTATAACTAGTTTAACTAGAGAGGAATCCCCAAGGATACAGTTACCTGGTTAAAGTAAGATTATAACTAGTTTAACTAGAGAGGAATCCCCAAGGATACAGTTACCTGGTTAAGGTAAGATTATAACTAGTTTAACTAGAGGAATCCCCAAGGATACAGCTACCTGGTTAAGGTAAGATTATAACTAGTTTAACTAGTTTAACTAGAGAGGAAGGTATACCAGGTATACCTGGTATACATGAATATCTGTTCGCTGCCAAACTGTCACTTCATTTGTTTCCTCAGGGAAACTGTCCCAAAGTGAGTTCCATCAACGACCGTTCTGATTGGAAGACGGTGAGGAAAGCTCTCTCTGTGATTGGCTTCAACGAGGACGAGGTGGAGGTAGGAATTAACCAATCACATCCACTCATTGACACGCCTCTCTTAGGGTGCGTTCCGATACCCAAAATCTCGGCCACTCGCTCACTCCCACTCGTTTCCTCGGGGTCATTTCAGCCGTGAACCGGAAATGGTTAACGTTCCGATTCTCATCGAGGAGACGAGTGGAGGCGAGTGGAGGAGTCGAGGAGGCTTCTGAGGCCGCATAGAGCGAGGATACATCGAGTATTCCCTCGATGCAGCATTTCGTCTCCTCTCGGCGGATGTCCGCATCACGTGTACACGTTTTTTTCCTTCTCCAGTGACATAAGTCCTCCTCCTCCACTCCACATGTGGAGACGCGCTCAGACAACACTGCTTGAAACCCGATACCCCCCCCCCCCCCCCCCCACTACCACTGCAGCTGACCGCTCGTACGCACGGACACACATTACACTTTTTTATGTTTGTTGAAGACACACATTTTCACTGAAATAATACACCTTCAGAATGATAAAGCAGCCTTCATATATAAAGTGAAATGACAACAACAAGGCAATGGCTGTGGCTTTATTGTATCATGATATGTGATATAGGGATAATAAATAAAAGCTATATAAATTATAATATATACATTTCATCTTCCACAAAAGCTAATTCCACTATGCATTCCTGAATGCACAGACTGCTCCACTATGAGTTTACCTCCATGCCTCCATCTGCTGCTTCTGACTTCACTGAAGTAATTGTTTTGTATGTATTTGAATGCCTTAATGAAATGAGCAAGTTGGACACTATTGTAAACAAGTGTATGCTTAACTAGTGTGTCCAATCAGCTCTGTCAGATTTGATGTAGTCGTACTTGAATTGTACTGTAATTCTCCAAGCTGTTATCAGTTTTGTAGCAGTGTATACTTGACTTGTACTGTAACTCTCATCTCTGTCAATAAAAATGTCATTCATTCATTCATTCATTCTATGAATGACGGAAACGAAAATGTATTTATTCATATGTGGACTGAACTACAAGTCAGAGAGACTACCGTCCTAATCACTGTTAGGGGGGGGGGGGGGGGCGTGATGCTTTGCATATGTTACCCCAGAAGATAATGACGTGGGCAGCATTGATGAATTCTTTATCTTTCATTTATACATTCTACTGTACCACAGAAGGCGCAGGGCTCTATGTTCCAGCTGATCCAGCTGTGTGCACAGTATATTTCTCCACCTTTGCTTTGGCAATGTAAACATGTGTTTTCCAATGCCAATAAAGCCAATTGAATTGAATTGAAGTAATGAACGTCATAAGTAATCGCGGACGTGCCGTCGCTTTGAAATGACATCTTGAGTACATTCCGAATCTAGAGTCAAATCCACTTGACCACTCTGTCCTTGCATCTCCTCCTCTCCTCCTCGCTGGGGGCGGAGCTAAGGTGGCGAGTGGAGGACGCGAGGGGAGTGAGCGAGTGTTAAAGATGCGGGATCGGAACGCACCCTTAGGGATTCACTCCCTAATCTAAACTATGGAATGAACTTCCCCTTGTCTCAAATTGAAGACACTACATATAATAAGAAACTATAAAGTCCATAAACTCAAACCCAGGGGCGTAGCTAGGAAGTCTGGACCCCCTGCAAAGCTTTTCCACATGCACCCCCCCCCTTTCCCGGCATTTTTTCTGAGAGCGTACAAACTGTATGCTCTCAGAAAAAAAGAAGCGTCTAAAGAAATCAATCAACATGGTGAAAACACATCTCGATGATGTCATCATGATGTTTCACCATGTTAGTGGTTTTCTTCAGACCTCCATTTCTAGTTAACACAGAATGGGGGGGGGGGGGGGGGGGGGCGTTTTCATCATGACCACCCAGCACCTCTAAGGTATACTAATGACATATTAGAATGTGGAAAATGGGTGGAATTCCCCTATAAAATGCTTCAATGGTGCACTTTGAGATCAAATATATATATATATATATATATATATATATATATTTTTTTTTTTTTTAAATAATCAATACAAATGAAACCTTAATAATGCAAGCTTTTAGTGCCCCCCCTGGCTTTGGGCCCCCCTAAAATAAAAAAAGTTAGAATAAAAAGTCTAACTTTTCCCCACCTATCAACACCACTGCTCAAACCTCTGGACAGATGAAGTGATTCAACTCATGGAGCTTAGATAGGATTTTATTGTTCTGGATTAAGAGCATCTGCTAAATGACTCTGTAGTAAAGTGTATTTCCTAACACTAGTTTATATTTTATAGTTTATATGCTGCACCTAAACTGTTATCTGGAACGATAACAGTTCTGTTGCCACACCTGGTAATAAATGCTGTTAATCTGACCTAAATGATGTGGACTGTCTGTCTGTCTGTCTGTCTGTCTGTCTGTCTGTCTGTCTGTCTGTCTGTCTGCCTGCCTGCCTGCCTGCCTGCCTGCCTGCCTGCCTGCCTGCCTGCCTGCCTGCCTGCCTGCCTGCCTGCCTGCCTGCCTGTCTGTCTGTCTGTCTGCCTGCCTGCCTGCCTGCCTGTCTGTCTGTCTGTCTGTCTCTTTAGGTGTGTTTCCATTAAACCTTTGTGAAAATAGAAATTGAAAAAGGAAAAGTGTATTATCTGCCGTTTTCATCCAATGATAACAGTCTAAGGACATACAGAGAGAGGACACTTCAGTGTATGAATGAATGGACTTTTAACATTTGGAAAACATTTACCTTTGGTTTTGTCCAGGGCTGTGCAGAGAGTGTTAGAGGGGCGTGGGCTGAAATCCCATGAGGTTTATCCTGAACTCTGCCATGCAGCAGATTGCCAAGTAATGCACATTGACCTGTGCATTACTTGGAGATCTGGAGCACCCCCCCCCCCCCCCCCCCCCCCCCCCCCCCCCCCCCAAAAAACATACACCCACCACTCTGAGCTGTTTTGTAGAAATACAAATAAAAATGAATAAATAAAACAAATAACAAACTGTTAACTCTGTCTCTCTACCATCAGGAGCTGTTGAACATCATCGCCAGTGTCCTCCATCTTGGAAATGTCCAGTACGCCTCCGAGGACGAGACGACAGCGTATATCACCTCTGACACGCAGATAAAGTACCTGGCCAGGGTAAGATATACACTAATACCCCTAATACCCCTAAGAAATACCCTGATACCCCTAAGAAATACCCTGATACCTACATCACCTCTGACACGCAGATAAAGTACCTGGCCAGGGTAAGATATACACTAATACCCCTAATACCTACCCTAATACCCCTAAGAAATACCCTAATACCCCTAAGAAATACCCTAATACCTACATCACCTCTGACACGCAGATAAAGTACCTGGCCAGGGTAAGATATGCACTAATACCCCTAAGAAATACCCTGATACCCCTAAGAAATACCCTGATACCTACATCACCTCTGACACGCAGATAAAGTACCTGGCCAGGGTAAGATATACACTAATACCCCTAATACCTACCCTAATACCCCTAAGAAATACCCTGATACCTACATCACCTCTGACACGCAGATAAAGTACCTGGCCAGGGTAAGATATACACTAATACCCCTAATACCTACCCTAATACCCCTAAGAAATACCCTAATACCTACATCACCTCTGACACGCAGATAAAGTACCTGGCCAGGGTAAGATATGCACTAATACCCCTAATACCTACCCTAATACCCCTAAGAAATACCCTGATACCTACATCACCTCTGACACGCAGATAAAGTACCTGGCCAGGGTAAGATATACACTAATACCCCTAATACCCCTAATACCTACCCTAATACCCCTAAGAAATACCCTAATACCCCTAAGAAATACCCTAATACCTACATCACCTCTGACACGCAGATAAAGTACCTGGCCAGGGTAAGATGTACAGTAATACCCCTAATACCTACCCTAATACCCCTAATACCTACCCTAATACCCCTAAGAAATACCCTGATACCCCTAAGAAATACCCTGATACCTACATCACCTCTGACACGCAGATAAAGTACCTGGCCAGGGTAAGATATACACTAATACCCCTAATAACTACCCTAATACCCCTAAGAAATACACTAATAACCCGATATGACTTTCAACCAAATGCCAGTCTTCCTGGGGCACCAAATGGTGTAGGATCGGCCCTGGCCTGGGTACTTTGTTTCAAGGCTACATAACAGTGGATTTGGTCTTTTCTGCATACCTGTGGACTGTATTAGTTTGACTTACTGTTAATATTAGTGTTATAGTTCTCCAGACATTGTCTCGTCTCCATACCGGTCTCAGGACAAATTTAATTGTGGTTTTTGCTTCAACCACAAATTGTCTTGTCTTGGTCTCGACCCTCAGTTTGACTTTGTCTCAGGTCTCTATCGCCACAGAGACACTGGAGACGAGACAATGTTCTATATCCCTTATGAGGAACGAGTCGTTCATTATGACAGCAGAGTAAAATAGGGTTAGTTAGTTTGTAGATCGGCTATTTGAACTATTCAAAAATGTTTTTCAAAGAAGTACATAAAAATCTCACCATCTGTGTGTGTGTGTGTGTGTGTGTGTGTGTGTGTGTGTGTGTGTGTGTGTGTGTGTGTGTGTGTGTGTGTGTGTGTGTGTGTGTGTGTGTGTGTGTGTGTGTGTGTGTGTGTGTGTGTGTGTGTGTGTGTGTGTGTGTGTGTGTGTGTAGCTGCTAGGTGTAAATGGATCAGTGCTGACAGAGGCTCTCACACACAAGAAGATCAGTGCCAAGGGAGAGGAGGTAAGTGTGTGTGGGTGTGTGGGTGTGTGTGTGTGTGTGCGTGTGGGTATGTGTGTGCGTGTGCGCGTGCGTGCGTGCGTGCGCGTGTGCGTGCGTGCGCGTGGGTGTGTGGGTGTTTGCACATAAACTATTTTACTGCTGGATATATCTATATCTTTGATGGTTATTAGGGATAGGGCTTGTTATTTTTTATTGATAATTTATTGTGTTATTGTATTGATAACGATCATGTAATATTATGTATTGTAAAGACAGCAACCAATACATTCTAGGTATTTGTATATTTACAGGTTAGTTATAATGTATTGCTTAATTTACCTGTATAAGTAACCTGATGAAAACACCTGGCAAAAAAAGATTTAATAATAATTGTGTTATAATCAGGTGAAATAGTAAATAGTTTTACTGTATGTCAAGTTACTCTGTTCAATGTGTATATAATGTATTCTATTATATTTAGTCAGTCCATTGAACAGGGACGGATGTAACATGGGGGGGGGGGGGGGGGGGCAGGAGAAAATGGTATGGGGGCGGCTTCATCACCCGTTTCGCTTTGCGCCACGGGCCATTAAGTCACACCCATACCATTTTCAGTTCCAGGACTTTTATTAGTCAAGTAAAGCATCAATAATAACATCAGTTGTTGTTGAAGTTGCAACAGACACGCAGCATGCATAAAGCTAAAGGTCTGACTCAGAGAGTTTTCTGTTTTCAATGATGAAATGCTGTTGGTTTAGTGGTGACACAGCTGTAGTTAGTTAGTAGTAGTGTTTCACATCATTTTAAATAGAAGCACTTTAATTTGAAATATCTTGGGTTGTTTTGCATGTCATCATGTTTGGTGGGGCAGACTGGGCATTTAGGGGGGCATTGTCCCCCCCATGCCCATGCCTAGATCCGCCCCTGCCATTGAACAAGGAACAGTGTATATATAATGTATTATTTTATTGTTTTTATAGTTATTGAGCCCATTGAACCTGGAACAGGCCTGTTCAGCCAGAGATGCTCTCTCTAAAGCTGTTAGTGTTTATATAATGTGTTATATGTTTATGTTTTTATAGTTATTGAGCCCATTGAACTTGGAACAGGCCTGTTAGTGTTTATATAATGTATTATATGTATATATAATGTGTTATTTTATTGTTTTTATAGTTATTGAGCCCATTGAACCTGGAGCAGGCCTGTTCAGCCAGAGATGCTCTCTCTAAAGCTGTTTATGGAAGAACTTTCTCCTGGTTGGTCAACAAGATCAACGACTCTCTGGCATACAAGGTGGAACACACACACACGCACACACACAGATTTTGAATGATCAATTCCTAATCAGCAGAACATTGTTAAAACTTAATACAACATTTCCACAGGGGTTAAACCACTATGAAAGATAATTAAGATTATTTATCTCAGACCTAGATCATCAAAATCAAACTTTATTTATAGAGCACTTTACAACAATGGGATTGCCCAAAGTGCTGTACAGGATATAACACAGTAACAAACTATACAACTAGGACGTACCAATAATACTGACAACAACAACAATAAAACACAGGCTACAAGACTAGAAGGACAAACAACAATCAGGCAGAGAGGAGAAGATAACCAGGACATACAAATAAGGTCAGTTAAAAGCCAAGGAAAAGAGGTGCGTTTTTAAAAGTGATTTGAAGGAATCTACAGTGTCAGCATTCTTTATAAAATATGGTAGGCTGTTCCAGAGCCTAGGGGCAGCAGCAGCAAAGGCACGATCACCTCTACTCCTCAGGTTGGTGGCGGGAGCCTTTAAGAGCAGCTTAGAAGCTGACCTTAGAGCCCTTTGTGGGGTGTAGGGGACTAACAGTTCTGTGAGATAAAGGGGAGCCAAACCATGTAGAGATTTGTAGGTATATAAAAGAATTTTAAAATCTATTCTAAAAGACACAGGTAGCCAGTGTAGTGTCGCTAGAACTGGTGTTATATGTTCTCTCTTTTTAGTTCCTGTGAGAAGCCGAGCAGCTGCATTCTGGACTAACTGTAGGCGCTTCAGTGATGTTTGATCAATTCCAGAGAGGAGAGAATTGCAATAATCCAGTCCGGAGGTTATAAATGCATGAATAGCTATTTCTAGTTGTTTTGGTGGGAGATATGGTTTTATTTTAGCTAGGAGCCGTAGTTGGAAAAAACTGCTTTTAACTATAGTGCTGATATGTTTGTGTAGAGTGAAGGTGTTATCGAAAATGACGCCAAGGTTTTTAACAGAAGTGCAGATATTTGAGCTGAGAGTGAATGGGATTATATTATTTGTGAGTGGGGATGTGTCAAGGCCAAAGAAAATTACTTCTGTTTTGTTTGTGTTGAGATTTAGGAAATTTAGGTCCATCCAGGATGTGATATCGTTTAGGCAGTCTTGTAGGCGCTGTAGTGAGTTATGTGTGTTTGAGGTGAGAGGTAAGTAAATTTGGACATCGTCCGCGTAGCAATGGAAGGGAATGTTGTGTTTCCTGAGAATATCACCTAGTGGCAGCATGTATAGGAGGAAGAGAATGGGGCCAAGTATGGATCCTTGAGGAACACCTGACGTGAGGGGGGCAGGGGGGGATACATAATCACCAAGTTGGACTGAGAAGGTTCTATCCGTGATATAGGAACGGAGCCAGGCCAGAGCGCTGCCACAGATCCCAAGATGTTGTTCTAAGCGGGTAATTAAAATGTTATAATCGACTGTATCAAATGCAGAGGAGAGATCTAGGAGGACGAGAACAGAGGAGCCACCAGAATCAGAAGTTAAAAGGAGATCATTAAAAACTCTTAGGAGTGCGGATTCTGTGCTGTGGGCAGGTTTAAAGCCGGACTGGAATTTTTCATGGAGACCATATGTGAGCAAAAATGACTGTAGTTGTGCGTAAATAACCTTTTCTAGGACTTTAGACAGAAAAGGAAGGTGCGAGATGGGTCTGAAATTAGAGAGGATTGAGGCATCAAGATTATTCTTTTTTAAAATGGGATGGACAACAGCGTGTTTTAATGCAGCAGGGACACAGCCAGAGAGGAGAGAGGAATTAATTATAGATAGCACACTGGGGCCAGTAGCATCAAATACTTCCTTAAAAAGCCGGGATGGTATGCAGTCTGTGCTACAATTTGTGGGCCTCAGATGTGAGACAATGTCAGTGAGTGTAGCTAGTGACACTGGTTCAAAATTGGTAAGGGTGGCAGGGGGAGGGTGCAGAGGTGGAGGGGGGTCAGGGGCAATGGGCGGGTGGGCTGACCTGAGGTCAGCAATACGTTCTATAAAGAATCTTTGAAAATTAATGCAAAGCGACAGAGATGGATCTATGGGAGAGGCAACTCGAGGGTTTGTGAGGGAATTAAAAATATTAAAAAGGACCTGTGGTTTGCTACTATTTTTGCTCACTAATCTGGCATAAAATTCAGTTTTGGCAGATTTCACTGCTTTTTGATAGTTAGAGAGGGACATGCGTAGGATATCTAAGGATACATGCAATTTGTCTTTGCGCCACTTTCTTTCGGCCTGCCTGCATGTGCGACGAAGGGCACGGGTTGAATCAGTGAGCCAAGGTTCATTTTTAACTTTAATATGTTTGAGCCTGAGGGGAGCGACAGAGTTTAGGATGTCAGTGCACTTTGAATTAAAAGTGGTCAAAAGTGTCTCAGTACTGTTTGATCCTCCCATCAGAGGTGGGTCACTAGACAGAGAGTCACTAAACATCTGGGCAAATTGAGGAGCAGTTGAGGATGTTATAGCACGACTACGACGTGTGGGCCGTTCGGGAATTACTGCAGAGCAGTCGGGTATCGATATAGTGAAAACAATGGTAGAGTGGTCAGATATACATGGTACATGAAAAACATCCTGAATAGAGACAGATAAACCAGATGTCATTAGTAGGTCCAATGTATGACCCTTTTCATGTGTGGGACAAGTTATGGCCTGAGTGAGGTTGAATGAATCAAGGAGATTTAAGAAATCCTTAACAAGAGGGCGTCCCTCGCAACAGACATGGACATCTCTGTATTGTACTCATACATAATGTTGTAAGATACAAAACACTGAAGTCTTATACCACAAACCTAAACCTAACCTCAGTAAAACTATGCCTAAACCTAACTGTAACCTTAGTGAAACTATCCCTAACCTCAGTAAAACTATGCCTAAACCTAACTGTAACCTTAGTGAAACTATCCCTAACCTCAGTAAAACTATGCCTAAACCTAACTGTAACCTTAGTGAAACTATCCCTAACCTCAGTAAAACTATGCCTAAACCTAACTGTAACCTTAGTGAAACTATCCCTAACCTCAGTAAAACTATGCCTAAACCTAACTGTAACCTTAGTGAAACTATCCCTAACCTCAGTAAAACTATGCCTAAACCTAACTGTAACCTTAGTGAAACTATCCCTAACCTCAGTAAAACTATGCCTAAACCTAACTGTAACCTTAGTGAAACTATCCCTAAGCTCAGTAAAACTATGCTGAAATCAGCAGCGGTCTCGGTGGTTCAGGAGGTAAAGCAGGTTGGCCAGTAGTCAGTAGGTTGGCGGTTCGAATCAGTGCCGCTACTGTTTTGATGCATTTTTTTCTTTGTATGAGGTCTGGAAAAAAGTCACTATTTGACTTTTGCTGTGATACAGTGTTGGTCAGTCAGTCTGTTGCTGGTCCAACACTGCCACCCTGTGGCTATGAGCTGCAGGTACAGGTACTGCATGTACAGATCTACAAGATTTATATTCATTCAGGATGTTCCTAAAAGAACTGCTCACTGATTGGCTAATACTAGGACCTTACCCGTTGTGAATATATGAACACCAAATGATCTACAGTGTGGTTAATGTGATTTAATATCAATATCAATAATGTATTTTGATGAAGTACTGCTGTAGTTGTGGATACTTGATCATGGGAAAAGGGGAAGCAGTCATAGCAAAGCAAGGTGCACAGTTAACTGGTGATACATATTTTGGTTGCATTAAAGTAGGTGTTTGTGTGAACATCATGAAACCACTGGTTTAGAAAGTGGAGGGTGGTGAGTCTTAGTAACCCATTTAGGCCTGACCTAAGGTTTTTTAAAAACTTTATATTTAAATATTTATATATCAGCATAAAAACAAATTGAATATTTGAGTACTGTACATACTGTACAGGATCCAAATATGGATTCCTGTCCTTGATGGGTTCAGCGCGCGCACACTCACACACACACACACACACACACACACACACACACACACACACACACACACACACACACACACACACACACACACACAGTCACACACAGTCAGTGTCGCACGCTGTGTGCTTGTGTTTCCAGGGACCAGCGAAGTTGGACATTGTTGGAAATGTGCGGGTAAAAAGTGACGGTGAAAACAAACTAATATCTTCCAGTTTGAACACACGTTCAGTTCAACAGTTCCCAAGAAGACTATAGCCTGGATCTGTACATAAAGTGGGTGCCTGTCGCTCCCTTGTCCCTTCACGTAGCATAAACGTGAAACGTAGCACAGCCGACACGCTGCGAGGCAGATAATCGAGGCTATATATTTTTTCTTGATTGAAAAGAAAATCCAAACGATTTATTTTGCTTTTGTCTGAATTTCGTAAACAAAACAGTCAAACTGCCAAATTGTGGTTAAGCAACTTTCCAAAATTTAGCCTGGGGACCAGCTGCAATCCTCTCAAGCAACTGTCCATCATTTAGCCTGGGGACCACCTGGAATCCTCTCAAGGACCACGCGGATCACTGGTTGAAAACCACTGTTTTAAGCCATTATGCACGACACGTCCCTACTATTGTGTAAAAGTACTTGCACAGCCGACACGCCGCGAGGCAGATAATCGAGGCTATGTTTTTTTTTTCTTCATTGAGCGAGCAGCAGAGCAGGCAATGCAATGCGTTGAGCGAGGGTCGGCGATTCGTTGTAGTCGTTGCGCTCGCGTCTCACTCGTGTCCATGCGTTTCTATTCCCCGCAATGATATTCCATGTTGGGTCGGCGTGCAACACTTCGAGCTCCAGCTTGAGAGAGAGATGGGCTATGTGGCAGCCGGTCGCTTGTGACGTGCATGATAGGGGCGGGGGCACTTTCCCCATATAAACTAATGGGGAAATTGTCGTGCACAAATAAATTCATTATAAATCAACAATGTGTTAATTTGGCAAAAGGGCTTCGTCACTCTCTTCATGATATTATGGTGAACGGCTGTGTGAAAACTTACAGCGATTGCTGGTGCCATCGTGGAGTTATTTGTGTTTCAGACATTCATTCAGACGGACGGACAGACAGACATTTCCTGGATTATAGTATGGATGTTTATCCTTCAGGCTGATTCTTATAAGAACTGCTCAGTGATTGGCTAATGTTTTTATCCTTCAGGATGACTCCCATAAGAACTGCTCAGTGATTGGCTAATGTTTTTATCCTTCAGGAGGACTCCCATAAGAACTGCTCAGTGATTGGTTAATGTGTTCATCCTTCTGTTCAGTGATTGGATAATGTGTTTATCCTCCAGGATGACTCCTCTAAGAACTGCTCAGTGATTGGTCTTCTGGACATCTATGGATTTGAGGTTTTCCAACACAACAGGTAAATAGAAAACCTTTACTACCGTAATTTCCAGACTATAAGCCGCACCTGAATATAAGCCGCACCAGACAACAAGCTTCATGTTATAGTATACTAAGATGTTCAGATGAATTAAGCATTGATATAGTGATGTCAGCTGTATTCATTGGAGGTCACTGGGGTCAACGCAGTCTAAGTAAATTAATCCAAAAAACGTTGTAAAATGTATTATTATTATTTCTAAAATATTAGCACATCCTTCGTTCATTTTTGACGCCTCTATCAATTCAGTTTTCAGTTCAATTCAAAGCAGTTTTATTGCCATATTGAGAAAACAAGCGTTTACATTGCCAAAGCGAGTGTCACCAAAAACAATACAATAATAATTAAAAACAACAGTTGAAAACAGGGACAAATATATCCAGTTGGAGGTACAGAGTTTTGTAAACAGAACTGTGTTACTGTTCATTGTTTTATAACAGAACATAGAAATCTGTTACTACTTTTCTGTTAAAAAACAAACAGAGTCAATTGTTTGCTATTTCAGGACAGATTGTGCAAAATAAAAACCAAACAGTCCAACATACAGATCAAAATGACCATTAATCTTCTACATTCTCTAGTTGTGTAGACTTGGGATAATTCACATGATGACTATTTTAACTCTTGAGAGTGTAAACATGAAACCAAATGGACCCGCAAGGGTCCATTTGGTTTCATGTTTACGCTCTCAAAGAGTTACATCTGGTTAACCAACATTCCATCCTTTAGCCTGGAGACCACCTAGAATCCTCTCAAGGTCCACTGGTGGTCCCCGGACCACCCGTTGAAAACCCTTGGTCTATCACATGGAACTACTTTTTGAGTAGAGATATTGTGGACACAAAAAACATAGTTTGTTGTGATAGAGTCAAACATGAACAAATCTGTGTTATAGATTCAATATGTCAGTTTATTACCTTCTAAACATTCACTAGAGTTCTGTGTGTGTTTTAGCTATAGGTGGATGATACCAGATCTACAAGCTCACAGTGTTAACTTAAAGGGGTATTCCACTTTCAAAAAAACTTTTGGTCATTTTATGGTCTACTCAGTCTCATGTGAACACACCAGACAGTTTATAAGTTACTCCTTTCAGTATTTAGATATTTGATGTTCATTTTAGCACCTCCAGCTTATTCCCATAGAAATCCATTATAAATTAAAACTCCAATTTAACCATGACAGATTATTCGAAAACAACCAATCTTTTTTCTGGTGACTGATATTGTCCTCGGAATACGTGAGAGGACCGTGGAATTTCATTGCAGTTTTTATTTATTTATAAAATATTGTTTTGGAAAATGTAGCCGCCTCCATATTTGGGTAGGCCTACCCAAATAAATAAAACAATATTTTAAAAATGAACATCAAATATCTAAATACTGAAAGGAGTAACTTTTAAACTGTCTGGTGTGTTCACATGAGGCTGAGTAGACCATAAAATGACCAAAAGTTTTTTTTTTTTTTTTTTAAGTGGAATATCCCTTTAAACACTGGGTTCACTTTAGTGGTTCCTTGGATTAGATCCTACCTGGGCATTATGCAGCTGGGTGGTCCTCTGTGGCTGAAATACTGAATAAATAGAGGGCCCTGGTGTCAAAATGGTTGGTCTTACTCTTACTTTTATCTTGAAATTAAATTAATATTACACAGACTTTAGTTCAGCCTTTAGTCTTGGTCCTCCACTATATTTTATGTATCTCATTTGGCCCCTGGGGAAAAAAATAATTGCTCATCCCTGGATTACATGATTAGATTATTGATAGATGCAAATTGTGTCCTAATAATGAATAAACAATGTTATTTATGGTTAATAATGAATAATGATGTGTTTTTCTGTTCCAGTTTTGAACAGTTCTGCATCAACTACTGTTTATTGAGTTATATTATATTTAATAAACAATGTTTTCATTAATAATGATGTGTTTTTAATGAATAATGATGTGTTTTATATTCCAGTTTTGAACAGTTCTGCATCAACTACTGTTTATTGAGTTATATTATATTTAATAAACAATGTTAATAATGAATAATGATGTATTTTCTGTTCCAGTTTTGAACAGTTTTGCATCAACTACTGCAATGAGAAACTGCAGCAGCTGTTCATTGAGTTGACTCTGAAATCTGAACAGGATGAATACGAGGCAGAAGGAATTACGGTGAGAACTGATCACTGATCAATCATCTATTACAGGTGGTCCAGGGACCACCAGTGGTCCTTGAGAAAGTTCCAGGTGGTCCCCAGGCTAAATGATGGAAAGTTGGTTAACCAGATGTAACTCTTGAGGGTATAAAAATGAAACCAAATGGACCCTTGCGGGTCCATTTGGTTTCATTTTTACACTCAAGAGTTAAAATATTCATCATCTGAATTAGCACTTATTTATTCGCATAGTACAGTTCATTCATTATCATTGCTTATTTATTTATTTATTTATTTATTTATTTATTTATTTATTTATTTATTTATTTATAGCATTTACTGTCCGCTCTGTACTTTAAAAAATAATAATATGCACTTTTTTCATATTTCAATGCTGTATTGCACTTTGGTCAGACGCCAAATCATTTCATTGTCAAAGTATCTGTATACTCTGAGCAGTGACAATAAATTGAATCTGAATCTGACCACTCAATTAAGAAGTCTACACTGTTTTGTTGGCAAAATCCAGCCTGGAATTGTGGACAAAACCAAAAGAATTCTTTAATTTTAGGTCTTTGGTGTGAAAATGTCATCAAATGGTGGTCCGTGGCTCAAATGCTGAATAAATGGTGGTCCCTGGGATGAAAAAGGTTGAAAACCACAGCTATAGACAGTAGAATGAGTTCTGTGGTCAAACTAAAGGGCTGTAGTTCCCAAACTGTCCAGGAGGAGGAGCAGTTTACCAGTTTACTGACAGACACTGTTCCATAGGAAACAATGGACTGTGTGTGTGAGCGTGTTGTGACTCCCAGACTATAGTACAGTGGTTTTCAAACTTTTTGACTCCAGGGACCACCATTTATTCAGCATTTGAGCCACGGACCACCATTTGATTACATTTTCACACTAAAGACCTAAAATTAATGAATTATTTTGATTTTGTCCACAATTCCAGGCTGGATTTTGCCAACAAAACATTGTAAACTTCTTCATTAAGTGGTGCCAATTCAGATGATGAATATTTGAACTCTTGATGTAACTCTTGACTTTCAAGAGTTACATCTGGTTAAGGGTTAGGGTTTAGCCTGGTGACCACCTGGAACCCTCTCAAGGACCACTGGTGGTCCCCGGACCACCTGTTGAAAACCCATGCTATAGTAAACTAGTGCTGGCATGTCTATTGTTATTGTTGATAACATTTTCCTGGGAACCAACTCTCTCTGTGTGTGTGTGTGTGTGTGTGTGTGTGTGTGTGTGTGTGTGTGTGTGTGTGTGTGTGTGTGTGTGTGTGTGTGTGTGTGTGTGTGTGTGTGTGTGTGTGTGTGTGGGAGCAGCATGGTTGTCATTCCGTACATACTGTAGTGTGGAATGATTTAAGATGACATGATTAAAACATGTGTAGAGAACAAAACCTTATTATTATCATACAGTATGAACATATGGAATGAAACAGACAGACGTTCATTATGAAATGTTTAATTCATGATGCACAGCTTTCTGTCCATCACCAAATACACCAACCAGCTGTCCAAACTTTTACTATCTTGTATAAATAATAAACCATTGTTGGGTCAAGTAACTAATTACACATTACTGTAATATTATTACATTTTTCAGCAAAACTAGTGCCAAAATGGGTAATATGTGAAATGTGTGTAATTTATGAAACCAAATGGACCCTTGTGGGTCCACTGGTTGAAATCTATTACCTTTAGCGTTAGGCCTATTAACGCAGATCTTTGCTTGTTATTTCTCCAGTGGGAACCAGTTCAGTACAACAAGATCATTATTGTTATAATTCATATATTCATATTATTGTTATTTCTTCCAGTGGGAACTAGTTCAGTACTTCAACAACAAGATCATTATTGTTATTATTCATATATTCATATTATTGTTATTTTTCCAGTGGGAACTAGTTCAGTACTTCAACAAAAACATTATTATTGTTATAATTCATATATTATTGTTATAATTCATATATAATTATTGTTTTTCCAGTGGGAACCAGTCCAGTACTTCAACAACATTATTATTGTTATAATTCATATATTATTGTTATAATTATTGTTTTTCCAGTGGGAACCAGTCCAGTACTTCAACAACAACATTATTATTGTTATAATCCATATATTATTGTTATAATTCATATATTATTGTATTTTTTCCAGTGAGAACCAGTCCAGTACTTCAACAACAACATTATTACTGTTATAATTCATATATTATTGTTATAATTCATATATTATTGTTATTATTATTGTTTTTCCAGTGGGAACCAGTCCAGTACTTCAACAACAAGATCATCTGTGATCTGGTGGAGGAGAAGTTCAAAGGAATCATCTCTATTCTGGTCAGACGTGATTTACTTTAGGATTTAGGGGTGGGACTCGATTCAAATGTTTTGATCTAATTAATTTGAAGCTTTGTAATTAATTAATCTCAATTAATCACATACTAATAATTTGATCCGAGAAGCATTTTTTTGTGTCAATTGAAACAGGTTGGTAGTGTGTCTGTGTCCATACTGTAACATGTTATGTTGAGGGTTAGAGACAGTGTTAGTAATTTCAGACCAATGGGAGGATAAAACAGTAGGAGTTTTGATCAATGTCAGTCCTTTTACCCTGATTGGATTCTTCTCCCATTGTGTGCACCACTATGACCCTGATTGGATTCTTCTCCCATTGTGTGCACCACTATGACCCTGATTGGATTCTTCTCCCATTGTGTGCACCACTATGACCCTGATTAGATTCTTCTCCCATTGTGTGCACCACTATGACCCTGATTGGATTCTTCTCCCATTGTGTGCACCACTATGACCCTGATTAGATTCTTCTCCCATTGTGTGCACCACTATGACCCTGATTAGATTCTTCTCCCATTGTGTGCACCACTATGACCCTGATTGGATTCTTCTCCCATTGTGTGCACCACTATGACCCTGATTGGATTCTTCTCCCATTGTGTGCACCACTATGACCCTGATTAGATTCTTCTCCCATTGTGTGCACCACTATGACCCTGATTAGATTCTTCTCCCATTGTGTGCACCACTATGACCCTGATTGGATTCTTCTCCCATTGTGTGCACCACTATGACCCTGATTGGATTCTTCTCCCATTGTGTGCACCACTATGACCCTGATTAGATTCTTCTCCCATTGTGTGCACCACTATGACCCTGATTAGATTCTTCTCCCATTGTGTGCACCACTATGACCCTGATTAGATTCTTCTCCCATTGTGTGCACCACTATGACCCGTACCCTGACCACTATGATTCTTCTTCCATTGTGTGCACCACTATGACCCGTACCCTGATTGGATTCTTCTCCCATTGTGTGCACCACTATGACCCTGATTAGATTCTTCTCCCATTGGTTGCACCACTATGACCCTGATTAGATTCTTCTCCCATTGTGTGCACCACTATGACCCTGATTAGATTCTTCTCCCATTGGTTGCACCACTATGACCCGTACCCTGATTACTATCTCCCGTCACCACTATGACCTTTTACCCTGAAATTCATCAAGCGAATAAGGTTCTGTGGTGCAAAATCTATGTGTGATTAAAATGAGTTAATTTTTTTAATTGCATTATTTTTCAGTAATTAATTCATCTCAATTAATCAGTTAAAGTCCCAGCCCTATTAGGAATATTTATAAACTGACACACATTCAGTTCAGAAACATAACTTTGGGAATTATTTTCCCAAATCACTATTGCATTGCAGCGTGTGACACCGGGCGTTATTGTGTGGCATCGTGGCGTGCGTGCTCGTTTCCTACACATGTGACACCGGGCGTTATTTGTGGCATCGTGGCGTGCGTGCTCGTTTCCTACACATGTGAGTTTTGTGTGGCATCGTGGCGTGTGTGCTCGTTTCCTACACATGTGACACCGGGCGTTATTTGTGGCATCGTGGCGTGCGTGCTCGTTTCCTACACATGTGACACCGGGCGTTTTGTGTGGCATCGTGGCGTGCGTGCTCGTTTCCTACACATGTGACACCGGGCGTTTTGTGTGGCATCGTGGCGTGCGTGCTCGTTTCCTACACATGTGACACCGGGCGTTTTGTGTGGCATCGTGGCGTGCGTGCTCGTTTCCTACACATGTGACACCGGGCGTTTTGTGTGGCATCGTGGCGTGCGTACTCGTTTCCTACACATGCAATGCTTTGATTTTTTTCAAAGCTCAATCCAGTGAGGTTTTTTTTTTTTCGCTGTGCGATTCACCGTCTGTAATGCTCCTAACTAGGGGTGGAACTCGATTAAAAATTTTGATCTAATTAATTAGAGGCTCAATAATTAATTAATCTCAATTACACACTGCACTGATGAGCGCCGGTCGCCAACTCCAGTTTGTCCCTATTCAAGCCATTGAAATTCGGACACCTCAACGTCGCTCTGGTACTAGCCAGAATGCAGAAAGACTTACCCAAGCTCCCTTCTCTTCACGGGGTCAGTCCAATGGTGGCTCTTCTACATAGATTTCTACGAAACGGGGACAGTAAATACACTAGCTCCAACATGTTGGATGTGATTTGAGGTTCGAGCTGCTGCGATGGTATGCAAATTGTTTGTTGCATAAACTGCCTTTTTGTCCACGCTTCCATCCGTTCTTTGCTTAAATCTAAATTTGCCATCAACGGGGCCGAGTAATGCTTGCTCATCTGGTTTGTCGTTCATGTTGCGAGTTGTTTTGTTTTGTTTTTGCTGCGGGGGAAGAGGACGAGGAGGCGGACGGAGCTTTAGAGTATAGACTGAGTTACGTTTACTCCATAGAGCTAGTAGACCAATGGCGATTCTTCTACATTGACTTCAACTGCAGTTTGTCCCTATTCAGGCCATTTGACCAGCGCTCAAGCGCTCAGTTTCTGACTCCTCAATGTCGTGACTCCGGGTGGACTGCCGCTTCCGTGTGCGTTAGCATATTGGGTAGGTGTGAAACGGTGATACAGTGAGAAACGTTCCACTTCAATGGTGTGAATGGGCCATCAGTGACAAACGTTCCGTTCCAATGGTGGATAAAGAAAAGGTGCGAATAAATGCGTTATTTTTTATAACGCATTATATTTTCTGTAATTAATTAGTCTCAATTAACGCGCTAAAGTCCCGGGCTTACTCCTAACATAACCCTATCTCTAACACTAAGCCTAAATATTATCAGTCTTACTCATTCCAGGAAATCACTGATCTCTACAATAATAATAATAATAATAATAATAATAATAATAATAATAATAATAATAATAATAATAATAATAATAATAATCTTTATTTGTATAGCACCTTTCATGACATAAAATGCAGCTCAAAGTGCTTTACATTGCAATAGAGAAGAAGAAAAAAGAAAAAAGAAGAAGAAAAAAAAAGTGGGTATAAATTAAAGAGATCATTAAAATACATCAAAGAAGCAGTACAGTGAGGACCTGAAATAAGACAAGACAAGACAAGACATGCCTTGTTTTAAAGGTGATTAATCAATGAGTAAAACAATATAAGATACAATAGAAATGGTATTAAAACCATTACATTATCATCTACTGATATCATCTGATAACTTTGGTTATCATCACTTTCGTCTTGTGGTTCTTTCTAATAGATCTGATTGGTGGAGATAATAATCTCACTGATTAATCCCTAATCCATGCGTTGTGATAGGACGAGGAGTGTCTCATTATAATATGCTAATCCCTGCGTTGTGATAGGACGAGGAGTGTCTCATTATAATATGCTAATCCTTGCGTTGTGATAGGACGAGGAGTGTCTCATTATAATATGCTAATCCTTGCGTTGTGATAGGACGAGGAGTGTCTCATTATAATATGCTAATCCCTGTGTTCTGATAGGACCACGATTGCCTCATTATAATAATAGCTAATCCCTGTGTTGTGATAGGACGAGGAGTGGCTCATTATAATATGCTAATCCTTGCGTTGTGATAGGACGAGGAGTGTCTCATTATAATATGCTAATTCTTGCGTTGTGATAGGACGAGGAGTGTCTCATTATAATATGCTAATTCCTGTGTTGTGATAGGACAAGGTGTGTCTCATTAATATGCTAATCCCTGCGTTGTGATAGGACGAGGAGTGTCTCCGCCCCGGTGACGCCAGTGACATCACCTTCCTGGAGAAACTGGAGGACACCGTGGGAGGACACGCCCACCTGGTCACGTTAGTTCACTTCCTGTCGTAACCACTTCCTGTCGTAACCACTTCTTGTCATGTCCACTTCCTGTCGTAACCACTTCCTGTCGTAACCACTTCCTGTCGTAACCACTTCCTGTCATGTCCACTTCCTGTCGTAACCACTTCCTGTCATGTCCACTTCCTGTCGTAACCACTTCCTGTCATGTCCACTTCCTGTCGTAACCACTTCCTGTCGTAACCACTTCCTGTCGTAACCACTTCCTGTCTTGTTCACTTCCTGTCATAACCACTTCCTGTCTTGTTCACTTCCTGTCGTATCCACTTCCTGTCTTGTTCACTTCCTGTCGTCTCCACTTCCTGTCTTGTTCACTTCCTGTCGTATCCACTTCCTGTCTTGTTCACTTCCTGTCGTCTCCACTTCCTGTCTTGTTCACTTCCTGTCGTCTCCACTTCCTGTCTTGTTCACTTCCTGTCCAATAGAGAATTGCAGTTTGACATTGAGCGCTCGGGCATCAATGTGTGTGTGTTGTGTGTGCGTGTGCGTGTGCGTGTGCGTGTGCGTGTGCGTGCGTGCGTGCGTGCGTGCGTGTGTGTGTGTGTGTGTGTGTGTGTTACAGTCACAAGCTAGCAGATGGTAAAACTCGTAAGCTGATGAACAGAGATGAGTTCCGTTTGCTTCACTACGCAGGAGAGGTCAACTACAATGTCAACGGTGGGTGTTATGGCTCAATGTGTGCCCTTATGTTAATGTGTGTCCCTATTCTGAGAGGTGGGTGTTTTGACTCAATGTGTGCCCCTATGTTAATGTGTGTCCCTATGAGAGGTGGGTGTTATGGCTCAATGTGTGCCCTTATGTTAATGTGTGTCCCTATGAGAGGTGGGTGTTATGGCTCAATGTGTGCCCCTATGTTAATGTGTGTCCCTATGAGAGGTGGGTGTTATGGCTCAATGTGTGCCCTTATGTTAATGTGTGTCCCTATGCTGAGAGGTGGGTGTTATGGCTCAATGTGTGCCCCTATGTTAATGTGTGTCCCTATGCTGAGGTGGGTGTTATGACTCAATGTGTGCCCTTATGTTAATGTGTGTCCCTATTCTGAGAGGTGGGTGTTATTAGTCAATATGTGACCTTATGTTAATGTGTGTCTGTCTTCACCTATCAATTCTTCAATTCAAAGGAGCTTTATTGGAATAAGAAAGCAAACGTTTACATTGCCTGTCCTGGACTAACATACAGGCAAATCAAAAAACATGTGTAACTCAGACAGCATAAAACTAATGTACACCATTTGTGTACTGAACGCGTTTTGGTGTTTTAGCTGTTGAAAAATAGCAGATCTACAAGCTCATATCGCGCCACCGAGTGGCGCGATATGAGCTTGTAGTTCTGCTATTTTTGGAAAAATGTGAAATCTGCTGCAAATCTCTAAATATATTATTTTGGAAGCAAACATTTTTATCTCATTTTTTTGCTTCTGGGGAATCCCTAGAACAACATGTTTTCAGATGGGGGGGTCTGTAGCCAAATATGGATAATTCTGGTGGTCCTTGACTTGAAATATGTTAACATTACCGACACAGGAACACAGATTTTTCAGAAAAAAAAAAAAACTAGAATCTAGTGTCAGAAACTATAGAATCTAGTGTCAAAAAATCAATTCTAGCATCAGAAACTATATTCTAGTGCCAAAAAGTAGATCCTAGCATCAGAAACTATAATTTAGTGACAATAACTATAATCTAGTTTCAGAAACTACTGTAGAATCTAGCGTCAAAAGCTAGAATGTTCCTGCAGCTACAATCTGGTGTCAGAAACTCGAATCGAGGGTCATGCCAAAATGGGTTAACACGAACTGCAATACATGGTCAATAATAATAATAATAATAATAATAATAATAATACCGTAATAATATTTTCTCAGGATTCTTGGACAAGAACAATGATCTTCTCTTCAGGAACCTGAAGGAGGTGAGACTGAACTTTATATGGTCATTAATTAATACATTAATTAACACTTTAATTAATGAATACATTAATCTGAATGACACAGTGAGAACTAATTATGATGGTGTGTGTGTGTGTGTGTGTGTGTGTGTGTGTGTGTGTGTGTGTGTGTGTGTGTGTGTGTGTGTGTGTGTGTGCGCGTGTGCGTGCGTGTGTAGGTGATGTGCATGTCAGAGAATAAGATTCTCAACCAGTGCTTTGAGAAGGAAGAACTGACAGACAAGAAACGCCCTGAGACTGTGAGTTAACACGCACGCGCACACACACACACACACACACACACACACACACACACACACACACACACACACACACACACACACACACACACACACACACACACCTGCACACGCACGCACGCACCGCACACGCACACACACACGCACGCACCGCACGCACGCACCGCACACGCACACGCACACACACACACCACGTTGCTTCTACTTTGATGCTGCAGTTGTTTCCCTGCAGACAGACACTTGCATCGTCCTGCAGACGGTCCAGAACTTTGTTGTTGTCAACAAATCAGGAAAACTAAACATTCGTTGTTATGTTGAAAAATCGCAGCATCGAGCGAAACGTAACTGTTAGGAATTCGGTGGAAACGTGAAAGCAGCAGCATTGTGTCACAAGTTAATTAATGTATTTAATTATATTATATACTGTAAATTACCTAAACACAAGGAAGTGACCGACAGCAGGCAATCTACAGCTGTTTATAGGACAATCCATAAATAAGGAGATGAATTGTACTGGTGCCATTCTACGTGGACATCTCCAATGTGCACAGATGCACGCACGTGGCTCTGCCTTCTCATATAGGTTACCGTTTTGAAATCCCGCTATCTATTTCCCAAATCTACTTGATGAAATTAGCAACTTAACTCACCGCCTCCTGAAAGCGCGGTCGTCATGCGCGTCGTGCTCTGTCCCGTTTTGCCAGTACCGACGACGGCGCAGATAACGACGAAATGTGAGAATTTCATTCTTTAATCCAACTATTAGTCCCAGCGCATCGTCTGATAATGATCCCGTTGCTGACTTTCATTTGGAACAGAATTGCCGCGACAACTTGTTTTGTTTGTCCCATTTGCACCCATTCAATCCAATGCATTCAAAAGCCTCTCCTCGGATTCCGGTAAATCAACTAGGGCTAGACTTCCTGACTTTTGACCCGGAACTTTTTGCTCAGATCGTCAGAGGACAGGTTAGTCAAGACACCAGAAATAAGCATGACTGCACCCCCCTCCTGTTTAGGCCATCTGGGGCTTCAAAATAAAGGTTTTTTACCGATTTCACTGGCTTGAGCCGTGGCAATGGGGAGCAAACGACGAAGATGCGCCCGCAGCGGATGTGTTAAGGTACTGCGTGACAAACACGCCTATGACCACACCTCCAGTCACAAATAACAGTGTCAGCATAAAGAATAGTGGCTAAGGGAAGAGGAAAGGTGACGAAAATACCAATAAAGGAATTGGTTGTGGGTTGCGGGCAGCGTCACGGACATCACTGTGTTATTCAAAACTGTGTGACTAAACCGAGTGTGAGACTGAATTAAAATATTCCCAGAAGAACATCACAGCTGCATGAACAGCAGCTCAGTTTCTGACCCCTCAATGTCGCTACTCTGTCCCTCCTGTAGCTCATAATGCTGTGAGTGTTTCTGACCCCTCAATGTCGCTACTCTGTCCCTCCTGGAGCTCATAATGCTGTGAGTGTTTCTGACCCTTCAATGTCGCTACTCTGTCCCTCCTGTAGCTCATAATGGTGTGAGTGTTTCTGACCCCTCAATGTCGCTACTCTGTCCCTCCTGTAGCTCATAATGCTGTGAGTGTTTCTGACCCCTCAATGTCGCTACTCTGTCCCTCCTGGAGCTCATAATGCTGTGAGTGTTTCTGACCCCTCAATGTCGCTACTCTGTCCCTCCTGTAGCTCATAATGCTGTGAGTGTTTCTGACCCCTCAATGTCGCTACTCTGTCCCTCCTGGAGCTCATAATGCTGTGAGTGTTTCTGACCCCTCAATGTCGCTACTCTGTCCCTCCTGGAGCTCATAATGCTGTGAGTGTTTCTGACCCCTCAATGTCGCTACTCTGTCCCTCCTGGAGCTCATAATGCTGTGAGTGTTTCCAGTGCTGTGACATTCAGACTGCAGCAGTGGGAGTTGAACCGTTGAACCGTTGGGGATTCTCTCCATCAACCCACAGGCTGGGGAATGTCCTCTGACCCCATGACCTACACACACACACACACACACACACACACACACACACACACACACACACTCACACTCACACTCACACTCACACTCACACTCACACACACACACACACACACACACACACACAGAAACAGACAGACAGTCTCAGTATTGTCTCAGTCAGTCTCATTCTGGTCTCTCCTTCAGCATTCAGACGTTTTTCAGCATTTTGGACTTCATGGATTTCAGCTTTTAAACATTATATTTCATTTTCTTTTTTTTTATATCCAGCATTTGTCTATCATTACATTAATTTCTCGCGGCATTTTTAGTGACGTTTATTCCTGTTGGTGTTTGTTGGCTGAACGTTAGTGGATTTAATTTATTTTTCTTGTGTGCGTCCGGGTGCGTGTGTGTGTGTGCGTGTGCGTGTGTGTGTGTGTGTGTGTGTGCGCGCCCCAGGCAGCCACACAGTTCAAAGCCAGTCTGGCTAAACTCATGGACATCCTGATGTCTAAAGAACCGTCGTACGTTCGCTGCATCAAACCCAATGACTCCAAACAACCAGGTAAGAACTGCCCTGTGGTTTTCAACCTTCTTCATACCAGGGACCACTATTTATTCAGCATTTGAGCCACAGAGGACCAACATTTGGTGACATTTTAGCCCCACTGACCCCAAAACTAAAGATTTATTTTGCTTTTGTCCACAATTCCAGGCTGGATTTGGGAAACCAAACAGTCCAACATACAGATCAAAATGACCATTAATCTTCTACATTCTCTAGTTGTGTAGACTTGGGATAATTCACATGATGAATATTTTAACTCTTGAGAGCGTAAAAATGAAACCAAATGGACCCGCAAGGGTCCATTTGGTTTCATGTTAACACTCTCAAAGAGTTAAACCTGGTTAAACAACTTTCCCATAATTTAGCCTGGGGACCACCTGGAAGTCTCTCAAGGACCACTGGTGGTCCCCGGACCACTAGTTGAACACCCTTGCTCCAGACCATAAAGTCTAAAACCTAATCGTACGTCCGATGCATCAAACCTAATGACCAAAACAGTCATGTGTGTCCAAATACTGCTCCACTCCCACAACTAACCTTGTGCAACCCAGATTTGACACAAACTGCTATGCCACCAAAACGTGGAACGCCCTACCAGTCATCAACACTAGGATGAGAGATCGTTTTGACCGTTCTTTGGGATATTTAAAAGTTGTTCATCTTTGCCCATGAAGCTTTCAGAAGATTAGGGCTAGAAATAATTGAAATGAAACTAATTCTAAATATGAATTAAAGCAAATGCTATTTTTCAGGCACGCTAGTGTTCAAACCGTGAAATCAAATCTCAAATCTCCTTCCAAACCAAACCATTCTTAAAGAGGCAGTAACAGAGACATTCTGACATGTGTTAACTTACTGGCCTCTGTAATAATGATTCCCTCCACCCTCTGTGTGT
>CM076977.1:3604824-3652324 GCA_039105355.1 Benthosema pterotum
CTAAACTCCAGGCAGGTTGGAAAGGATACAGCCAGAAAAACAAATACCAAAAACTCAGGAAGTCTGGTAAGAAATACTCTATGGAGCGTTCTGATTGGATGAATGGGCTGTCAGTCAAAGCCTGCAGCGTTCTGATTGGATGAATGGGCTGTCAGTCAAAGCCTGCAGCGTTCTGATTGGATGAATGGGCTGTCAGTCAAAGCCTGCAGCGTTCTGATTGGATGAATGGGCTGTCAGTCAAAGCCTGCAGCGTTCTGATTGGATGAATGGACTGTCAGTCAAAGCCTGCAGCGTTCTGATTGGATGAATGGACTGTCAGTCAAAGCCTGCAGCGTTCTGATTGGATGAATGGACTGTCAGTCAAAGCCTGCAGCGTTCTGATTGGATGAATGGGCTGTCAGTCAAAGCCTGCAGCGTTCTGATTGGATGAATGGACTGTCAGTCAAAGCCTGCAGCGTTCTGATTGGATGAATGGACTGTCAGTCAAAGCCTGCAGCGTTCTGATTGGATGAATGGACTGTCAGTCAAAGCCTGCAGCGTTCTGATTGGATGAATGGACTGTCAGTCAAAGCCTGGGACCAATAAAGAATGAGTGTATTGTGAATGTTGGCTCTGATGTAGGAGAAATAAATGTCATGATTCTATTTCTGTAGAGCAGTGGTTTTCAACCAGTGGTCCTTGAGAGAGTTCCAGGTGGTCCCCAGGCTAAATGATGGGAAGTTGGTTAACCAGATGTAACTCTTTGAGAGCGTAAACATGAAACCAAATGGACCCGCAAGGGTCCTTTTGGTTTCATGTTTACACTCTCAAGAGTTAAAATATTCATCATGTGAATTATCCCAAGTCTACACAACTAGAGAATGTAGAAGATTAATGGTCATTTTGATCTGTATGTTGGACTGTTTGGTTTACCCTGAAAGCCAGCTTAGTAGACAAAATAAATCTTTAGTTTTGGGGTATGTGGGGCTAAAATGTCATCAAATGGTGGCCCTTTGTGGCTCAAATGAATATAAATAGTGGGCCCTGGTATGAAAAAGGTTGAAAACCACTGCTGTAGAGACTTAATGTGTTTTCACAGCTGCATAGGCCAGGAGACAAGAGTAAAAAGTAAAATGTTACTCCTGCACATGTAACGCCCGGGATTTGAACCCAGGTCTCCCGTGTGAAAGTCCAGCATCTTAACCACTAGACCAAGAGGACATCCCCTTGGTCCGGGGGCAGATACTAGACTTTGGAGGCCATCACGACAGAGACTGTAGCCACCTGCTACACACACTCTTCTCTGCTTAGAACAAGAGATCCTTTATTTATTGGGCGTTTGTGACGTTTGTAAATGACGTAAATGTTCATGCAGAACTTTGCAGAACTTACAAGCTTATATTTGTATGTGACTGATCACATTTGTTCATTAAAAATAATTAAAAGTAAAAAAAAAACTACTGTGTGAACACGAAGAGGAGTTTTGGATGATTGGTAATATCATAGATATATGAAGCTCGATGTCTAGCCCACACTGCTGGCCAATGGGGAGTGACGTTGTTACGCTGCTGGCCAATGGGGAGTGACATTGTTACGCTGCTGGCCAATGGGGAGTGACGTTTTTACGCTGGTGGCCAATAGGGAGTGACGTTGTTACGTGGCGGCCATCTTATCAGAGTATAGCATAACATTGTGTCTATGAGCATATACTTTTTGAATGACGATAACTTGCTTATTGTTCAACTGATTTTCAAACAGATTGGTTTGAAAATCATTCCAGTATATGATGTTTTTTTAAACACATTTAGCAAAACTCAAGCCATGTTGATAACGTTCATCATAAAGCAATACGTTTGTAAATCTGTCAGGTTTTGAGGGAGTTCTAGCTGTTTTGTTTGGGCTGCCATAGAGCATAGTGTATTTAGTCCTCTGACAAGATGGCCGCCGTGAAAGACGTCAGAGGCTCTGCCTCAAGACATCTAGCTTTCTATATATATCTATGGGTAATATGGTCACCCTAAGTAACACAGTAAAGAATGTCTCCATCATACTAGTTCCTGATGATCTAAAGTCTGAATGAATGAAGTGAAACAGAACCAACAGGATCTTTAATTCACTGTTTATTACAACCATCTAATCCTCATCCAGGCCTGTGTGTGGTGCGTTGGTTTTATATCCATCCTCATCCAGGCCTGGTGGATCATTAATACACTGTGTTCTGTGTGGGGTGCGTTGGTTTTATATCCATCGTCATCCAGGCCTGGTGGATCATTAATACACTGTGTTCTGTGTGGGGTGCGTTGGTTTTATATCCATCGTCATCCAGGCCTGGTGGATCATTAATACACTGTGTTCTGTGTGGGGTGCGTTGGTTTTATATCCATCGTCATCCAGGCCTGGTGGATCATTAATACACTGTGTTCTGTGTGTGGTGCGTTGGTTTTATATCCATCGTCATCCAGGCCTGGTGGATCATTAATACACTGTGTTCTGTGTGGGGTGCGTTGGTTTTATATCCATCGTCATCCAGGCCTGGTGGATCATTAATACACTGTGTTCTGTGTGTGGTGCGTTGGTTTTATATCCATCGTCATCCAGGCCTGGTGGATCATTAATACACTGTGTTCTGTGTGTGGTGCGTTGGTTTTATATCCATCGTCATCCAGGCCTGGTGGATCATTAATACACTGTGTTCTGTGTGGGGTGCGTTGGTTTTATATCCATCGTCATCCAGGCCTGGTGGATCATTAATACACTGTGTTCTGTGTGGGGTGCGTTGGTTTTATATCCATCGTCATCCAGGCCTGGTGGATCATTAATACACTGTGTTCTGTGTGTGGTGCGTTGGTTTTATATCCATCGTCATCCAGGCCTGGTGGATCATTAATACACTGTGTTCTGTGTGGGGTGCGTTGGTTTTATATCCATCGTCATCCAGGCCTGGTGGATCATTAATACACTGTGTTCTGTGTGGGGTGCGTTGGTTTTATATCCATCCTCATCCAGGCCTGGTGGATCATTAATTAGTGTGTTTTATGGTGCGTTTGTTTTCTAGCCATCCTCATCCAGGCCTGGTGGAGAGGAATCCTGGCCAGACGGAGAGCTCAGAAGAGACGCCAAGCAGCAAACACCATCCGCAGGTAATACACCCCCTGACCACTAGGGGCACTGTTACTACACTGTAGGTAATACACCCCCTGACCACTAGGGGCACTGTTCGTAATACACACCCTGACCACTAGGGGCACTGTTACTACACTGTAGGTAATACACCCCCTGACCACTAGGGGCACTGTTACTACACTGTAGGTAATACACCCCCTGACCACTAGGGGCACTGTTACTACACTGTAGGTAATACACCCCCTGACCACTAGGGGCACTGTTACTACACTGTAGGTAATACACCCCCTGACCACTAGGGGCACTGTTACTACACTGTAGGTAATACACCCTGACCACTAGGGGCACTGTTACTACACTGTAGGTAATACACACCCTGTCCACTAGGGGCACTGTTACTACACTGTAATACACACCCTGTCCACTAGGGGCACTGTTACTACACTGTAGGTAATACACCCCCTGTCCACTAGGGGCACTGTTACTACACTGTAGGTAATACACCCCCTGTCCACTAGGGGCACTGTTACTACACTGTAGGTAATACACCCCCTGACCACTAGGGGCACTGTTACTACACTGTAATACACACCCTGACCACTAGGGGCACTGTTACTACACTGTAGGTAATACACCCTGACCACTAGGGGCACTGTTACTACACTGTAGGTAATACACCCCCTGTCCACTAGGGGCACTGTAGGTAATACACACCCTGACCACTAGGGGCACTGTTACTACACTGTAGGTAATACACCCTGACCACTAGGGGCACTGTTACTACACTGTAGGTAATACACCCTGACCACTAGGGGCACTGTTACTACACTGTAATACACACCCTGACCACTAGGGGCACTGTTACTACACTGTAATACACACCCTGACCACTAGGGGCACTGTTACTACACTGTAGGTAATACACCCCCTGACCACTAGGGGCACTGTTACTACACTGTAGGTAATACACCCCCTGTCCACTAGGGGCACTGTAGGTAATACACACCCTGACCACTAGGGGCACTGTTACTACACTGTAGGTAATACACCCTGACCACTAGGGGCACTGTTACTACACTGTAGGTAATACACCCTGACCACTAGGGGCACTGTTACTACACTGTAATACACACCCTGTCCACTAGGGGCACTGTTACTACACTGTAATACACACCCTGACCACTAGGGGCACTGTCACTACACTGTAATACACACCCTGACCACTGTAGGTAATACACCCCCTGACCACTAGGGGCACTGTTACTACACTGTAGGCAATACACCCTGACCACTAGGGGCACTGTTACTACACTGTAGGTAATACACACCCTGACCACTGTAGGTAATACACCCCCTGACCACTAGGGCACTGTCAGTAATACACACCCTGACCACTAGGGGCACTGATACTACACTCTAGGGACAAAATGGAGAGAAACACACACTTATCAGCTGTCAGCTGTTAATTCTTTCTGTCTCCTAATCAGGGGCGGATTGGCACATATTTTCCCACCGGGACAATTTTGCCTTTGCCAGGCCACCTGGGGGGGGGGGGGGGGGGGGCAGCTGGTTAACCAGATGTAACTCTTTGAGAGTGTAAAAATGAAACCCAATGGACCCTTGTCAGCCGGAAAGATACAAAATACTGAGCTTTTCAGCCGATGCTCGCCTGGGGATAGCCAATCAGAGCCAAGGTTTATCAAAGGGTTTAATTAAAGATTCATCAAAGGGTTTTAATTGTTTTAATTAAAGATTCATCAAAGGGTTTTAATTGTTTTAATTAAAGATTCATCAAAGGGTTTTAATTGTATTAATTAAAGATTCATCAAAGGGTTTTAATTGTTTTAATTAAAGGTCCATCAAAGGGTGTTAATTGTTTTAATTAAAGATTCATCATTTTAATTGTATTAATTAAATGTTTAATTGTTTTAATTAAAGGTTTTTATTTGTTTTAATTAAAGGTTCATCAAAGGGTTTTTAATTGTTTTAATTAAGGGTTTAATTGTTTTAATTAAAGGTTTTTATTGTTTTAATTAAAGGTTTTTAATTGTTTTAATTAAAGGTTTTTATTGTTTTAATTAAAGGTTCATCAAAGGGTTTTAATTGTTTTAATTAAAGGTTCATCAAAGGGTTTTAATTGTTTTAATTAAGGGTTTAATTGTTTTAATTAAAGGTTTTTATTGTTTTAATTAAACCTTTAATTAAAACAATTAAACCTTTAATTAAAACAATTAAAAACCCTTTGATGAACCTTTAATTGTTTTAATTAAGGGTTTATATTGTTTTAATTAAAGGTTCATTAAAGGCTTCATCTACCGCCGTGAGCCTCGCTGTCCAGAGAATGAATACTTCCTGGATTACGTGCGTTATTCCTTCCTGATGAAACTACACAGAAACCTTCCTAAGAACGTCCTGGACAAGAGCTGGCCTGCGCCCCCTGCTGCTCTGAGCGAGGTACTACAGTACAGTATATACACTACACTACCCATAATACACCACTACACTACACATAATACACCACTACACTAGGCCCCCTGCTGCTCTGAGCGAGGTACTACACTTACACTACAGTATATACACTACACTACCCATAATACACCACTACACTACGCCCCCTGCTGCTCTGAGCGAGGTACTACAGTATACACTACACTACACTACCCATAATACACCACTACACTAGGCCCCCTGCTGCTCTGAGCGAGGTACTACACTACAGTATATACACTACACTACCCATAATACACCACTACACTACAGCCCCCTGCTGCTCTGAGCGAGGTACTACAGTATACACTACACTACATTACCCATAATACACCACTACACTAGGCCCCCTGCTGCTCTGAGCGAGGTACTACACTACAGTATAAACACTACACTACCCATAATACACCACTACACTACACTACCCATAATACACCACTACACTACACTACCCATAATACACCACTACACTACACTACCCATAATACACCACTACACTACACTACCCATAATACACCACTACAGTACACTACACTACCCATAATACACCACTACACTACACTACCCATAATACACCACTACACTACACTACCCATAATACACCACTACACTACCCATAATACACCACTACACTACACCCCCTGCTGCCCTGAGTGAGGTACTACATTACACCAGGGGTGGCCAACCAGTCATAGACTGTGTTATTGCAAAGAGCTCCACACCAAACGGTCACAACGGTTATAAAACCGTTGTGATGGCCGTCATGGTCACAAATAGATTTCCCCTCTCCTGCCATAAGACATGTGTGTGCAAGTGCGCAATGCAAAGACACATTATTATGTTTTAATAATGTGTCTTTGCATTGCGCACTTGCAGACATGTATTTAGAAAAAGGGTTTACAATCCAAAAAAGTATATGACAAGTCAAAAAACATACACCTACACCTCTGCGGTCGACTAGGAATCAGTCCATGATCGAGTGGTTATGTTTTATGTTTATTTTATTTGGTATGGTCTGTGTGTTCTGTGCTTCTGTGCAAAGAGCAATGTATTTGTTATGTCCACATTCTGATCGAGTGGTTAGGCACCACTGTTTAGGGAATGAATGTCTGCGCCATGCTTAGCGTTTTTGACGGTTTCATGTGGAAGCCCCTCAAGAGCCACATGTAACCAGCTGAAGAGCCACATGTGGCTCGCGAGCCGCGGGTTGGCCACCCCTGCACTACACTACCCATAATACACCACTACACTACGCCCCCTGCTGCTCTGACTGAGGTACTGATATTGATATCTATTTGATTGACAGGCCTCAGATTACCTGCGTAAACTGTGCATGCAGAACATGGTGTGGAGCTACTGCAAGAAGATTAGCCCCGAGTGGAAACACCAGGTACAGTACAACTACAGTACCCACCATGCAACACTCTGAGGTAATGAACTACAGTACCCACCATGCAACACTCACTATACTAATATAATACTGATAGATCAGCCCAGAGTGGAAACACCAGGTAACTACAATACCCATAATGCAACACTCTGAGGTAATGAACTACAATACCCACCATACAACACTCACTATACTAATATAATACTGCAAGAAGATTAGCCCCGAGTGGAAACACCAGGTAACTACAGTACCCACAATGCAACACTCACTATACTAATATGATACTGATAGATCAGCCCAAAGTGGAAACACCAGGTACAGTACAACTACAATACCCACAATGCAACACTCTGAAGTAATGAACTACAATACCCACAATGTAACACTAGTTTAATAGATATTAACTCTGTAGTTTAATAGATATTAACTCTGTAGTTTAATAGAAATGACTCTGTAGTTTAATAGATATTAACTCTGTAGTTTAATAGAAATGACTCTGTAGTTTAATAGATATTAACTCTGTAGTTTAATAGATATTAACTCTGTAGTTTAATAGAAATGACTCTGTAGTTTAATAGATATTAACTCTGTAGTTTAATAGAAATGACTCTGTAGTTTAATAGATATTAACTCTGTAGTTTAATAGATATTAACTCTGTAGTTTAATAGATATTAACTCTGTAGTTTAATAGATATTAACTCTGTAGTTTAATAGATATTAACTCTGTAGTTTACTAGATATTAACTCTGTAGTTTACTAGATATTAACTCTGTAGTTTAATAGATATTAACTCTGTAGTTTAATAGATATTAACTCTGTAGTTTAATAGATATTAACTCTGTAGTTTAATAGATATTAACTCTGTAGTTTAATAGATATTAACTCTGTAGTTTAATAGATATTAACTCTGTAGTTTAATAGATATTAACTCTGTAGTTTAATAGATATTAACTCTGTAGTTTAATAGATATTAACTCTGTAGTTTAATAGATATTAACTCTGTAGTTTAATAGATATTAACTCTGTAGTTTAATAGAAATGACTCTCTGCTGCCTCCTTGTGGCCACAGATGGAACAGAAAATGATCGCCAGTGAGATCTTCAAAGACAAGAAGGACAACTACCCCCAGAGTGTCTCCAAGCTGTTTGTCAGCACCAGACTGAGTAATTATCACTAATTGTCACTATTACTGCTACCAGACTGAGTAATTATAAATATCACTATTACTGCTGTTAAATATCACTATTACTGCTGTTAAATATCACTATTACTGCTACCAGATTGAGTAAATATCACTTCTGGTTTTGAGGAGTGGGTTTTTAACTGTTTTTTGTGTTTTGACCTCTGACCTTTAGCACCAGACTGAGTAACTGTTTTATTATCACTTCTCCATGTTGAAATGTTGACATATTTAAATGTTCTAAAATGTTGAAATGTTGACATATTTAAATGTTCTAAAATGTTGAAATGTTGACATATTTAAATGTTCAAAAATGTTGAAATGTTGACATATTTAAATGTTCTAAAATGTTGAAATGTTGACATATTTAAATGTTCTAAAATGTTGAAATGTTGACATATTTAAATGTTATAACATGTTGAAATGTTGACATATTTAAATGTTATAAAATGTTGAAATGTTGACATATTTAAATGTTATAAAATGTTGAAATGTTGACATATTTAAATGTTATAAAATGTTGAAATGTTGACATATTTAAATGTTATAAAATGTTGAAATGTTGACATATTTAAATGTTATAAAATGTTGAAATGTTGACATATTTAAATGTTATAAATGTTCTGTAATGTTTGTGTTCCAGACGGTGAAGAAATCAACCCTAAAGTTCTACAGTCTCTGGGAAACGAGAAGATGAAGGTTAGATTTATTTAATTAATAATAATCTATTAATGAAGGTTAGATTTATTTAATTAATAATAATCTATTAATGAAGGTTAGATTTATTTAATTAATAATAATCTATTAATGAAGGTTAGATTTATTTAATTAATAATAATCTATTAATGAAGGTTAGATTTATTTAATTAATAATAATATATTAATGAAAGTTAGATTTATTTAATTAATAATAATCTATTAATGAAGGTTAGATTTATTTATTTAATAATAATAATAATCTATTAATGAAAGTTAGATTTATTTAATTAATAATAATATATTAATGAAGGTTAGATTTATTAATTTAATTAATAATAATAATCTATTAATGAAAGTTAGATTTATTTAATTAATAATAATCTATTAATGAAGGTTAGATTTATTTAATTAATAATAATATATTAATGAAAGTTAGATTTATTTAATTAATAATAATCTATTAATGAAGGTTAGATTTATTTATTTAATTAATAATAATCTATTAATGAAGGTTAGATTTATTTAATTAATAATAATCTATTAATGAAAGTTAGATTTATTTAATTAATAATAATATATTAATGAAGGTTAGATTTATTTATTTAATTAATAATAATCTATTAATGAAAGTTAGATTTATTTAATTAATAATAATCCATTAATGAAGGTTAGATTTATTTAATTAATAATAATCTATTAATGAAGGTTAGATTTATTTAATTAATAATAATCTATTAATGAAGGTTAGATTTATTTAATTAATAATAATCTATTAATGAAGGTTAGATTTATTTAATTAATAATAATCTATTAATGAAGGTTAGATTTATTTAATTAATAATAATCTATTAATGAAGGTTAGATTTATTTAATTAATAATAATATATTAATGAAAGTTAGATTTATTTAATTAATAATAATCTATTAATGAAGGTTAGATTTATTTATTTAATAATAATAATAATCTATTAATGAAAGTTAGATTTATTTAATTAATAATAATATATTAATGAAGGTTAGATTTATTAATTTAATTAATAATAATAATCTATTAATGAAAGTTAGATTTATTTAATTAATAATAATCTATTAATGAAGGTTAGATTTATTTAATTAATAATAATATATTAATGAAAGTTAGATTTATTTAATTAATAATAATCTATTAATGAAGGTTAGATTTATTTATTTAATTAATAATAATCTATTAATGAAGGTTAGATTTATTTAATTAATAATAATCTATTAATGAAAGTTAGATTTATTTAATTAATAATAATATATTAATGAAGGTTAGATTTATTTATTTAATTAATAATAATCTATTAATGAAAGTTAGATTTATTTAATTAATAATAATCCATTAATGAAGGTTAGATTTATTTAATTAATAATAATCTATTAATGAAGGTTAGATTTATTTAATTAATAATAATCTATTAATGAAGGTTAGATTTATTTAATTAATAATAATCTATTAATGAAAGTTAGATTTATTTAATTAATAATAATCCATTAATGAAGGTTAGATTTATTTAATTAATAATAATATATTAATGAAGGTTAGATTTATTTAATTAATAATAATATATTAATGAAAGTTAGATTTATTTAATTAATAATAATCCACCCATCAATGACATAGTAAAATGTTAAATGGGTGAAATTCCCCTTGAATGTATTTGTACATTTCAGTACGCCGTTCCCGTCACTAAGTACGACAGGAAGGGATATAAAGCTCGTCCTCGCCAGCTGCTCCTGACGGCCAACAGCGCCATCATCGTAGAGGAGGCCAAGATGAAGCAGTGCATCGACTACGGAGCGCTCACAGGTTACTGTCTGTATTATTACTACCAGGGGCGGATCTAGGCATAGGCGTGGGGGGGGGGCAATACCCCCCTAAATGCCCTGACTGCACCACTAAACATGATGTCATGCAAACGACCCAAATTTCAAAGATATTTCAAATTAAAGTGCTGATATTTGAAATGATATGAAACACTACTACTGCTACTAACTAACTACAGCTGTGTCACCACTAAAACAACAGCATTTCATCATTGAAAACAGAAAACTCTCTGAGTCAGACCTTTAGCTTTATGCATGCTGCGTGTCTGTTGCAACTTCAACAACAACTGATGTTATTATTGGTGCTTTACTTGACTAGTAAAAGTCCTGCAACCGAAAATACCATTTTCGCCTGCCAACCCCAATTGGAAAATCTTATATCCGCACCTTATTACTACTGTATTTAATCCATCTGGTCCTCGGTCTGCCCCGGGGTCTCCTCCCAGTGGAGATATAATCCATCTGGTCCTGGGTCTGCCCCGGGGTCTCCTCCCAGTGGAGATATAATCCATCTGGTCCTCGGTCCGCCCCGGGGTCTCCTCCCAGTGGAGATATAATCCATCTGGTCCTGGGTCTGCCCCGGGGTCTCCTCCCAGTGGAGATATAATCCATCTGGTCCTCGGTCTGCCCCGGGGTCTCCTCCCAGTGGAGATATAATCCATCTGGTCCTGGGTCTGCCCCGGGGTCTCCTCCCAGTGGAGATATAATCCATCTGGTCCTCGGTCCGCCCCGGGGTCTCCTCCCAGTGGAGATATAATCCATCTGGTCCTCGGTCCGCCCCGGGTCTCCTCCCAGTGGAGATATAATCCATCTGGTCCTGGGTCTGCCCCGGGGTCTCCTCCCAGTGGAGATATAATCCATCTGGTCCTGGGTCTGCCCCGGGGTCTCCTCCCAGTGGAGATATAATCCATCTGGTCCTTGGTCTGCCCCGGGGTCTCCTCCCAGTGGAGATATAATCCATCTGGTCCTGGGTCTGCCCCGGGGTCTCCTCCCAGTGGAGATCCTGATGTACCATACCTCAAATGATAACTGAGATTCTCCTTTAATTAATATATATATAAACTTGATTGTACCACATTCCGTTCAATAGTTATTGATCTTCATACAACACCTCTGTGCTGATAAAATAAATAATGTAGTAAAAACATGTTGCTGTTGATCAGGTGGTACAGATGCTTAGAGGGCATTGGTGGCATTGGATCCACTGAAATGTGCTTCAAAAAGTGCTTCAAAAAAAAAATAGAAATAGAAAAAATAGAAAAATAGGAAAAATAGAAATAGAAAAAATAGAAAGTAGTTAATTAACAATCTAGCAGTTCATGAATGAATGAATGATTTTTTTATTGACAGAGATGAGAGTTACAGTACAAGTCAAGTACACACTGCTACAAAACTGATAACAGCTTGGAGAATTACAGTACAATTCAACTACAACTACATCAAATCTGAAAAAGCTGATTGGACACACTAGTTAAGCATACACTTGTTTACAATAGTGTCCAACTTGTTCATTTCATTAAGGCATTCAAATACTGTACATACAAAACAACTACTTCAGTGAAGTCAGAAGCAGCAAATCATGGAGGTAAAATCATAGTGGAGGTAAAAAGGGAAAAGAGAAATGTACAAAGAGGAGAGGGGGGGTGTGGGGGGATTTTATATACAATATTGTTTTACAGAGGCCAGTTTCGAATTGCAGCCATCTGTAGGTGCCCCTTGAGAGCGGTTTTGAAGGAGTCAAGGGATTCACAAGTCTTGTGTTAACACCTGTCTGTCTGTCTGTCTGTCTGTCTGTCTGTCTGTCTGTCTGTCTGTCTGTCTGTCTGTCAGGTATCTCCGTCAGCTCGTTGAGTGACGGACTGTTTGTTCTGCACGTGCCCAGTGATGACAACAAGCAGAAGGTAATCCCATTACATCTGCTGTTTTATACATTCATATCTGCTCTGTATCCTAAACAGTTTTATACATTCATATCTGCTCTGTATCCTAAACAGTTTTATACATTCATATCTGCTCTGTATCCTAAACAACAGTTTTATACATTCATATCTGCTCTGTATCCTAAACAACAGTTTTATACATTCATATCTGCTCTGTATCCTAAACAACAGTTTTATACATTCATATCTGCTCTGTATCCTAAACAACAGTTTTATACATTCATATCTGCTCTGTATCCTAAACAGTTTTATACATTCATATCTGCTCTGTATCCTAAACAACAGTTTTATACATTCATATCTGCTCTGTATCCTAAACAATCAACAGCCCCTCCCTTCCCCCTCCTTCACCCCGCCCACCTCATTACTATTCGCTGTCTCATTAGAACATACCTGGGCATTATGCGGCCCGGGGGCCAAATGCGGCCCTTTGGCTGACTCTGACCGGCCCGGGGACCACCAGTGGTCCTTGAGAGAGTTCCAAGTTAAATATGGAAAGTTGGTTAACCAGATGTAACTCTTTGAGAGCATATAAATGAAACCAAATGGACCCTTGCGGGTCCATTTGGTTTCATTTTTACACTTTTTACAGTTAAAATATTCATCATCTGAATTGGCCCAAAGTCTACACATTCGATCACAGAATGTAAGAGAATGGTCATTTTTGTTATCCTGTATTGTTTCCCAAATCCAGTCTGGAATTGTGGACAAAAACAAGAAATCTTGAAGAAAGTTTTGAGATCTGTGGGGCTAAAATGTCATCAAATGGTGGGCCGTGGCTCAAATAATGAATAAATAGAGGACCCTGGTGTCAAAATGGTTGGTCTTACTATTACCTTTATCTTGAAATTAAATGAATATTACACAGACTTTAGTTCAGCCTTTAGTCTACAAATATGCACTTCTGTGGAGCCTCAGCTGCTATTGGCTGTGTGGTCTGTAGCCTCTGACCTCTCATTGGTCCACAGGGTGATGTAGTTCTGAGCTCTCATTGGTTCACAGGGTGATGTAGTTCTGAGCTCTCATTGGTTCACAGGGTGATGTAGTTCTGAGCTCTCATTGGTTCACAGGGTGATGTAGTTCTGAGCTCTCATTGGTTCACAGGGTGATGTAGTTCTGAGCTCTCATTGGTTCACAGGGTGATGTAGTTCTGAGCTCTCATTGGTTCACAGGGTGATGTAGTTCTGAGCTCTCATTGGTTCACAGGGTGATGTAGTTCTGCAGTCTGACCATGTGGTGGAGACGGTGACCAAAGTGGCGATCTGTGCTGACAAGATCAACTCTATAAACATTAACCAGGGGAGGTGAGACACCTGTCTGTCTGTCTGTCTGTCTGTCTGTCTGTCTGTCTGTCTGTCTGTCTGTCTGTAAACATTAACCAGGGGAGGTGAGACACCTGTCTGTCTGTCTGTCTGTCTGTCTGTCTGTCAGCTCTATAAACATTAACCAGGGGAGGTGAGACACCTGTCTGTCTGTCTGTCTGTCTGTCTGTCTGTCTGTCTGTCTGTCTGTCTGTCTGTCTGTCTGTCTGTCTGTCTGTAAACATTAACCAGGGGAGGTGAGACACCTGTCTGTCTGTCTGTCTGTCTGTCTGTCTGTCTGTAAACATTAACCAGGGGAGGTGAGACACCTGTCTGTCTGTCTGTCTGTCTGTCTGTCTGTCTGTCTGTCTGTCTGTCTGTCTGTCAGCTCTATAAACATTAACCAGGGGAGGTGAGACACCTGTCTGTCTGTCTGTCTGTCTTTCTGTCTGTCTGTCTGTCTGTCAACTCTATAAACATTAACCAGGGGAGGTGAGACACCTGTCTGTCTGTCTGTCTGTCTGTCTGTCTGTCTGTCTGTCTGTCTGTCTGTCTGTCTGTCTGTCTGTCTGTCTGTCTGTCTGTCAGCTCTATAAACATTAACCAGGGGAGGTGAGACACCTGTGTCTAGTGTATATTAATCTGCAGTCTGTTATTTTAATGTATATTAATTCTATATAATGTAAATTTATGTTATTTTAATGTATATTAATGTTATATAATGTATATTAATGTTATTTTAATGTATATTTATGTTATTTTAATGTATATTTGTTATTTTCCAGCATAAAGTTCAACATGGCTCAGGGTAAAGAAGGAATCATTGACTTCACAGCAGGTTCAGAGTTACTGGTGACCAAGACTAAGAACGGACACCTGTCTGTGGTACGTACCTGTCTGTCTGTCTGTCTGTCTGTCTGTCTGTCTGTCTGTCTGTCTGTCTGTCTGTCTGTCTGTCTGTCTGTCTGTCTGTGGTACGTACCTGTCTGTCTGTCTGTCTGTCTGTCTGTCTGTCTGTCTGTCTGTGGTTCATACCTGTCTGTCTGTCAGAGGGGTAGCTTTTACTTTGAAAAGCCCCAGCCTTCCATGAAAGTTCAACAGGAGGTGAATTCTTTGGTTACTGATGTCCATATATGGAGTTGTTCCAGTGTGAGTAAACAATGTGATCAATTAAAATCTGTATGAAGAATTCATTCCCATAAATAACTCCAGTTCTACTGATCCATCATACACAGCCATGATTATAATGTTCAGCTTAATACACTTTGTGTAGTCAAATTAGTATTTGGCCTAGTTTGAGTTAAAGGGGTGCTACACTTTCAAAAAAACTTTTGGTCATTTTATGGTCTACTCAGCCTCATGTGAACACACCAGACAGTTTAAAAGTTACTCCTTTCAGTATTTAGATATTTGATGTTCATTAGTCTGCCGGAACGTCCTTCCCATAGAAACCCATTATAACTTAAAACTCTATTTTAACCATGACAGATTATTCGAAAACAACCAATCTTTTTTTCTGGTGACTGATATTGTCCTCCTAATACGTGAGAGGCCCGTGGAATTCCATTTACAGTTTTTATTTATTTTTAAAATATTGTTTTATTCATTTGGGTAGGCCTACCCAAATATGGAGGCGGCTACATTTTCCAAAACAATATTTTAAAAATAAATGAAAACTGTAGATGCAATTCCACGGCCCTCTCACGTATTAGGAGGACAATATCAGTCACCAGAAAAAAGATTGGTTGTTTTCTAATAATCTGTCATGGTTAAAATGGAGTTTTAAGTTATAATGGGTTTCTATGGGAAGGACGTTCCGGCAGACTAATGAACATCAAATATCTAAATACTGAAAGGAGTAACTTATAAACTGTATGGTGTGTTCACATGAGGCTGAGTAGACCATAAAATGACCAAAAGTTTTTTTGAAAGTGTAGCACCCCTTTAATATAGTCGTACCTTAGAAATGTTATGTGGACAAAAAATCCCTTCCATTCTGAACTGGATGTCAATATACTTCTGCTATAGTTCTGCTTCACTGGTAGTGGCAATGATGTTCCACTAGATGGCAGTAGATACCTACTAATGAGACCTGCTACCACCGTTATCAATGATGTTCCACTAGATGGCAGTAGATCCCTACTAATGAGATCTGCTACCACCGTTATCAAGGGATAATTCTCAGTAGGAGGTTTATCAAACCGATCTTCTGCACTTACTGCATGTAGTCTGGGAACCGACTGGACCCATTAGCATCAGCATGTCGGTTGGACGTCTTGTTTGAGCCCTGTGTCCACACTGTGACATGCTGGTGGTTATGTTGAGGGTGAGGTTAGTGGTTTTAGTAGATATTGACCTTGTTTTAAGCCCTGTGTCCACACTGTGACATGCTGGTGGTTATGTTGAGGGTGAGTTTAGTGGTTTTAGTAGATATTGACCTTGTTTTAAGCCCTGTGTCCACACTGTGACATGCTGGTGGTTATGTTGAGGGTGAGGGTTAGAGGAGACTAGTGGTTTTAGTAGATATTGACCAAAACAAGTGGATTATGGTTCCAAATGTGCGTTAAAACAGAATGCACAGTGAGCACAATGTGCAGTGTTACAAGTAGCTAAGCTACATACTGCTTACATAGCTTAGTTTACATACTTACATACTGTAGCTTAACTACATTTTCTCGTAGCTTGTGGTGTAGCATACTACACTTTTTCTGGGGATAGCTTGTAGTGAAGTTACACTACTTGTTTCGAGTAACAAGTAGTGTAGCTTGTCTTTGAATTCCACCTATTTTCAATAGGTAGAATTCAATTTTTTTCTATACCACTTGTCATGACAAAATGCAGCTTTACAGACCAGAGCATAAAAAAGAAGGGGAAAAAAGCAAGACAAAACAAACAACATACTACATACTGTATATGTAGTGTTGATGTAGCAAGCTACTTTTGTCATCTAGCTTGTAGTGAATCTACACTACTTGTTTAGTACAGGGGTATTCAACCTTTTTGACACCAGGGACCACCATTTATTCCGCATTTGAGCCACGGACCACCAATTGATGACATTTTACCCCTCAAAGCCCTAAAACTAAAGAATTCTTTTGGTTTTGTTCACAATTCCAGGCGAGATTTTTGCAAACAAAACAGTATAGACTTCTTAATTAAATAGTACTGATTCAGATGAATATTTTAACTCTTGAGAGTGTGAAAATGAAACCAAATGGACCCGCAAGGGTCCATTTGGTTTCATTTTTACACTCTCAAGAGTTACACCTGGTTAACCAACTGTCCATCATTTAGCCTGGGGACCACCTGGAACCCTCTCAAGGACCACAGGTGGTCCCTGGACCACCTGTTGAAAACCCCTGGTTTAATATACTGTATAACAAGTAGTGTAGCTTATTACATTTTCCCAGTAACTTTTGCCCATCACTGCGTAAATGCATGAGAAACAAAGGGTTACCACCGTCTCATTGGTCGCCGGTGGTGTCATGTGACATGTGATGTCATCAGGTGTTTCTCCTCCCCCCAGACGGCGCCCAGACTCAACTCCAGATGATTGGATGACTCCAAGCCCCTCCCCCCTCCACTCCCCGTCCTCTGCCAACTCTCCACCAATCACGGATGACTCCGCCCCCCAACCACTCCACCGACTCCTCCGCGTGCTCTCGACCAATCAGAGAGCTCGCAGAGAGAGAGCCAATCAGCAATTGGATGATGCCATCTCGCTGTTGGCGTGACGAATGAGCTTCCAATTATTAACGTAAAAAACTCCAGCAAACTAATTGTTATTTTTTTATGTTTATATGATGAATTAATGAATGAATTAAGGGTTTGCTGCTTTTATATATAATTATTATGACGAACGAAGCCAAAGAAATAACATGTTAGCCTTTTGTTTTTGTTTTTGTTTTTAATTTAATGTAGTTTCGTAACGATGATGTCACCTGGGGGCGTGTCCATAAGGATGACATCACACTGTCAGGCGGTGATGTCATCAGAGTTATAATATGATTAGTATCAGGGTTGTTATTTAATAATTAATCAATCAGCTTTAATGCTCTGTACAATCAGTTGATCAGAGAAACAGTGCAGACGTCTTTATAGGGCTTGTAGATTAGATTAAACTAGATCTGCAACAATATATTGCACCCCCCCCCCCCTTGCATTTATTCCACTAGAGCAATTTAAAACAATTCTAAACAATATGGACCAGAAAAACTTCATGCACTTAAAGGGGAGTTCCACCCATTTTCAACATTTTACTCTGTCATTGGAGATGTTGTGTGGAAATGATAAAAAAAAAAAATCCCCCATTCTGTGTTTCCTAGAAACGGAGGTCTGAAGAAATCACACAACTTGATGATCAAGTTGTGTTTCACCTTGTTGAGGATCTTTATCTGTACAAATGGAACCAAATGGACCTGTTTAATGTAAATGATATGGAAGCAGAACTAGACTGACCCTAGTATTTCTAGTTATCTGTACTAGTTAAAGGTAGGGGAAGTGATTTCACTTTTGTCAGATATCACCCCCCCAAAAAAAATCTGTTAAAATGCTCTATTATAAGGTGTGGAAACCATATATGGAGTTTCCCCCTCCCCCACGTTAGCAGAGGAGCTAATAAAAGTTCCCCAGGTGGTAGCGAATTCTCCTCCAATCAGGATCGAGCAGCAGGTTCACATAGTGTAGCTACTGTTGGGGCCCCCTAGTGCACCAGGCTGGTACTACACGATGAATTTCAAATCACTTACCCTACCTTTAACTATAGTTAACTAGTTCTAACTAATTATGAAAAAACTAGGGGTGGGACTCGATTAAAAATTTTGATCTAATTAATTAGAGGCTCAATAATTAATTAATCTCAATTAATCTCATTTTAATCGCATATTATTATTTACCTGAGAAAAGTGAGAAAGCACATTTTTGAACTGAATTTATTATTATTATTATTATTATTATTATTATTATTATTATTATATTATGAGTGAAGCAATGAACTGAATGAGTGAAGCAATGAACTGAATACTAGGCCTGTGAATCTGTGGGTGTCCCACGATACAATTCAGTATCAATTTTCTGGGTCACGATTCGATCCAAAAACTAGATTTCTAGATTTTTTTTTTTTTAAATTCTCGATTCAAAAAGATTCCCCAATTCCAAAGCTTTCCTCTTTTCTTTTTTTCTTCTTCTTATTTACCAAATTCAAGTACAAACGTTAGCATTTCTCAGTCAGTCCAGTACAATAATTGACTCTGGGGCAAAATAAATAAAATACTGGCAGTGCCACACACACAGCGCTGATTGTTCTGGAGCATACATTTAGCAGTCATTATTATCATGCAATTTAGTGTCAGATAAACACAGTGAAGTGAACTACTCTGAACTAGGCTACTATGATCAAACCGTTTGCCCAAAGCCCACGTCAGTTGATCATCTGAGCGCGCACACACACACACACACACACACACACACACACACACACACACACACACACACACACACACACACACACACACACACACACACACACACACACACGGCTACAGCCAATATGAACTCGACTCCAGCTGCACTGATGAGCGCCGGTCGCCAACTCCAGTTTGTCCCTATTCAAGCCATTGAATGTCGGACACCTCAACGTCGCTCTGGTACTAGCCAGAATGCAGAAAGACTTACCCAAGCTCCCTTCTCTTCACGGGGTTAGTCCAATGGTGGCTCTTCTACATAGATTTCTACGAAACGGGGACAGTAACACTAGCTCCAACATGTTGGATGTGATTTGAGGCTCGAACTGCTGCGATGGTATGCACATTCTTTGTTGCATAAACTGCCTTTTTGTCCACGCTTCCATCCGTTCTTTGCTTAAATCTAAATTTGCCATCAACGGGGCCGAGTAATGCTTGCTCATCTGGTTTGTTGTTCATGTTGCGAGTTGTTTTGTTTTGTTTTTGCTGCGGGGGAAGAGGACGAGGGGGCGGACGGAGCTTTAGAGTATAGACTGAGTTACGTTTACTCCATAGAGCTAGTAGACCAATGGCGATTCTTCTACATTGACTTCAACTGCAGTTTGTCCCTATTCAGGCCATTTGAACAGCGCTCAAGCGCTCAGTTTCTGACTCCTCAATGTCGTGACTCCGGGTGGACTGCCGCTTCCGTGTGCGTTAGCATATTGGGTAGGTGTGAAACGGTGATACAGTGAGAAACGTTCCACTTCAATGGTGTGAATGGGCCATCAGTGACAAACGTTCCGTTCCAATGGTGGACAAAGAAAAGGTGCGAATAAATGCGTTATTTTTTATAACGCGCTATATTTTCTGTAATTAATTAGTCTCAATTAACGCGCTAAAGTCCCGGGCCTAGAAAAAACATAAATAAGGGGGTATTTGTACATTTAAATACTGTGTACATTAGTAACTATAACTATAATCTAGCTAATCCTGAGGCCTAAAAAAGACTAGTCAACTACTAGTACCACCGAGATCAACTAGTGGATTTACTAGTTTAAAATTAGTTTAACTAACTAGTTTAAAGCCTGAATTCAGATTAGCTTCAGTTAGACATGAGGAACGCCACTGATATATCACTGTAATCTGTCACTGTGTATTAGATTAGATTAGATTAGATGAGATGAGATGAGATGAGATGAGATTAGACTAGATTAGACTAGATTAGACTAGATCAGATCAGATCAGATCAGAGCGTTTGCAGTGGATTCAGACAAACACTAAAGACGATGCTGAAGTTGTAATTGTTTATTTAATCATAAGGATCATTTAATCATTAAGGTATTGTAAATAATCATTTAAGGGTTAATGTTGTAATTAATCTCTGGGAGTTTTTTTTGGCGTCAACAAAGACAGAATGTGGTGAAAGTGTAAAAAAAAAGAACAGAGAAGGTGAAAGACTGATTGACAGGTGAATGACAGGTGAATGATTGACAGGTGACCGTCAAAGAGTTGATTAAAAGCCAAAGAGAGAAGAAAAAAACAAAAACAAAACAAAACCAAAAAAAAGGAGTGAGAAAAGTAATTCTTGTAATCTAAGGCCCAAAACACCCTGAACTCCTATAGAGAATAGATTTAAACTAGGGAATAGGTTTATACTCCACCAGAGAATAGATTTGAAGCACATAAAATAAATAAAACAGATAAAAAGTGCCTTTCTTTTTGACCCAGACACTGTTGACACTTTTAAAGGGGAATTCCACCCATTTTCAACATTCTAATATGTCATTAGTATACCCTAGAGGTGTTGGGTGGTCATGATAAAAACGTTTCCCCTATTCTGTGTTCTCAAGAAATGGAGGTCTGAAGAAAACCACTAACATGGTGAAACATCATGATGACATCATCAAGACGTATTTTCACCATGTCAATGGATTTCTTTAGACGCTTTTTTTTTCTGAGAGCGTACAAATGGAACCAAATGAACCCGTTAGGGTTCATTTGGTTCCATTTGTACGCTCTCAGAAAAAAATGTTGAAAATGGGTGAAGTTCCCCTTTAACACTTTGACTGCAACGTTTCAGGTGGATCCTGGAACCTTTTTGCGTTCTTTGCATCTAAAGCGGAACATTGGTGGAGGCGATCGAACCGCCGACCGTTTGAGCAATTATTCTACCGCGTTCACATGGGATGTCAATCAAAAAAAAAAAACGAACACACGTTTCATTGCAATCAAAATCAAGTGATCTTTTTTTTTTTAATGAAAATCAGGGAAGTCATTATTGAAGACACTTAACGTTTAGTTCCCTGACTGTTTCACCACTGTTTCAACCACTGAAAAGAAACACAAGGAAAATAAATGGAATGCTGAAGCAACAGCTTTAAAAACCTGTGGGGTGAGACAGATGTGAGACAGATGCACTGTGATGCCTGTAGACAGGCTGTAGGGTGAGACAGGATGTGATGCCTGCAGACAGACAGGTAGTTACACGCTAACCTCCTTATCCCAAACCCCTTTTTTTTTTTTTACTATTTTTAAAAATGTTTGGGAATAGTTCAATGTGCTCTAATCTATTGACACACTGTGAGCTTGTAGACTGGCCATTTGAACTATTGAAAAATGTTTTTTTAAAATAGTTTAAAAAGGCAAAGAAGTTAAGGGATAAGCGGTGATGAAAATCTAGGACTAAACCCCTTATGCCAAACCCCTTACCCCTCTTACTATTTTTATAAACATTTTGGAATAGTTTAACATGCCAATCTACTGATAGGTTGTGAGCTTGTACATTAGCCATGTGTTTAACATGCCAATCTACTGATAGGTTGTGAGCTTGTACATTAGCCATGTGTTTTAAATTGGTCTAAAAGGGCTAAGGGATAAGGGGTTTAGAGGTGTCCTAGCCAATCAGAGCGTAGGGATTGATAAGTGATAATCATTTGTTGTTTGTTTTCAGATTTCTAGTTGTTCTAATAGTTTAGATTGTTGTTGTTTTCCTGAAGGAGATTCTGTAGTGTTTTGTGATGGTTTAGCATTTAAACTTTAAACAAAAACAAGACGGAGTTGAACCAAAATGAGCTTTATGATTACCATCAGACCCAAAGATTATTGTTATTATTATTAATAGTAGTGTTATTTGACCTTAATGCCAGATATTGACCCAAACATTATTATTTGACATTATACCGCAAGACCCAAAGAAATATTATTTTACATTAACGTGAGATATAGAGCCAAAGATTATGATATGTATTTGTTTTGTAAAAGTTTCTATAGCGTCAATGGTGTATATTTATTAGTTCCAAGCCCTTTATTTGCTAAATGGAATTGAACACCAGCTGGTTAAAAGGGAACTGGTCTGAACTGGTCTGACCTAGTCTGAACCGGTCTGTACTGGTCTGACCCAGCCTGAACTGGTCTGAACTGGTCTGAACTGGTCTGAACCGGGACATTATGTTTATCATTTGGGAAGCAGGACAACTTTTCATTTAAAACAATTATTTTTTTTGTATTATTAATCTCAGATTAACTGATCTTTAAGTGGTGATTGAACTACAATACCCAGAAACCTCCTCATGTAGTCCTTTAAGTAGTGATTGAACTACATTACCCAGAAACCTCCTCACACTACTTCACTATTTTAATTGATACATGATAATAACTTTAAATCCATTTATCTCTGAATGAATCCTGGGAACAGTTAAATGGATGTTTGGTCAAATGCATAAAGAAATGATCGACTTGGTTTATTTTTCTCCTTAATCTCTATTTGGATATCTTTGGTTTGCACAAATTCATAACAGAGGATTTTCTATAATTGATTTCATTAGTATTGATCCTACTACAGAGTGCAAAGGTTAATGAGGTCTAGTAGTGATAATAACTGATTTTACTTGTGTTTATTGTTGTTTTTCATGAGTCAAAGTCTTTAACATCATTGTAGGAATCAGTGGTTTTATTTAAAAACAAACAATCAAAACAAAAATAGAATAATCTTTTTCTTACGTGTTTTCTGTCTGACATGGACTATGACTGGCCAATCAGCACTCCCTTCTGTGTCATGTGATCAACGAACAAACGCTACTTCTGATTGATTATGTAATTGATATCTATTGGTTTCTAATTCATGGAATTTGTTTTGATATTTCATAGCCTTTTTTTGTTTTTTTGATGTTTTGCAATGATAAAAGAAACTAAATAAATAAATATAGGAAACCAAAACGATAACCAGGAACCTGCTGTGTCATGTGACCAAAGTCATGTGACCAAAGTCATGTGACATAGTGATGGATATGAAAGGGTCTTTATTATTATTATTTTTTTATTTTTGTTGATGTTACGTAATCAGATAATCTGCACCAAAAACAAAGTTGTGTAATGTAATCTAATCCAGCTTTAATGTGTGAGAGCAGAGCAGTGGTTTCTACTTCCATCCTTCTAGAATACACTAAAATATATTTTAATCTGTTTCGCTGTTACAGCCCAAACTATTGAAGAATATCACATCTAGTGACGCACTGTGAGCTTGTAGATTTGATATTGTTTCGATCACCGATGGCCTTTGACTTACGAACACACCCAGACTGTTGCCAGTTTATCTTTTCACATCTTGTTTTTTTAAAGGAAGGAACGGCAGGATTAATGCATAGATTTATTGATCGCCTATCACAGGACTTTAACTGATGAACTGAGAATTACAGAAAACATAATGCAATTACAAAATAACTGGTTTAAAGGCAGTTTGGATGAGTTTCAGGTGTAATGATCCTACTGGTGCACAATCACGGTAACCTCCCATTGATCTGATCTCCCATTGGTCAGAAATGACTGACCCTGTCTCCCATTGGTCAGAAATGACTGACCCTGTCTCCCATTGGTCAGAAATGACTGACCCTGTCTCCCATTGGTCAGAAATGACTGACCCTGTCTCCCATTGGTCAGAAATGACTGACCCTGTCTCCCATTGGTCAGAAATGACTGACCCTGTCTCTACGCCTCTACATCAGAGGTTTTTCAACCTTTTTTTATTCATCATTTGAGCCACAGACCACCATTCATCCACCATTTGATTACATTTTCACACCAAAGACCTAAAATTAAAGAATTATTTTGGTTTTGTCCACAATTCCAGGCTGTATTTTGCCAACAAAACAGTGTAGACTTCTTAATTAAGTGGTGCTAATTTAGAGGATGAATATTTTAACTCTTGAGAGTGTAAAAATGAAACCAAATGGACCCGCAACCAAATGGACCCTTGCGGGTCCATTTGGTTTCATTTTTACACTCTCAAGAGTTACATCTGGTGAAGCAACTTTCCATCATTTAGCCTGGGGACCACCTGGAACCTTCTCAAGGACCACTGGTGGTCCCCGGACCACCTGTTGAAAACCCCTGCTGTAGAGCTTCACTGGGGGCGTGGCCACTGGGGGGCGTGGTCACTGGGGGCGTGGTCACTGGGGTGTGTGGTCAGGGTGTTTTTAGTAACCATGAGGTTAGAGGTTACTGATGCTAACTGCTAACTGCTAACGGCTAACGATTGGATCTGATCAACAGATACATTAAGGTAATTAATAGTTGAGGTGTTCACTGGGTGACATTTATCTCATTTGGGTAAAAGGAAATGCTCTGGAACGATGGAAGTGGTAAAATATCTGCTACTGCTACCGCCGTAGTGTCAGAGTCATGTGATCACATCACCACAACGCAAAGACAGCTTAGATCCATAACATATAGACTGTATATATAGTATATATATATATACTGGTTTAGTGGTGATCATCCTGGGGAATATATTTACTGTAACGCATCATGCACGCTATTTATGACAACTTCCTGTTGTATTTACTGTAAACGCACTAAAGATTTACTTCATAAAGAATTATAAAGAATAAAACCTAAAGAAAAATAACAATACAATACTGTCAATTCTGTCTGTCTGTCTGTCTGTCTGTCTGTCTGTCTGTCTGTCTGTCTGTCTGTCTGTCTGTCTGTCTGTCTGTCTGTCTGTCTGTCTGTCTGTCTGTCTGTCTGTCTGTCTGTCTGTCTGTCTGTCTGTCTGCCTGTCTGTCTGTCTGTGTCTCTGTCTGTCTGTCTGTCTGTCTGTCTGTCTGTGTCTATATTTTATTTCATATTTATTTTACAGATCTAAAAGCTCTCACCAGCTGCACATCTTGTAGATCTGTTGTATTTTGCCAGGTGAGTGATTGACAGCCATGAGTCAAAGGTTAACTGAATGATTGACAGCTGAGTGGAGTTTGGTTAACTATCAGCTTTTATTTGATAAGATTTAAATTGTTTAGACTCAGTTACTGTTGGATCATTGAGCCCTCTGGAGATGAATTATTAATTAATAATTATTATGTATTATATAGGTATTAATGTGTTATAGGGCCGGGGGGGGGGGGGGGGGGGGGGGGGGGGCAATGCTATGGATGCGGGTGAAAAAAGTTATTAGTCATGTAAAGCATCAATAATAACATCAGTTGTTGTTGAAGTTGCAACAGACACGCAGCATGCATAAAGCTAAAGGTCTGACTCAGAGAGTTTTCTGTTTTCAATGATGAAATGCTATTGGTTTAGTGGTGTAAGCATCAAGTAGTCGCGACTGTAAGAATCAAGTAGTCGCGACTGTAAGCATCAAGTAGTCACGACTGTAAGCATTAAGTAGTGCTTTAAATATAAGCACTTTAATTTGAAATTTCTAAATTCAGTCATGACATTTAGGGGGGCATCCCCCCCCCCCCCCCCATGCCCATGCCTAGATCCGCCCCTGACCTTAACCTCATTATAACTATGTTAAACCGAACCTTAAGCTCCATGTAAACATGTTGTCTGCTTCACCCTGCAGACACCTGTACACATCTGTTAGAGAGGGGCAGGGGCAGTTATGTACACTGTTAGAGAGGGGCAGGGGCAGTTATGTACACTGTTAGAGAGGGGCAGGGGCAGTTATGTACACTGTTAGAGAGGGGCAGGGGCAGTTATGTACACTGTTAGAGAGGGGCAGGGGCAGTTATGTACACTGTTAGAGAGGGGCAGGGGCAGTTATGTACACTGTTAGAGAGGGGCAGGGGCAGTTATGTACACTGTTAGAGAGGGGCAGGGGCAGTTATGTACACACTGTTAGAGAGGGGCAGGGGCAGTTATGTACACTGTTAGAGAGGGGCAGGGGCAGTTATGTACAACAGTGTTATAGAGGGGCAGGGGCAGTTATGTACACACTGTTAGAGAGGGGCAGGGGCAGTTATGTACACAGTGTTAGAGAGGGGCAGGGGCAGTTATGTACACACTGTTAGAGAGGGGCAGGGGCAGTTATGTACACACTGTTAGAGAGGGGCAGGGGCAGTTATGTACACTGTTAGAGAGGGGCAGGGGCAGTTATGTACACTGTTAGAGAGGGGCAGGGGCAGTTATGTACACTGTTAGAGAGGGGCAGGGGCAGTTATGTACACTGTTAGAGAGGGGCAGGGGCAGTTATGTACACTGTTAGAGAGGGGCAGGGGCAGTTATGTACACTGTTAGAGAGGGGCAGGGGCAGCTATGTACACAGTGTTATAGAGGGGCAGGGGCAGTTATGTACACACTGTTAGAGAGGGGCAGGGGCAGTTATGTACACACTGTTAGAGAGGGGCAGGGGCAGTTATGTACACACTGTTAGAGAGGGGCAGGGGCAGTTATGTACACACTGTTAGAGAGGGGCAGGGGCAGTTATGTACACTGTGTTAGAGAGGGGCAGGGGCAGTTATGTACACTGTTAGAGAGGGGCAGGGGCAGTTATGTACACACTGTTAGAGAGGGGCAGGGGCAGTTATGTACACTGTGTTAGAGAGGGGCAGGGGCAGTTATGTACACTGTTAGAGAGGGGCAGGGGCAGTTATGTACACACTGTTAGAGAGGGGCAGGGGCAGTTATGTACACACTGTTAGAGAGGGGCAGGGGCAGTTGTTTTACAGACCATAGTAAAGGGCAGTTGTTCTACAGAGAGGTGAAGGGCAGGGGCGGACGCCCCTCTGATGTGTATGTGTTCAGGTCTCTGTAACACGTATACCTTCTATAGTTAAAGGGCAGGGGCAGCTGCCCCCTCTTGTGTGTATGTGTTCAGGTCTCTGTAACACGTATACCTTCTATAGTTAAAGGGCAGGCAGCTGCCCCCCCTGATGCGTATGTGTTCAGGTCTCTGTAACGCACATACCTTCTATAGTTAAAGGGCAGGGGCAGCTGCCCCCTCTGATGCGTATGTGTTCAGGTCTCTGTAACACGCATACCTTCTATAGTTAAAGGGCAGGGGCAGCTGCCCCCTCTTGTGTGTATGTGTGCCGGTCTCTGTAACACGCATACCTTCTATAGTTAAAGGGCAGGGGCAGCAGCCCCCCCTGATGTGTATGTGTGCAGGTCTACCTTCTATAGTTAAAGGGCAGGGGCGGCTGCCCCCCCTGATGTGTATGTGTGCAGGTCTCTGTAACACACATACCTTCTATAGTTAGATTCGTAAACATTTCTACTCAGATACTTCCTGGCGTCAACATGTTGTGATGGTTTTTGGGTTCGCTGAGTTCAGTGCACTGCAGTGAGTTTTCAACCAGTGGTCCGTGGACCACTGCTGGTCCTTGAGGGGGTTCCAGGTGGTCCGTGGACCACTGCTGGTCCTTGAGGGGGTTCCAGGTGGTCCGTGGACCACTGCTGGTCCTTGAGGGGGTTCCAGGTGGTCCGTGGACCACTGCTGGTCCTTGAGGGAGTTCCAGGTGGTCCCTACAATGCAGATAAAACATGGAGAGTATTGAAGTCAAATCACGTAGTGACCGCGACCTGCAGGATATACTGTATGTGAGCGATGCTGACGCGACTGAGCGGGTCGGGTCGTTTGGGGCAGGTGGAAAAGTTCAGGGTTAGATTTAGTTGCGATGACAAAAGGTCGCGACTAATTGTATACTGTCACGATAAGTAGTCGCGACCGTAAGCATCAAGTAGTTGCGACCGTAAGCATCAAGGAGTCGCAACCATAAGCATCAAGTAGTCGCAACTGTAAGCATCAAGTAGTCGCGACCGTAAGCATCAAGTAGTCGCGACTGTAAGCATTAAGTAGTCGCGAGTCGCGACCGTAAGCATTAAGTAGTCGCGACCGTAAGCATTAAGTAGTCGCGACGGTAAGCACTAAGTAGTCGCGACTGTAAGCATTAAGTAGTCACGACCGTAAGCATTAAGTAGTCGCGACAGTAAGCACTAAGTAGTCGCGACTGTAAGCATTAAGTAGTCGCGACGGTAAGCACTAAGTAGTCGCGACTGTAAGCATTAAGTAGTCGCGACCGTAAGCATCAAGTAGTCGCAACTGTAAAGCACTAAGTAGCCGCAACCGTAAGCATCAAGTAGTCGCGACCGTAAGCATCAAGTAGTCGCGACTGTAAGCATGAAGTAGTCGCGACTGTAAGCATTAAGTAGTCGCGAGTCGCGACCGTAAGCATCAAGTAGTCGCGACCGTAAGCATCAAGTAGTCGCGACTGTAAGCATCAAGTAGTCGCGACTGTAAGCATTAAGTAGTCGCGAGTCGCGACCGTAAGCATCAAGTAGTCGCGACTGTAAGCACTAAGTAGTCGCGACTGTAAGCACTAAGTAGTCGCGACTGTAAGCATTAAGTAGTCGCGAGTCCTGTAAGCATTAAGTAGTCGCGAGTCGCGACCGTAAGCATTAAGTAGTCGCGACCGTAAGCATCAAGTAGTCGCGACCGTAAGCATCAAGTAGTCGCGACCGTAAGCATCAAGTAGTCGCGACGGTAAGCACTAAGTAGTTGTGACCGTAAGCATCAAGTAGTCGCGACTGTAAGCATTAAGTAGTCGCGAGTCTCGACCGTAAGCATCAAGTAGTCGCAACTGTAAAGCACTAAGTAGTCGCGACCGTAAGCATCAAGTAGTCGCGACCGTAAGCATCAAGTAGTCGCGACCGTAAGCATCAAGTAGTCGCGACCGTAAGCATCAAGTAGTCGCGACCGTAAGCATCAAGTAGTCGCAACTGTAAAGCACTAAGTAGTCGCGACCGTAAGCATCAAGTAGTCACGACTCTTAAGCATCAAGTAGTCGCGGCGGTAAGCCCTAAGTAGTTGCGACCGTAAGCATCAAGTAGTCGCGACGGTAAGCACTAAGTAGTCGCGACTGTAAGCACTAAGTAGTCGCGACTGTAAGCACTAAGTAGTCGCGAGTCGCGACCGTAAGCATCAAGTAGTCGCGACCGTAAGCATCAAGTAGTCGCGACCGTAAGCATCAAGTAGTCGCGACCATAAGCATCAAGTAGTCGCAACTGTAAAGCACTAAGTAGTCGCGACCGTAAGCATCAAGTAGTCACGACTCTTAAGCATCAAGTAGTCGCGACGGTAAGCCCTAAGTAGTTGCGACCGTAAGCATCAAGTAGTCGCGACGGTAAGCACTAAGTAGTCGCGACTGTAAGCACTAAGTAGTCGCGAATGTAAAGTAGTCTCAGCCATTGGTCTTTCCTGGATCTTTATTGTTTTGTTATTATTATTATTATTATTATTATTATTATTATAGTGATTATTGCATCATTGTTTGGATATATGTTTGCTGAAAATGTCAGATCTACAAGCTCACATTGATTCATTGCAGTGAGCAGATCTAGTCCTAACATTGGGCCTGTAGAATACAAAAAAATAATAACATGTCAAACTGTTATCAAACTACATCAGCTGTTATTAAACTACATCAAACTACATCAGCTGTTATTAAACTACATCTGCTGTTATTAAACTACATCTGCTGTTATTAAACTACATCTGCTGTTATTAAACTACATCTGCTGTTATTAAACTACATCTGCTGTTATTAAACTACATCTGCTGTTATTAAACTACATCTGCTGTTATCAAACTACATCAGCTGTTATTAAACTACATCAAACTACATCAGCTATTATTAAACTACATCAGCTGTTATTAAACTACATCTGCTGTTATTAAACTACATCTGCTGTTATTAAACTACATCTGCTGTTATTAAACTACATCTGCTGTTATTAAACTACATCAGATGATATTAAACTACATCTGCTGTTATTAAACTACATCTGCTGTTATTAAACTACATCTGCTGTTATCAAACTATATCAGTGTTATTAAACTACATCAAACTACATCAGCTATTATTAAACTACATCAGCTGCTATTAAACTACATCAGCTGTTATTAAACTACATCTGCTGTTATTAAACTACATCTGCTGTTATTAAACTACATCAGATGATATTAAACTACATCTGCTGTTATCAAACTACATCAGCTGTTATTAAACTACATCAAACTACATCAGCTATTATTAAACTACATCAGCTGTTATTAAACTACATCAGCTGTTATTAAACTACATCTGCTGTTATTAAACTACATCTGCTGTTATTAAACTACATCTGCTGTTATTAAACTACATCAGATGATATTAAACTACATCTGCTGTTATTAAACTACATCAAACTACATCAGCTGTTATTAAACTACATCAAACTACATCAGCTGTTATTAAACTACATCTGCTGTTATTAAACTACATCTGCTGTTATTAAACTACATCTGCTGTTATTAAACTACATCTGCTGTTATTAAACTACATCAAACTACATCAGCTGTTATTAAACTACATCTGCTGTTATTAAACTACATCAAACTACATCAGCTGTTATTAAACTACATCTGCTGTTATTAAACTACATCTGCTGTTATTAAACTACATCTGCTGTTATTAAACTACATCTGCTGTTATTAAACTACATCAGATGATATTAAACTACATCTGCTGTTATTAAACTACATCTGCTGTTATTAAACTACATCTGCTGTTATCAAACTACATCAGCTGTTATTAAACTACATCAAACTACATCAGCTATTATTAAACTACATCAGCTGCTATTAAACTACATCAGCTGTTATTAAACTACATCTGCTGTTATTAAACTACATCTGCTGTTATTAAACTACATCAGATGATATTAAACTACATCTGCTGTTATCAAACTACATCAGCTGTTATTAAACTACATCAAACTACATCAGCTATTATTAAACTACATCAGCTGTTATTAAACTACATCTGCTGTTATTAAACTACATCTGCTGTTATTAAACTACATCTGCTGTTATTAAACTACATCTGCTGTTATTAAACTACATCAGATGATATTAAACTACATCTGCTGTTATTAAACTACATCAAACTACATCAGCTGTTATTAAACTACATCAGCTGTTATTAAACTACATCTGCTGTTATTAAACTACATCTGTTGTTATTAAACTACATCTGCTGTTATTAAACTACATCTGCTGTTATTAAACTACATCAAACTACATCAGCTGTTATTAAACTACATCTGCTGTTATTAAACTACATCAAACTACATCAGCTGTTATTAAACTACATCTGCTGTTATTAAACTACATCTGCTGTTATTAAAGGTGCAGTATGTAGGATTGTGGCCAGAACTGGTACTGCAATCACTTTCAAAATACTGTTGAGCGGTGTGTCCCCTCCCCCTTCCCCCCGACTAGAGGTTGCCAGCTAGGCTGCAGGAACGTAGACTGCAGGAGCTTCCATGGCAAGTGATGAATCCTACACAGTAATGGTTGTTACACATTGGAAAAGGCAAAACGACTCGAAAAAAGCGACCAAAAAAGGCGAATATTTGCCGGCGAATTTACTGGCGGGTGCCTGTAGGCCTACACATCTAAGTGCGACTCGAATAAAACGATTAAATTCGCTTTTCCACTACTCCTCCTCCCCTCCTTCTACTGCTCTCCTCTCTGCTGCGTTGTCATTGATATATTTTATTCACACCATGGAAGGACGCACGCAGGAGCCGATCGAAATGTTGGTCATGAAACTTTTTTGTATCATGAGTCATGACCGGAGATCGAGTTCATTAATTTATTAATCCGACGGGCTAAGCGCTAAAAGGCTGAAATACAAGTTGATCGTCTATTCAGCCAAATTAAAAATGCCATATCATCTATCAGATCATATCCCTCTACAGATTAGCCTAATCTAGTCGCCGTGCTCTTTTGTCTATAGCCTATAAGTAGACCAGTGGTTTTCAACCATTTTCACACCAGGGCCCACTATTTATTCAGCATTTGAGCCACGGACCACCACTCGAGGACATTTGCTCCACAGGCCCTAAAATTGAAGATTTCTTTTGCTTTTGTCCACAATACCAGGCCATTCTAATTCTATGACCATTCTTCAACATTCTCTAGTTGTGTAGACTTGGGCTAATTCACATTATGTATATTTTAACTCTTCAGAGTGTAAACATGAAACCAAATGGACCCGCAAGGGTCCATTATTTGGTTTCATTTTTACGAGCTCAAAGAGTTTCATCCGGTTTAACCAACTTTCCATCATTTACCTGGGGACCACCGGGAACTCTCAAGAACCACTGGCTGTCCCCGACCACCTGTTGAAAATCCCCGACGTACATCAATCAAATAGATAGATCAAGCAGTGACAAATTAATGCGCAGCAGCTTTCCCCGCTGTCTATAGGCACCACAGCCAATTTCAAGAAGAAATGTCAGGACTACTCACTTGGTAAAGTTCCCAACTTCTCGTGGCTTCATTTCAATGACGGGTATATCCATTTGGGGGTCCGCGGCCCGCAAGATAAGAACATCTTACGAGCGGGTTATCCTAATTAAATTAAGCATGAGAGCGCGGGTCGCTCCCCCCTCCAGACCCCTTGCCCTAGACAGAAAGCTGTAGCCTATATATAGTTCTATATTATGCACAAACTGTCTACCAAACTGCCTACCTTATTATGAGATATAAGACGTAATAAGATTCGGGCTCGAAGTTTGGCCATGGATTGATGCGCAATACAATATCGCATCACATAATAGGCTAAGATTGTTTCCACCTGTAGCCTACCGTTGTGTTTGCAGGGACAGCGCTACGTTTTATTTTCCTGTAAATTTGCAGTAGTTGAGAGAAATGCACAGACAGTGTTTCAAAACCAAAACAGATCGCTATAGGTTGTGACATTACATCTTTCCCATCCAATGCGTGATGCGCTCTGGATGGCGACGTGCAATATGGAACAGTGGACACTGTGGTTTAATAACAAACACAAACACACACACACACACACACACACACACAACACACACACACACACACACACACACACACACACACACACACACACACACAAAGCAAAATAAATCTTCAGTTTTAGGGTCTGTGGAGCAAATGTCCTCGAGTGGTGGTCCGTGGCTCAAATGCTGAATAAATAGTGGGCCCTGGTATGAAAATGGTTGAAAACCACTGATCTAGGCTACTCTATAGATAAAAGAGCACGGCGCCTAGATTCAAACTCATGATACAAAAAACTTTTATGACCAACATTTCGATCGGCTCCTGCGTGCGTCCTTCACGGTAGGAACAAATAGACAACACAGCAGAGAGGAGAGCAGTAGAAGGAGGGGAGGAGGAGCGGAAAAGCGAATTTAATCGTTTTATTCACATCTAGATGTGTAGCCTACGGGCAGCCGCGACTAAATTCGCCGGCAAATAATAGTTTTATTTCGGACCTTGTCACGACGTAATTCCAATTCATAACGAGGTCTTTTAGGTTTCGGAAGGTTAGACATTTCTTTATCTCAAGTTCAACACGTTAGTAGCAGCTGCTGCGGTAACTAGAGCTGAGCTGGCAACCTGGATGCCGAAAAACTTCTGACTTCGTGATTGGGAGATAAGTGGAGGGTGGCGCTTCGGCCAAAACAAAAAATGACAACAACAACATCAGTTGAGGGCTGCAACTGCACTTTTTAAACGCGTTTATCCTGACTTGCATACTGCTGTCAGTGACACAAGTATTGGAAATGAACATGATTTTTAAATGTCTGTTGACATATCAGGGCCATTTTATGATTAGTTTTATTAAAATTCTTACATACTGCACCTTTATTAAACTACATCAGCTGTTATTAAACTACATCTGCTGTTATTAAACTACATCTGCTGTTATTAAACTACATCTGCTGTTATTAAACTACATCTCCAGGTTATTTTCTTTGTGCAGAAAAACGTCAACAATTCATTTATTATTTATTTATTCCTGCGGGTTTCCCCCTGCATGAGGCTCCTCCCACTCATCCCCTGTCCTCGCCGCTGATTGGCCGGGTTTCCCCCTGCATGAGGCTCCTCCCACTCATCCCCTGTCCTCGCCGCTGATTGGCCGGGTTTCCCCCTGCATGAGACTCCTCCCACTCATCCCCTGTCCTCGCCGCTGATTGGCCGGGTTTCCCCCTGCATGAGGCTCCTCCCACTCATCCCCTGTCCTCGCCGCTGATTGGCCGGGTTTCCCCCTGCATGAGGCTCCTCCCACTCATCCCCTGTCCTCGCCGCTGATTGGCCGGGTTTCCCCCCTGCATGAGGCTCCGCCCACTCATCCCCTGTCCTCGCCGCTGATTGGCCGCAGCTGGTTTCCTAGCTCAGAGAGCAGCCAATGGCGGCCAGGCCTTGTTTGTGTTGCTGCTTTCTCTCTCTCTCTCCGCCTCTCAGTGTATTGTCTATGTCGCTCTACCACAGAGACGCACAGCTGCTCTCTCTCTCTCTAGTGTATTCTCTATGTCTCTCTCTCTCTCTCTCTCTCTGCTCTCTCTCTCTCTCTCTCTCTCTAGTGTATTCTCTATGTCTCTCTCTCTCTCTCAGATATAAAAACAGGAAGATGCTTTTTAGAGAATGATTTCGTTTAGACTCTGTTGTGTCTGTTCTATAATATAACGATCTAATTTCTGATCCACAGCCGTAATCTAAACATTCTCTATATCTACGTTGTATATCAGTTTACTGCTGTTATGTTGACGATAATAAACCCTGCAGTTCTTTGATGGAAAACCATCATATGTTTTATGAATGAATGAATTATAATATAATTCATTTAATCTCCTGATGAAGATCAGACTCAGTGCATTTTAATTCCTGTCATCTGAAAAAGGTAAGACATTATTCATGTTATTATTATTATTAATGTTCTAATGCTGTCAATGTGAAGAAACATTCATATTATAACGCTATAAGGCTTTCAACGGCTGGTTCCGGGACCATCAGTGGTCCCTGAGAGGGTCCCCTAGGTCAGTGGATTTCAACCAGTGGTCCTTGAGACTAGGGTCCCCTAGGTGGTTTCATAGTCTAAGGTTTAGACTCTCGTAGAAGAATTGTTGGATTCTGATTGTGCATCTAGCGGGACGGTGCTTTGTTTTATCTGCCGGAGGGTCAGGTGGAATCATGGAAGGTTTGTGGCTCAAAGTAACTCTTTATACCTTTAATTAATGCGACATCAGGGACCACCAACATTTAGATCCACATGTCTGGTCACTATTCGGTCTGAAGTTCCAACCCGCACAGCTGTAGGTTTGTAGGTTTATAATAAAAAAGGGATGCTTCGATACTGGTCTCTACGTCTGCCCAACGTTATGAGGATAAACATAATGAGGAGATTCAGAGACCAGTGAATGAAAACAGCAGATATTATTATAAACTACGGTAGTTCGGATTGTAATTTCTGTGCGAATAGTGACCAGACAGGTGGAACTCTTTTGAGGCGGAGAGTCCAAGTCTTATAGGCTAAGGTGGTCCCTGGACCACCCGACATGCAGCTATAATGATGGGAGAGCTGCAGTGTTAAATCAAATGGATCTTTTTGTAAGCTTTTTATTAGATCTATGACTCTTGAGAGCGGTTATAATGTAACGAAATGGACCCGCGAGGGTCCATTTAGTTACATTTTACCGCACTCAATAGTTTAATTACTTTTAAATTACTGTTACAGGCGAATTTACTTCATTTATTAGTTCAACACAATGTAGAACGAGTTGTTTATGACTATAAACGCATGGGAAGGTTTAGATTTGTGTCTTTTGAGAAGCTATAGGCTACAGTATGTGGTCCGTGGATGCATGGGATAAATGGTCCAGTCGTCCTTGAAATTAAACTGTTTTCAAACCACTACAGTTATATTCTGCAGTGTCAGCATCAAACACACACTGTGTGTGTGTGTGTGTGTGTGTGTGTGTGTGTGTGTGTGTGTGTGTGTGTGTGTGTGTGTGTGTGTGTGTGTGTGTGTGTGTGTGTGTGTGTGCGTGTGCGTGTGCGTGTGTGTAGCCTACATAAAGTTGATCCTAACAGCTGAATAAAAATCCATTTACATTGTTGTTGACCAAAAGGGTGAAACAGTATCATGTGGTCACACTTGATGTCATCAGACTTTCTTGATTGAAAAATCATTTGTTTGATTGAATAGTGTTAATTATTGAGAGAGAGAGAGAGAGAGAGAGAGAGAGAGAGAGAGAGAGAGAGAGAGAGACAGACAGACAGACAGACAGACAGACAGACAGACAGACAGACAAGTATCATGCTGTTATTTTAACCAGACACACAGTAGCTTTAAACCTGCTGTGATGTTTATTGATGCTGAACAGCTGTGTGTGTGTGTGTGTGTGTGTGTGTGTGTGTGTGTGTGTGTGTGTGTGTGTGTGTGTGTGTGTGTGTGTGTGTGTGTGTGTGTGTGTGTGTGTGTGTGTGTGTGTGTGTGCGTGCGTACGTGCGTGTGTTTGTGACAGTCCAGTTTAGACCGGTTGTGTTTTTTGTTTTTAAAGCAAAGGAGCAATAATAGGGTTAATGGTCATTTGCATATCACATGTCATGTCATATAGATTTAGGTAAATCTCCAGGTAACATGTGATGTGGAATCAAAGAGTATGTGGCCTAATAGCATATATCACATCACAATAATATCACTGCTGGCATTGCTTTACATTTTCATAACAATCCCCAAAGTTGTTGGTATTTTCCCTATAGAGCTTGTGGAGTTTATATCAGACCTGAGTTAGCTGCTTTATAGCAGACTGGAGTTAGCTGCTTTATAGCAGACAGTCTGGTGGAGTTAGCTGCTTTATAGCAGACAGTGAGAGGTGGTGGAGTTAGCTGCTTTATAGCAGACAGTCTGGTGGAGTTAGCTGCTTTATAGCAGACAGTGAGAGGTGGTGGAGTTAGCTGCTTTATAGCAGACAGTGAGAGGTGGTGGAGTTAGCTGCTTTATAGCAGACAGTGAGAGGTGGTGGAGTTAGCTGCTTTATAGCAGACAGTGAGAGGTGGTGGAGTTAGCTGCTTTATAGCAGACAGTCTGGTGGAGTTAGCTGCTTTATAGCAGACAGTCTGGTGGAGTTAGCTGCTTTATAGCAGACAGTCTGGTGGAGTTAGCTGCTTTATAGCAGACAGTGAGAGGTGGTGGAGTTAGCTGCTTTATAGCAGACAGTCTGGTGGAGTTAGCTGCTTTATAGCAGACAGTGAGAGGTGGTGGAGTTAGCTGCTTTATAGCAGACAGTGAGAGGTGGTGGAGTTAGCTGCTTTATAGCAGACAGTGAGAGGTGGTGGAGTTAGCTGCTTTATAGCAGACAGTGAGAGGTGGTGGAGTTAGCTGCTTTATAGCAGACAGTCTGGTGGAGTTAGCTGCTTTATAGCAGACAGTGAGAGGTGGAGTTAGCTTCTTTATAGCAGACTGCCTGGTGGAGTTAGCTGCTTTATAGTAGACAGTGAGAGGTGGTGGAGTTAGCTGCTTTATAGCAGACAGTCTGGTGGAGTTAGCTGCTTTATAGCAGACAGTCTGGTGGAGTTAGCTGCTTTATAGCAGACAGTGAGAGGTGGTGGAGTTAGCTGCTTTATAGCAGACTGTCTGGTGGAGTTAGCTGCTTTATAGCAGACAGTGAGAGGTGGTGGAGTTAGCTGCTTTATAACAGACAGTGAGAGGTGGTGGAGTTAGCTGCTTTATAGCAGACCGTGAGAGGTGGTGGAGTTAGCTGCTTTATAGCAGACAGTGAGAGGTGGTGGAGTTAGCTGCTTTATAGCAGACAGTGAGAGGTGGTGGAGTTAGCTGCTTTATAGCAGACAGTGAGAGGTGGTGGAGTTAGCTGCTTTATAGCAGACAGTCTGGTGGAGTTAGCTGCTTTATAGCAGACAGTGAGAGGTGGTGGAGTTAGCTGCTTTATAGCAGACAGTGAGAGGTGGTGGAGTTAGCTGCTTTATAGCAGACAGTCTGGTGGAGTTAGCTGCTTTATAGCAGACAGTGAGAGGTGGTGGAGTTAGCTGCTTTATAGCAGACAGTCTGGTGGAGTTAGCTGCTTTATAGCAGACAGTGAGAGGTGGTGGAGTTAGCTGCTTTATAGCAGACTGTCTGGTGGAGTTAGCTGCTTTATAGCAGACAGTGAGAGGTGGTGGAGTTAGCTGCTTTATAGCAGACTGTCTGGTGGAGTTAGCTGCTTTATAACAGACAGTGAGAGGTGATGGAGTTAGCTGCTTTATAGCAGACAGTGAGAGGTGGTGGAGTTAGCTGCTTTATAGCAGACAGTCTGGTGGAGTTAGCTGCTTTATAGCAGACAGTGAGAGGTGGTGGAGTTAGCTGCTTTATAGCAGACAGTCTGGTGGAGTTAGCTGCTTTATAGCAGACAGTCTGGTGGAGTTAGCTGCTTTATAGCAGACAGTCTGGTGGAGTTAGCTGCTTTATAGCAGACAGTCTGGTGGAGTTAGCTGCTTTATAGCAGACAGTCTGGTGGAGTTAGCTGCTTTATAGCAGACAGTCTGGTGGAGTTAGCTGCTTTATAGCAGACAGTCTGGTGGAGTTAGCTGCTTTATAGCAGACAGTGAGAGGTGGTGGAGTTAGCTGCTTTATAGCAGACAGTGAGAGGTGGTGGAGTTAGCTGCTTTATAGCAGACAGTCTGGTGGAGTTAGCTGCTTTATAGCAGACAGTCTGGTGGAGTTAGCTGCTTTATAGCAGACAGTCTGGTGGAGTTAGCTGCTTTATAGCAGGCAGTCTGGTGGAGTTAGCTGCTTTATAGCGGTCTGTCTCAAACAGGGAGTATTAAACTCAGACATGAGTGTTGTTCATCACAGTACATTTGGCTCAGCGGTGGAGTCACCGGATGATGAGGTTGCCGGTCCAAACCCGGGCTCACCAGAGTTAGTGTCAATGTGTCCCTGAGCAAGACGCTGAACCCCTAAATGCTCCTGATGGTTAAGACACTGAACCCCTAAATGCTCCTGATGGTTAAGACACTGAACCCCTAAATGATCCTGATGGTTAAGACACTGAACCCCTAAATGCTCCTGATGGTTAAGACACTGAAGCCCTAAATGCTCCTGATGGTTGTGTCTTGCATGGTTTCCTTCAGATTCTGGGAGAACTGATCTTCAACTGAGGGACAACAAATAGCGGACAGGGGCGGATGTAATATGCCCCATTCGGGGGGGCAAGAGAACATGTTGGAGGGGCAAAAGAAAATGGTTTGGGGGCGGCTTCATCGCCCGTGTCGCTTCGCACCACGGGCGATGAAGCCACACGGCACCCATACCATTTTCAGTTACAGGACTTTTATTAGTCAAGTAAAGCATCAATAATAACAGCAGTTGTTGTTGAAGTTGCAACAGACACGCAGCATGCATAAAGCTAAAGGTCTGACTCAGAGAGTTTTCTGTTTTCAATGATGAAATGCTGTTGGTTTAGTGGTGAAACAGCTGTAGTTAGTTAGTAGCAGTAGTAGTGTTTCACATCATTTTAAATAGAAGCACTTTAATTTGAAATATCTTGGGTTGTTTTGCATGCCATCGTGTTTGGGGGGGCAGACTGGGTATTTAGGGGGGCTTTGCCCCCCCATGCCCATGCCTAGATCCGCCCCTGATAGCGGACAAGTCCTAGACCTGAACTAGGCAGAATATTCCAACATGAACATGACTTTAAAACCGCTGCTTTAAAACACACCCTAAAATAACCACTGAGTTATTTTTAGAGTTATATTTGCAGCAAACCTTAAGAAAAGACATTTGATATTAAATATTGATGATCCAGGAGTTACATAACAGTTTAAATGAGATTCATAAAACATGCAGTTCACTATCTAAAGGTATTTATACATTATATACTGTATAATCTACATCAGGGGAGCCCAACCAGTAGATCGGGATCTACTGGTAGATCTCGGCCTGATCACAAGTAGATCTCGGGAGATGTGGGGGGAAAGAAAAAAATGGGATGGAAAAGAAAAAAGAGCGATTTTTTGTCTGTGTGTGTGATGCATTTGCAATGGCATGTCTGTTGTCCATGTCTGTTGTACTTATGTTGTACTGTTGTAGGCCTATTTATGACAAGTCTGTTGTACTTTATGCTTATATGGACATAAAGTAAAGTGGTAAAACAAAGTAGTGTTGTGTTGTTGTGAAGTTACTGTAGGCTGGCAACGATGCGTGTGGTTTGAAATGTTGATATTGGACTGGTAGATCCCGGAGGGGTTGGCTGCTGAAAAGTAGATCTTGGGTCAAAAAAGGTTGGGCACCCCTGATCTACATGATGAAGCCGTGGACCCCCTTTAGAAAATCTATGCCAAGGACCCCCACAGCAGAACATGGTTACGGCTCTGGTAGGGACCACCAGTTTGACATGCATTAGTCTAAGGACCACCTCCATTTCATGGCTTTTATATGTTTGGGACCCCTGATTTATAATGTAATAAAGTCAATCTGAGACTGTAGGAAATTGAATGGAACCAAATGGACCGGTAGGGGTCCATTTGGGGGTCCCTGGTCACCCCACTATGGGGACCACTGTCCCATGTTTTACTGGGACCCTCGTGGGGTCCATTTGGTTATTATTTCTGCCGTGTGATGATGTCACATGTTTGTCTGCTTTGTTCCTCTTTTTTAACAACATAAAGGAAACCAGATCGTGTGTGTGTGTGTGTGTGTGTGTGTGTGTGTGTGTGTGTGTGTGTGTGTGTGTGTGTGTGTGTGTGTGTGTGTGTGTGTGTGTGTGTGTGTGTGTGTGTGTGTGTGTGTGTGTGTGTGTGTGTGTGGTTCTGGTTCAAACCAGTCAGATCCTGATTGGATGTTACTCCATGTGGAACCTCAACACACCCCCCCCCCCCCCCCCCCCCCTCTCTCTCTCTCTCTCTCTCTCTCTCTCTGTCTCTCTCTCTCTCTCTCTGTCTCTCTCTCTACTCTCTCTCTCTCTCTCTCTCTCTCTCTCTCTCTCTCTCTCTCTGTCTCTCTCTCTCTCTCTCTCTCTCTCTCTCTCTCTCTCTCTCTCTCTCTCTGTCTCTCTGTCTCTCTCTCTCTCTCTCTCTCTCTCTCTCTCTCTCTCTCTCTCTCTCTCTGCGCGCCGCGGCGATGTCACCACTAGCCAATCAGACGAGACACAACAAAACTCAGGGGCCAATCAGAGGCCTGTTTGGGGGGAGGAAAGGGAGGGGTCTGGGCGCGGGGGGGGGGGGGGGGGGGGGTCTCAGCTGTAGGAAGAAGTGAAATGAAATGTTGAAAAACATGAAGGACAAAAGACTGTTCTGTTCACAATTATAATAATAATAATAATTATAGTTTAAATCTCTGTGACACATCTAAAACATAAACACAACTAAAGACAGGCTGCATTTCGTTTAATTTTATGTTTCATAAATAACTATAGGCTACAACAGAGGTTTTCAACCTTTTTCATCCCAGGGACCACTATTTATTCAGCATTTAAGCCACGGGGACCACCATTTGATGACATTTTAGCCCCACACACCCCAAAACTAAAGATTTATTTTGTCTACTCAGCTGGCTTTCGGGGGAAACCGTCAAACAGTCCAACATACAGATCAAAATGACCATTAATCTAATACATTCTCTAGTTGTGTAGACTTGGGATAATTCACATGATGAATATTTTAACTCTTGAGTTACACCTGGAGCTAACCTTGAGTACCTTGAGTTAACTCAAAGAGTTACATCTGGTTAACCAACTTTCCATCATTTAGCCTGGGGACCACCTGGAACCCTCTCAGGGACCACCTGGAACCCTCTCAGGGACCACCTGGAACCCTCTCAGGACCACCTGGAATCCTCTCAGGGACCACCTGGAATCCTCTCAGGGACCACTGGTTGAAAACCACTGGGCTACACAGTAAACCATTAAAACATGTGTGAAGATTAAGAGGCATCTCAAACAGAGAGTGTGAAACTCAGACATGAGTGTTGTTCATCAGCGGTAGACTCACCGGACGGTGAGCGCAGGGTTGCCGGTTCGATCCCGACTCTGGCTCCCCCAGAGTTAGTGTCGATGTGTCCCTGAGCAAGACACTGAACCTCTAACTAGTACTCATATGGTTCCACACACACAGATACTGAACCTCTAACTAGTATTCATATGGGTCCACACACACACACAGACACTGAACCTCTAACTAGTATTCATATGGGTCCACACACACAGACACTGAACCTCTAACTAGTATTCATATGGTTCCACACACACAGACAGACACTGAACCTCTAACTAGTATTCATATGGTTACACACACACAGACACTGAACCTCTAACTAGTATTCATATGGGTCCACACACACAGACACTGAACCTCTAACTAGTATTCATATGGTTCCACACACAGACACGGTAATATACACCTTAGAGATGCTGTGTGGACATGATAAAAACAAGTTCCCCCCCATTCTGTGTTTCCTAGAAATGGAGGTCTGAAAAAAATACATCATTCACATGGTGAAAGTTAGTTTCACTAATGTTAATGATTTTTCTTTTTTGTCTTCTTTCGTTTCATTAAGACATTCAAATACGTACTAAATAATTATTCCAGTAAATCATGGAGGTAAAATAATAATATTACAGATAAATGTTTACAAACTGAACATACTGTGAATGTTATACTCTGAATTTGACCATTTATTACACATTTATTTCATTCCTTCAGACCCAAACCCATCCATCCATCCATCCATCCATCCATCCATCCATCCAGGTATGTTTGTGTTTTTCATGTTTATGTGAATACATTTTGTGACTTTTGTTAAGTTAATAAGTAAGGATCTCCCGGTGACATTTTTTTTCATATCCGATCCACAGTTTCTGTGTTAGCTGATACAGAATACCAAATACTGATACCAGAAAACAATGTGAAAAAAAAGATCTTAGAGAGTTTAGACTGGTACATTTTCCAATACCAATATGACCCAATAATGGCAAATAAGCGTTGATACGATACTTCTCAGATACCCATACAGTATTTACAATACCGATACGACCAAAAAGGGCAGATGCCGTACTTTTTCCGATAGGGGGGCAGCACAGATACAGTAGCAGTGTTTGGCCTCTAGGGGGCATCAGTAACAGTGTTTATCTGTCCTCCAGGCCACTAGGGGGCAGCAGCATCACAGACATCATGGCTCCCTCCTTGGCCACAGCGCTCATCAGTAACAGTGTTTATCTGTCCTCCAGGTCACTAGGGGGCGCTACAGACAGCATGGCTCCCTCTCTGGCCACGGCGTTCAGCCGGCGCTGGTGGATGGCATCAGTAACAGTGTTTATCTGTCCTCTAGGGGGCGCTGCAGACAGCATGGCTCCCTCTCTGGCCACAGCGTTCATCAGTAACAGTGTTTATCTGTCCTCTAGGGGGCGCTACAGACATCATGGCTCCCTCTCTGATACAGTAACAGTGTGTATCTGTCCTCCAGGTCACTAGGGGGCGCTACAGACAGCATGGCTCCCTCTCTGGCCACAGCGTTCATCAGTAACAGTGTTTATCTGTCCTCTAGGGGGCGCTACAGACATCATGGCTCCCTCTCTGGCCACGGCGTTCAGCCGGCGCTGGTGGATGGCTCTCACGGCGGTGTTGGAGAACCTCCTGTTTTCGGCGGTTCTGCTCGGTTGGGGCAGTCTGCTGCTCATGCTCAAATCTGAGGGATTCTACGCCTACCTGTGCACCACGGAGCCCCCTACTGGTGAGTTATCATCGGCTCAAATACCATGTAGCGTTTATTGATTAATGATTAGTTTATTAACTAATCATTAATGGCAGGGATTTTTCCACGTTTGGCTCTTATTTTGAAGAGCCGAAGATCCAGACAGGATCTTGTGTTGGGATTATGTTTATGCTAAAAGCAGCTAGCATCCCAATGCTAATGGCATTAGCGTTATGACATCAACTGCTTTTGATCTACAGCAATGCCAGTCTTTTTTACCCTGTAGTAAGATGGCTGCCTCCATAGAGACACTATGTGACTGTTGTTTACCCTGTAGTAAGATGGCTGCCTCCATAGAGACACTATGTGACTGTTTACCCTGTAGTAAGATGGCTGCCTCCATAGAGACACTATGTGACTGTTTACCCTGTAGTAAGATGGCTGCCTCCATAGAGACACTATGTGACTGTTTACCCTGTAGTAAGATGGCTGCCTCCATAGAGACACTATGTGACTGTTTACCCTGTAGTAAGATGGCTGCCTCCATAGAGACACTATGTGACTGTTTACCCTGTAGTAAGATGGCTGCCTCCATAGAGACACTATGTGACTGTTTACCCTGTAGTAAGATGGCTGCCTCCATAGAGACACTATGTGACTGTTTACCCTGTAGTAAGATGGCTGCCTCCATAGAGACACTATGTGACTGTTTACCCTGTAGTAAGATGGCTGCCTCCATAGAGACACTATGTGACTGCTGTTTACCCTGTAGTAAGATGGCTGCCTCCATAGAGACACTATGTGAGGCAGGGGTACAGGGTTTGATGAGGTTTCATGTAGAATGCCACTAATTCATAGAATTATTTTAATAAGCCTATTGTGGGGTCACACACACACACACACACACACACACACACACACACACACACACACACACACACACACACACACACACACACACACACACACACATGTTCATTCCTCGTGAGAAAACAAATCAAAGAAATCAATCAGGTGTCAAGATGCAACACTCTCTCTCTCTCTCTCTCTCTCTGTCTCTGTCTCTGTCTCTGTCTCTGTCTCTCTCTCTCTCTCTCTGTCTCTCTCTCTGTCTCTGTCTCTGTCTCTCTCTGTCTCTCTCTGTCTCTCTCTGTCTCTGTCTCTGTCTCTGTCTCTGTCTCTGTCTCTCTCTCTCTCTCTCTCTCTCTCTCTCTCTCTCTCTCTCTCTCTCTGTCTCTCTCTCTCTCTCTCTCTCTCTCTCTCTGTCTCTCTCTCTCTCTCTCTCTCTCTCTCTCTCTCTCTCTCTCTCTGTCTCTGTCTCTGTCTCTGTCTCTGTCTCTCTCTCTCTCTCTCTCTCTCTTCTCTCTCTCTCTCTCTCTCTCTCTCTCTCTCTCTCTCTCTCTCTCTCTCTCGTCCATGTGTTGGTGGTTGTCATGGTAACGTGAAGGAGGGGAGGGGGTTTGTGTGCTCGGTGGGAGTGAATCAGCACATTCTGTGTGTGTGTGTGTGTGTGTGTGTGTGTGTGTGTGTGTGTGTGTGTGTGTGTGTGTGTGTGTGTGTGTGTGTGTGTGTGTGTGTGTGTACAGATGTGTGTGTGACCTACATTCATAACATTATGACGACCTTTTGACCTACATTTATGACCTACTAATATGATGATTGGTCGTAAATATAAACATATTAATGATTGGTCTAAATATAAACTCATTAATGATTAGTTTATATTAAAAACCAAAGGTGAACAGGATGGTTCTGGAATCGCCCCAAACTGTGGAACCATTTATTACATTTATTCAGTCATGAAGCTTCGCCTCCAGCTCTTAGTGAAGAGTTTCAATTCTTCGTAAATGGTATTGTATGATCTATGACAGGGGTTTTCAACAGGTGGTCCGGGGACCACCAGTGGTCCTTGAGAGGATTCCAGGTGGTCCCCATGATAAATGATGGAAAGTTGGTTAACCAGATGTAACTCTTGAGAGTGTGAAAATGAAACCAAATGGACCCTTGCGGGTCCATTTGGTTTCATTTTCACACTCTCAACAGTTAAAATATTCATCTGAATTAGCACTATTTAATTAAGAAGTTTACACTGTTTTGGTGGCAAAATCCAGCCTGGAATTGTGGACAAAACCAAAAGAATTCTTTAGTTTTAGGTCTTTGGGGCTAAAATGTCATCAAATGGTGGTCCGTGGCTCAAAGGCTGAATAAATGGTGGTCCCTGGTGTCAAAAAGGTTGAAAACCCCTGTTTTAGGGTTATTATATTCAGTATGGTTGCTGTAGACATCCATATGAAAGAAAGAAAATCTGCACACCAATTGCTGCTCCCGAATATTGTTTTACTTATAAGGTGACGTTTCGGGCCGGAGCCCTTCCTCAGACCTTTACAAACACTAGACAGACATGCATATATATATATATATACAGACACCCCAAATTACACTGCACACCTGTGGTCAATCACCCACTTGTCACCTGTCAGGTGACCAGCATAGGTGACAACACATATCAATTACATTTTTTACAAATTTACAAATCACAGTATTTTTATACAAACCATTAGGTATACAGAGTATTCAAGCACAAGCTGTCATAACGCTGCCTAAGAGGCGCCTCTGTCTATTCTAAATCTAAGTATAAGTAAATACATGTATAGTAGGGACAATGACAAATATACCCCAAATAACAAGATTAAAAAGGAGAGTGAGCCCAGGTACAATACAACAACATAGGAGTGGATCCATTTTAGAACGAAGGAAAATACTATATATATGGCCTTAGACGCACACTGGACCTATTACCCGGTCCCTGTGTATCCATGGACACATACATAGCTAGTAACTCACAGATGTCGGTTAAAGATATGGTCTGATGTCGTACTCTTCATTTAAACCTCTAGGAGACATAGACTGTAGTGTGTGTATCCAAAAAAGTTCACGTTTTAATAGGATGTTGTTGATGTCACCCCCTCTCCGTGGGGGGTTCAATCAATTCGATACCTGTGTATCTGAGTGTAGAGACATTGTGGCCGGCTTTATCAAAATGGACCGCTACAGGACTGGTGATGGTGTTATTGCGAATAGTGCTCCGATGTTCTGATATACGTGTTTTTAGGGGTCTGGAAGTTTTGCCAACATAGACAAGACCACATGGGCACTTAAGCATATAAATAACATTGGCTGTGGAGCATGTGATGATGCCTTTAATGTCAATTTTTTTACCTGTGTGTGGATGATTAAAAAATCTTGATTTGCGTGTGAAATTACATTGTTGGCATCTGCCACAGGGATAATTCCCAGAGTACGACATCAGACCATATCTTTAACCGACATCTGTGAGTTAC
>CM076977.1:3667324-3679824 GCA_039105355.1 Benthosema pterotum
GTATTACTGGTTTAAACTCATCCAGACAGTGTATTACTGGGTTTAAACTCATCCACACAGTGTATTACTGGGTTTAAACTCATCCAGACAGTGTATTACTGGGTTTAAACTCATCCAGACAGTGTATTACTGGGTTTAAACAGACAGTGTATTACTGGTTTTAAACTCATCCAGACAGTGTATTACTGGGTTTAAACTCATCCAGACAGTGTATTACTGGTTTAAACTCATCCAGACAGTGTATTACTGGTTTAAACTCATCCAGACAGTGTATTACTGGGTTTAAACTCATCCAGACAGTGTATTACTGGGTTTAAACTCATCCAGACAGTGTATTACTGGGTTTAAACAGACAGTGTATTACTGGTTTAAACTCATCCAGACAGTGTATTACTGGGTTTAAACTCATCCAGACAGTGTATTACTAGTGCTATAGAGCAATGTGTGATTGCTTTGATGCTGCAGCTGTTTCCCTGCAGACAGACACTTGCTTCGTCCTCCAGACGGTCCAGAACTTTGTTGTTGTCAAGAAATTGTGAAAAGAAAACATTGGTCGGGCTCAGGACAGGCGTGGGCCGTGGCTAATGTGTGAGGGGGGGTCATGGGAGCTAATATAGTGGAGGTGGGGTGGATTAGATTCTGTTTACAAACACAGAGTTTGTACTAAAGATGTTTCTATGACCTTTAAGCATAATGTTTGTATGGAGGTACATGTCGGCATTCTCTCTCTCAGGGACCACCAGTGGTCCCTGAGAGGGTTCCAGGTGGTCCCCAGGCTAAATGATGGAAAGTTGGTTAACCAGATGCAACTCTTAGAGAGTTAAAATATTCATCATGTGAATTATCCCAAGTCTACACAACTAGAGAATGTAGAAGATTAATGTTCATTTTGATCTGTATGTTGGACTGTTTGGTTTCCCAAATCCAGCCTGGAATTGTGGACAAAAGCAAAATAAATCTTTAGTTTTGGGGTCTGTGGGGCTAAAATGTCATCAAATGGTGGTCCGTGGCTCAAATGCTGAATAAATAGTGGCCCCTGGTATGAAAAAGGTTGAAAACCACTGCCCTAGACTGGTCTGACCCCTAGAGGACCGATGCTGGTACTGCAGAGGCCTGGACTACCTACAGGAGTGGTTTTCAACCTTTTTCATACCAGGGACCACAATTTATTCTGCATTTTAGCCACGGAGGACCAACATTTGATGTTGAGTTTAGTCTCAAATGTATGTCCACAATTTATAAGATAGCAAAACACTGGTCAAAATAACAATTCTTCTACATTTTCTAAATGAGTAGATTCTTGAAAATTAACAAATTCAAATGTTTAAATAGAATTTAACTCTTGAGAGCGTAATGTGTAACTCTCAAGAGTTCAGATCTATAAGGGTCCATTTGGTTACCAACTGTCCATCATTTAGCTGGGGACCACCTGGAATCCTCTCAGGGACCACCTGTTGAAAACCCCTGATTTACTGTACTTGACTAATACAGTATACATTCCTGTGAAGGAAAATGGTGTGGGTGCGGCTTCGCGCCGCGTGTGATGAAGCCGCACCCGATTCCACCCCCCCCCCCCCATAAATGTTACATCCGCCCCTGCTGTATTGTATTCTAGGTGATCTATGACCTTGGGGCGACCTTCATCGGCATCCTGTTGGTGTGGGCCGCGTGTGCCGGACTCGTATTCCTCAACTGCTTCCTCAACTGGCCTTTAGAACCGTTCCCTGGACCGGAGGACATGGACTACACGTAATAGCCCTTTAATCTATACCCATACACCCCCTGCACACACACACACACACACACACACACACACACACACACACACACACACACACACACACACACACACACACACTGAGGACATGGACTACACGTAATAGCCCTTTAATCTATACCTATACACCCCCTACACACACACACACACACACACACACACACACACACACACACACACACACACACACACACACTGAGGACATGGACTACACGTAATAGCCCTTTAATCTATACCTATACACCCCCAACACACACACACACACACACACACACACACACACACACACACACACACACACACACACACACACACACACACACACACACACACACACACACACACAACACACACACACACACACACACACACACACAACATGAACATGGACATGGAACATGGACTACACGCAGTGCTTAATTTGTAACTCGGGAGGTGCCGGAGCGCACCTCACGCGCGCACCCGCGCACCGAAAAACATGTGCAGAAGTCGATTTTTGGCAGAAGATTATTGTGTGTGTGCGTGCGTGCACGCATGCGTCTCTCTCTCTCTCTCTCAGACACACACGCAGCGTGTGTGTCAGAGAGAGAGAGAGAGAGAGAGAGAGAGAGAGAGAGAGAGAGAGAGAGAGAGAGAGAGAGAGAGAGAGAGAGAGAGAGAGAGACGCACTATGGCACACACACTTTGTAAAGAGCCGATCCACAAGCTCAAATGTAGGGGTCCGGCTGCTTCCTGGGTACCTTTTAATTCCACCGTGTCTTGCGAGGGAGGGGGAGACGGTCAGCCGGTGTTAGCAGCAGCAGCAGCCCAGCTATAGCCATAGCAGCCCAGGAGGCAACGTGTGAGAACTGTGAAGTGAACTGTGTGTGCCTGAGCTGCGAGCGACCAAATCCCTCCCCGACTCTCGATAAACATCCCATAGCTGGGAAGGCTCAGCCTCAGCCAGAGTGGTATCCTATAGCAACGACTGAAATGCACGGGGATGTATTGGCTCGATTGCCACTCATTTCTCCCGGATAGGCCTCTGCAGGTGGGGGAGCGCCACCTGCAGGTGGGGGAGCGCCACTGACAGCCCCCGGAATGCATGTGGAGCAAGGGGGAGCGGCGTCATTTTAGCCCGGAATACCTAAAACTAAAGAATTCTTTTGGTTTTGTCCACAATTCCAGGCTGGATTTTGCAAACAAAACAGTGTGGACTTCTTAATTAAATAGTGCTAATTCAGATGATAAATATTTTAACTCTTGAGAGTGTAAAAATGAAACCAAATGGACCCGCAAGGGTCCATTTGGTTTCATTTATACATTCTCAAGAGTTACATCTGGTTAACCAACTTTCCATCATTTAGCCTGGGGACCACCTGGAATCCTGTCAAGGACCACTGGTGGTCCCCGGACCACCTGTTGAAAAACCCTGATATACGTCCTTGAAATGTATTTTCAGTAATGGAACAATCACATTTCTGATGTGTAGAGCTTGATGAGACGCTCATTTTGAAAGCAGCTCTGAAGTCAGAAACGTGTGGGCAGCTCTGCCTGAACACACGATCAGAGTTAAGTATTGGGACTAACCATTTGATAAAACAATAAATAACATCTGTCCTCATTCTAGGGTGAAGATCAAGTTCAGCTGGTTGGGATTCGACCACAAGATCACAGGGAAACAGTTCTATAGACAGGTAATATACTGTATACTAATACTACACTACTGTATACTACTGTACATATACTACTGTAGTCAGCTGGATGGGATTCGACCACAAGATCACAGGGAAAACAGTTCTATAGACAGGTAATATACTGTATACTAATACTACACTACTGTATACTACTGTACATATACTACTGTAGTCAGCTGGATGGGATTCGACCACAAGATCACAGGGAAGCAGTTCTATAGACAGGTGATATATACTAAGGTTTCCTTACTGAACTTGCTCTGCGCAAGTTCAGTCTGTGACAAGTTCAGTCTGTGACAAGTTCAGTCTGTGACAAGTTCAGTCTGTGACAAGCGCAGCGCTCATTTTGAAGTGCCAGCTCTCCTAAACAGCGATGTGCGATAATAACGTCATGCTGTTTCTGGTGTCTTGACTAACCTGTCCTCTGACGATCTGAGCAAAAAGTTCCGGGTCAAAAGTCAGGAAGTGACGTCTAGCCCTAGTTGATTTACCCATGCGCTCCACGACATTCAGGGGCAGAATCTCAGGAGAGGCGTTTTGAATGCATTGGATTGAATGGGTGCGAATGGGACAAAAAAAAAAATTGTCGCGACAATCCTGTTCCAAGTCAGCAACAGGATAATTATCAGACGATGCACTGGGACATGCATAGCTATATGGAGATTACACACATGGCTCTGTCATTGATGGACTCACCACAGAGAGTTATTTAGGGTTAGGATCTTCATCAGACGATGCGCTGGGACATGCATAGCTATATGGAGATTACACACATGGCTCTGTCATTGATGGACTCACACAGAGAGTTATTTGGCAGTTGTTTATATTGTGGAGGAGTGCAGCGCAGGTAGAACCTCAGTCCAACCGTGTTACACAGTATATGCACTACAGTAGGGGTTTTCAACCTTTTTCATCCCAGGGCCCACCATTTATTCAGCATTTGAGCCACGGACCACCATTTGAGGACATTTTAGCCCCACAGACCCCCCCAAACTAAAGATTTCCTTTGCTTCTGTCCATGACCATTAATCTTCTAGTTGTGTAGATTAGGACTGATTCACATGATGATTTTTTTTAAAAAGGTTTAGGGTTAGGGTTAGGGTTAAAAAAAAAATGAAACCAAATGGACCCTTGCGGGTCCATTTGGTTTCATTTTTACGCTCTCAAGAGTTACGTCTGGTTAAACAACTTAGCTGAGGACCACCTGGAACCCTCTCAAGGACCACTGGTGGTCTCGGACCACCTGTTGAAAACCACTGCGCTAGAGTCTTGAGGCTCGCAGGGAGCGAAACCTGCTTTCAAACTTTGCTTCAGCTTTATTTCAGGCTCAGATGTAACTTTTCCCAATTGGTAAATGGTGCATTTATACACCACCTTTATCCAAGGTAAATGGTGCAATTATACACCACCTTTATCCAAGGTAAATGGTGCAATTATACACCACCTTTATCCAAGGTAAATGGTGCAATTATACACCACCTTTATCCAAGGTGCTTTACATACTTGTGCATCACATTCACCACATTCACACACACATTCATACACTGATGGCAGTGGAAACCATGCAAGGTACCTACTAGCACATCAGGAGCAATTAGGGCTTCAGTGTCTTGCTCAAGGACAGCAACTCTACAGGAGCCTGGGATCGAACCGGCACCCTTGTGGTTACCATCCAGTGACTCTACCCTGAGCCACTGCCGTGAATTGGGGTGGGCAGGCAAAAAATGTATAGCACAGCTTCTTCATAATCAGGGCATTTAGGGGGGTAAACGCCTAGATCGTAGTACTTGTACCCGCTCTGATCACACCAAATAATAAAGTGTAATTCCCCAGGTGACCACGGTGGGGCGCTGTAATAATAAAGTGTAATTCCCCAGGTCACCACAGTAATAATAAAGTGTAATTCCCCAGGTCACCACAGTGGGGCGCTGTAATAATAAAGTGTAATTCCCCAGGTCACCACAGTAATAAAGTGTAATTCCCCTAGGTCACCACAGTAATAATAAAGTGTAATTCCCAGGTCACCACAGTAATAATAAAGTGTAATTCCCCTAGGTCACCACAGTAATAATAAAGTGTAATTCCCCTAGGTCACCACAGTAATAATAAAGTGTAATTCCCCAGGTCACCACAGTAATAATAAAGTGTAATTCCCCAGGTGACCACAGTAATAATAAAGTGTAATTCCCCTAGGTCACCACAGTAATAATAAAGTGTAATTCCCCAGGTGACCACAGTGGGGCGCTGTAATAATAAAGTGTAATTCCCCAGGTCACCACAGTAATAAAGTGTAATTCCCCTAGGTCACCACAGTGGGGCGCTGTAATAATAAAGTGTAATTCCCCAGGTCACCACAGTAATAATAAAGTGTAATTCCCCAGGTCACCACAGTAATAATAAAGTGTAATTCCCCAGGTCACCACAGTAATAATAAAGTGTAATTCCCCAGGTCACCACAGTAATAATAAAGTGTAATTCCCCAGGTGACCACAGTAATAATAAAGTGTAATTCCCCTAGGTCACCACAGTAATAATAAAGTGTAATTCCCCAGGTGACCACAGTGGGGCGCTGTAATAATAAAGTGTAATTCTCCAGGTCACCACAGTGTAATAATAAAGTGTAATTCCCCCAGGTCACCACAGTAATAATAAAGTGTAATTCCCCTAGGTCACCACAGTAATAATAAAGTGTAATTCCCCAGGTCACCACAGTAATAATAAAGTGTAATTCCCCAGGTCACCACAGTAATAATAAAGTGTAATTCCCCTAGGTCACCACAGTAATAATAAAGTGTAATTCCCCAGGTCACCACAGTAATAATAAAGTGTAATTCCCCAGGTCACCACAGTAATAATAAAGTGTAATTCCCCTAGGTCACCACAGTGTAATAATAAAGTGTCATTCCCCAGGTCACCACAGTGTAATAATAAAGTGTAATTCCCAGGTCACCACAGTAATAATAAAGTGTAATTCCCCAGGTGACCACAGTGGGGCGCTGTAATAATAAAGTGTAATTCCCCAGGTCACCACAGTAATAATAAAGTGTAATTCCCCAGGTGACCACAGTGGGGCGCTGTAATAATAAAGTGTAATTCCCCAGGTCACCACAGTAATAAAGTGTAATTCCCCTAGGTGACCACAGTGGGGCGCTGTAATAATAAAGTGTAATTCCCAGGTCACCACAGTAATAATAAAGTGTAATTCTCCAGGGTTAGGGTTAGTAATAATAAAGTGTCATTCCCCTAGGTGACCACGGTGGGGCGCCGGCTGAGCGTGGGACACTCCATGAAGTTTCATCACCAAGACAACCAGCCAATGGCAGCCAATCAGGAGAAGCCTGGAGACCAGCTAGCAACCAACCAGAGTCAGGAGGAGGAGGAGCCGCCCGCCCAGCTGGAAGCATCCAATCAGAACCAGGAGGCGGGTCTGCAGCTGGCCAATCAGGAGGCGGGTCTGCAGCTGGCCAATCAGGAGGCGGGTCTGCAGCTGGCCAATCAGGAGGCTAGCAAGCTGTGTCTGTCCACCGTTGACCTGGAGGTCAGCCAACCAGACGCCAAGGAAGAGAGTAAGAGGCTTTTCATTGGTTGGAAATGTGTGATTGACAGTTTGTGTAATGAGTACAGAGCATGTTCTCTAGTGGAACATTAAATCTCTGGGATGGTTTCCATACGGACCCATTTTACAGACACACAGGATGTCACTGCTGCCCAGGGGCGGATGTAACATTTCCCAATTGTGGGGAGGGGGGGGCAAGAGAAAATGGTATGGGGGGCGGCTTCATGACGCCGCACCCATACCATTTTCAGTTCCAGGACTTTTATTAGTCAAGTGCAGCATCAATAATAACATCAGTTGTTGTTGAAGTTGCAACAGACACGCAGCATGCATAAAGCTAAAGGTCTGACTCAGAGAGTTTTCTGTTTTCAATGATGAAATGCTGTTGGTTTAGTGGTGACAGCTGTAGTTAGTTAGTAGCAGTAGTAGTGGTTCACATCATTTTAAATAGAAGCACTTTAATCTGTAATATCTTTGAAATGTGGGTTGTTTCGCATGCCATCGTGTTTGGTGGGGCAGTCAGGGCATTTAGCCTCCCCCCCCATGCCCATGCCTAGATCAGCCCCTGCTGTGACCGGAGCAGTCTAGTAAGAGAGTAGCGACACTCAAAGTCAAAGTCGCATTATTTGTCACTACATTAACGCAGCAAAATTGGTTCTGCGCTTTTGAGCCATCACTTGGAGCGGTGAGCTCCAAGGAGCGGTGAGGAGGCATTGGGTCTTTGGTATGACCCAACACTACATGTGTTGGAGGTGTATTAAATGTATTTCTACATGTGTTGGAGGTGTATTAAATGTATTTGTACATTATATTTCAGGTGTATTAAATGTATTTGTACATTATATTTCAGGCGTATTAAATGTATTTCTACATTATATTTCAGGTATATTAAATGTATTTCTACATTATATTCCAGGTATATTAAATGTATTTCTACATTATATTCCAGGTGTATTAAATGTATTTCTACATTATATTTCAGGTTCCTTCATGCAGAGTGTTTTCTCCACCATCTTCATGCTGAGTCTCATCACCATGTGTGTAACTCAGCTGAGACTCATCTTCTATATGGGAGCAATGAATACTATCCTGGAGAGTCTGACTGATGGAGACCTAAGTAGAGGTTAGTACCACCTCTAATACCCCTCTAATACCCCTCTAATACCCCTCTAATACCCCTCTAATACCCCTCTAATACCCCTCTAATACCCCATGAATCATCTTCTATATGGGAGCAATGAACACCATACTGGAGAGTCTGACTGATGGAGACCTAAGTAGAGGTTAGTACCACCTCTAATACCCCTCTAATACCCCTCTAATACCCCTCTAATACCCCTCTAATACCCCTCTAATACCCCTCTAATACCCCTCTAATACCCCTCTAATACCCCATGAATCAGCTGAGACTCATCTTCTATATGGGAGCAATGAATACCATACTGGAGTCACTGACTGATGGGGATCTGAGTAGAGGTTAGTACCACTGTTATATACCCCACTGTACCCAGGGTTGGGTAGTAACGGATTACAAGGAACGGCGTTACGTAATCAGATTACAAAAAAACAGTAACGGTAACGCCTCACGGTACATTTTAAAACGTGTAATCTCGATTACAGTAACGGCAAGATTGTAACGGGGGTTACATGCTGATTACATTTCTGGAACCGGGTCCACAGACTCCACACCGGTTCAATCATTTTTTTTTATGAACGGATCCCTTAACAAGTCCCATCAATCAAAATGTGATCCGATGTGAGCGCATGCATGCGCTGATCTCAGAGCAGAAGCAGCAGCAGCGACGGAGCAGCTGTGTGTGTGTGTAGTGTGTGTGTGTGTGTGTGTGTGTGTGTGTGTGTGTGTGTGTGTGTGTGTGTGTGTGTGCGTGTGCGTGTGTGTGTGTGTGTGGAGCGCTTCTAAACTTGATACAACGTCACCTGCTTTAATCTCTTCTACCAAAATGTTAAATTGTTCTTACTAGATAGTGGAAACGATGTCCAATAATCCATTAACTGTGGTCTCCGATGCCCTCCTTATAAACTCCATGTTTGTCACGTTGTCACGTTAAAAAAGTGGGCTCCAGTAAATCCTCGATAGTCAAGAGTTACAGTATTCCATGGAAGCAGGTCCAATCAAACGATAAAGCATAACTTTAGATAAAAATAACTTCTCTCTAAATAGGCTCCAACAACACGGAGCCGACACGGAGTAAAAAAACACACACACACACACACACACACACACACACACACACACACACACACACACACACACACACACACACACACACACACAATAGCCAGCTAATGTCGGAGTTGCGACATTGAGGGGTCAGAAACTGGACGCTGGGACGCTGTTCATGCAGCCTGAATAGGGACAAACTGTCCCGATGCTCAATAGAAGTCTAGGCTATGTAGAGCAGCCGCCATTAGACCTTTCCATGAAAGTGAAAGGAGATGTCGCATATCTGTTAATACTCTAATGTTTCTGAGAATGGCATGTGGTATTTTTTTTGCCTTTTTGTTTAGAAGGCACAATGTTGACTGTTTTGACTTGTTTGAATGTTGACTCTGCTCATTGACCCAAAATAAGAGCATGCTGTGTTTGACACAAATTGTAGCAAATTGCAGCAAGAATTATTACTAGTAGGCCTACACTAGTTAGATTATTATTGTTTGAGGATAATGTGTCTGTGAGACAAACAAGAGGGAAAAATACACCAATGCCTATAGTGACTGCATGCCAACCTCATAACTACAAAGTACAATTATTTATTTTATTTCTGCCAACCAAGTGGGTTTTTGGTTATTTATTTTTTGTTTATTTTGTGCTTATATAATACAAGTATAAAGTATGTGAGAAAAATGGAAAAAATATGTTGGGACCTGTTAAGGGACAGTAGTAAAACTACAGTATACTGTATCTACTGTAATTACTGATAAATAGAGTTGCTTAAAGTAATCCAAAAGTAACTGAAAGTAATCCGCTACGTTACTTTTGAAATTGGGTAACCCGGATTACGTTACTGATTACAATTTTTAGAAAGTAACTTGTAACTGTAGGGGATTCCTTTTAAAAAGTAACTTACCCAACCCTGACTGTACCCCAGTAATACCCCTCTAATACCCCCATGAATACTATCCTGGAGTCACTGACTGATGGGGTTCTGAGTAGAGGTTAGTACCACCGTTATATACCCTCTCTATACCCTCTAATGCCCCTCTAATACCCCTCTAATACCCCTCTAATGCCCCCATGATCTGACTAGAGCAGTGATTTTCAACCTTTTTCATACCAGGGCCCACCATTTATTCAGCATTTGAGCCACAGACCACCATTTGATGACATTTTAGCCCCACAGACCCCAAAACTAAAGATTTATTTTGCTTTTGTCCACAATTCCAGGCTGGATTTTGGAAACCAAACAGTCCAACATACAGATCAAAATGACCATTAATCTTCTACATTCTCTAGTTGTGTAGACTTGGGATAATTCACATGATGAATATTTTAACTCTTGAGAGCGTAAACATGAAACCTTGGTTTCATGTTTTACGCTGTTTTACGATGTTTTATGTGCAAACACGCACCAGGCGTGTGAACGCACCATGTGTGTGCACGCACCATGCGTGTGCACGCACCATGCGTGTGCAAGCACCAAGCAACACGGGACTCGGTGAGACGGTGTGCTGCGTCACTCGCTTTCTGCATCACACAAAACAACTAGAGCTGAGATTTATCACTCTCTGTCTGAAACGCCCTGAACTCTATCTAACAAACAACACCTGTGTAACCACATGTACCTGTCTGTCTGTCTGTCTGTCTGTCTGTCTGTCTGTCTGTCTGTCTGTCTGTCTGTCTGTCTGTCTGTCTGTCTGCCTGTCTCATTCATGACAGGCTGGTTAAGACCAAAGCTTATTGATACCTGGTACTGATAAGACCAAAGCTTATTGATACCTGGTACTGATAAGACCAAAGCTTATTGATACCTGGTACTGATAAGACCAAAGCTTATTGATACCTGGTACAGATAAGACCAAAGCTTATTGATACCTGGTACTGATAAGACCAAAGCTTATTGATACCTGGTACAGATAAGACCAAAGCTTATTGATACCTGGTACAGATAAGACCAAAGCTTATTGATACCTGGTACTGATAAGACCAAAGCTTATTGATACCTGGTACTGATAAGACCAAAGCTTATTGATACCTGGTACTGATAAGACCAAAGCTTATTGATACCTGGTACTGATAAGACCAAAGCTTATTGATACCTGGTACTGATAAGACCAAAGCTTATTGAAACTGGGTCTTATTGCATATCAGTTATCAACCAAAAAATTAAAATTGTGAGTCTCCAGAAAGGTTAAGTTCAGGGTTAGGGTCGTGTGTGTGTGTGTGTGTGTGTGTGTGTGTGTGTGTGTGTGTGTGTGTGTGCGTGTGCGTGTGCGTGTGCGTGTGTGTGTGTGTGTCCTTCCTCCTTTGCGTCGCTAACATGCTAACGCTAACCTCTCTCTGCACCGCTGCTTTCCTCTCCTCCTCTCTGCTACTTCCTGTTTCCTGTTTCCTGTTGTTGTGACTCCACAGTTCAGACCATGGAAGTCGGTAAGAAATCACTGAGTCAGCGCAGCGTGTGTGTGTGTATGTGTGGGGGGGGGGGGGGTTCAGTGTGTCAGAGGATAATAATCACCAATTGTTAGAGCGGCTTCGCATTGACAACGCACATTCCGTTTAGCTGTTTACTTCAGAACATTTATTTATAAACATAAATTCACAATAAGCCCGACTTTCGTTTCAAAACAAAAAACAACTTGTAGAAGGCTATTAGTGTATTCTGTGTGTGGTTGAAAATGTTTGCCCTGCCTGTCTGTCTGTCTGCCTGGATCACCTTTCTGATCACAGAGTGACTCCCACAAAGAAAACGTCACCTCCTGTCTGTCTGTCTGTCTGTCTGTCTGCCTGTCTGGATCACCTTCCTGATCACAGAGTGACTCCCACAAAGAAAACGTCACCTTCTGGGCCATCCCATTCATCACATCACAATAAAGCCATTAGCAATAGAATTCTAATAATAGCAGCTATAGCAATCATTTCAAATAATTTCATATCAGTATAACCTCCTTACATAAATCATATTTCATCAGGCATAATTCATAATTCATACAACCCAATTCCGTTGAAGTTGGGACGTTGTGTAAAATGTAAATAAAAACAGAATGCATTGATTTGCAAATCGTTTTCAACCTCTATTCAGTTGAATACACCACAAAGACAATATATTTAATGTTCAAACTGATAAACTTTATTGTTTTTTGAAATTATACAATCTTTTGTAAATTGATCCCTGCAACACGTACCAAAAAAGTTGGGACGGGGGCAACAAAAGACTGGGAAAGGTCATGATTGCACAAATAACGCCTGTTTGGAACATTCCACAGGTAAACAGGTTAATCTTAAACAGTTTAATATCATGATTGGGTATAACAG
>CM076977.1:3684824-3702324 GCA_039105355.1 Benthosema pterotum
AATATATTAATAATGATATGAATGAAATATTGAGAACCGATGACTGACACTATAGAAACATTATGAGGTTTATTTTCTATTGACTGACACTATAGAAACATTATGAGGTTTATTTTCTATTGACTGACACTATAGAAACATTATGAGGTTTATTTTCTATTGACTGACACTATAGAAACATTATGAGGTTTATTTTCTATTGACTGACACTATAGAAACATTATGAGGTTTATTTTCTATTGACACTATAGAAACATTATGAGGTTTATTTTCTATTGACACTATAGAAACATTATGAGGTTTATTTTCTATTGACTGACACTATAGAAACATTATGAGGTTTATTTTCTACCTGACAACATTTAGTAGAATCAGCTCTCAGGGCTAAAGGAGTTCATCAACTTTCAGACCAGATCTCAATAAACACATTATTTTTCTCATGGAATAAATGTGTTTATTGTTGTGAATTCCTAAAGAAAAACAACAGAAACATGTTATGGTTTGAGAAGTGTTGCAGTGACACCCACTGGTCATATGCTGCAACTGCACCTTGTTCTTCTCCTGTTGTGCTGCTCCTTTAATTCATTGTGTACTCATTTGGGTGTTTCAAGCATTAACTAGCTTTAACTATTGAAAAATAGCAGATCTACAAGCTCGTATCGCGCCACCGAGTGGCGCGATACGAGCTTGTAGGTCTGCTATTTTCGGAAAATGCTTAAAACATGGTGTAAATCTTTGAATATTATTTTCTGTCGGAGCAAACGTTATTAACTTTCTGGGAGTTCCCTCATGGGATATTTTCAGATGGGGGGGGGTCCTTCGCAGCATGCCACACACAGACAATTCAACAGGTCCTTGGCATAAAATATTTTTAGATTTTTCAGAAAAAAATAGTCTAGTGCTAGAAACTACAATCTAGGGCCAGAAACTAGATTGGACTGTCAGAAAGTACAATCTCATGCCAGGAGTAATTATCAATGCCATTGGTCATGATATTTGCATATAAATTCTCACAGAGGTTAGAATGAACACATTTAAGATGTTTTTAATGATTGTATTGTATATTTTCTCTGTTTTCTCCTCAGATCTTCTCCTTTGTTCTTCACACCATCGTCAGAGGATTCATCCATTCTGCTGTAGGAGGACTCTATGCTGCTGTGTGAGTCTGTGTGTGAGTCTCTGTGTGTGTGTGTGTGTGTGTGTGTGTGTGTGTGTGTGTGTGTGTGTGTGTGTGTGTGTGTGTGTGTGTGTGTGTGTGTGTAAGAGGACTCTATGCTGCTGTGTGTGTGTGTGTGTGTGTGTGTGTGTGTGTGTGTGTGTGTGTGTGTGTGTGTGTGTGTGTGTAAGAGGACTCTATGCTGCTGTGTGAGTCTGTGTGTGTGTGTGTGTGTGTGTGTGTGTGTGTGTGTGTGTGTGTGTGTGTTGTGTGTGTGTGTGTGTGTGTGTGTGTGTGTGTGCGCGCGCGCGTGCGTGCGTGCGTGTGTGTGTGAGACATGGATTAAGTTTAGGATTAGAAAACCCTAACCCTAACCCTAACCCAACAGAAATTCATGTAAAATCTCTGTGATATTGTTTACACTAGTATAGATTTATGACACAACACTGATAAACCTGTGTCTCTGTGAGGTGCTAACAAGAGATAAATCACATCCAATATCTGGCCCAGGTGCAGGATAAAAGCATTCAGAGAAAAGACATAAGGTCCGCAAAACTGGATTAGAGACTCAGCTCCGATCAGAGACTCGTTTGTGATCTTCTTCTGAAAATGTTCACAAACGATCAAAACGTTGAATAAAGCAAAGGAGCTGAGTCTCATCCAGTGTTGCGGACCTTATTTCTTTTCTCTGTGAGGTGGTCCCTGTCCTCTAACAGTGTGTATTTTGGTGGTCCCTAACAATGTATCTCTGGTGGTCCCCACAGATATCTCTAACAGTATATATTTTTATTTTACAGATATCCATCGTCTCAGTTCGGATCTCTAACTGGGATGCAGTCTTTGATCTCTGCTTTGTTCGCTCTGCTGCAACAACCGCTGTTTATGGCTATGGTTGGACCCCTGGATAAGGACCCTCTATGGGTAAGATTATAACCCTCTGTTTATGGCTATGGTTGGACCCCTGGATAAGGACCCTCTATGGGTAAGATTATAACCCTCTGTTTATGGCTATGGTTGGACCCCTGGATAAGGACCCCCTATGGGTAAGATTATAACCCTCACAGGAACCCCCTATGGGTAAGATTATAACCCTCTGTTTATGGCTATGGTTGGACCCCTGGATAAGGACCCCCTATGGGTAAGATTATAACCCTCACAGGAACCCCCTATGGGTAAGATTATAACCCTCTGTTTATGGCTATGGTTGGACCCCTGGATAAGGACCCCCTATGGGTAAGATTATAACCCTCTGTTTATGGCTATGGTTGGACCCCTGGATAAGGACCCCCTATGGGTAAGATTATAACCCTCACAGGAACCCCCTATGGATAAGATTATAACCCTCTGTTTATGGCTATGGTTGGACCCCTGGATAAAGACCCCCTATGGCATAGTTTATAACCCTCACAGGGACCCCCTATGGGTAAGATTATAACCCTCACAGGGACCCCCTATGGGTAAGATTATAACCCTCCCAGGGACCCCCTATGGGTGAGATTATAACGTTCCCAGGGACCCCCTATGGGTAAGATTATAACCCTCATATGGACCCCCTCTTGGTGAGATTATAATGAGTTATGGTGATGCTCTATAGCAGTGGTTTTCAACAGGTGGTCCGGGACCACCAGTGGTCTTTGAGAGGATTCAAGGTGGTCCCCAGGCTAAATGATGGACAGTTGGTTAACCAGATGTAACTCTTTGAGAGCGTAAAAATGAAACCAATATACCCTGCGGGTCCATTTGGTTTCATGTTTACACTCTCAAGAGTTTAAATATTCATCATGTGAATTATCATTTTGATCTGTATGTTGGACTGTTTGGTTTCCCCAAATCCAGCCTGGAATTGTGGACAAAAGCAAAATAAATCTTTAGTTTCAGTTACAGGACTTTTATTAATCAAGTAAAGCATCAATAATAACATCAGTTGTTGTTGAAGTTGCAACAGACACGCAGCATGCATAAAGCTAAAGGTCTGACTCAGAGAGTTTTCTGTTTTCAATGATGAAATGCTGTTGGTTTAGTGGTGACACAGCTGTAGTTAGTTAGTAGCAGTAGTAGTGGTTCACATCATTTTGAATAGAAGCACTTTAATTTGAAATATCTTGGGTTGTTTTCCATGCCATCAGGGGCGGATCTAGGCATGGGCATGGGGGGGCAAATCCTCCCTAAATACCCAGTCTGCCCCCCCAAACACGATGCCATGCCGTGCTATATTTAAAATGATGTGAACCACTACTACTGCTACGCTCTAAATGATGTGACGTAGAACAGAGGGAGGAGTCAACCTTCCGGGGTGGGCGTCGCTCTAAATGATGTGACGTAGAACAGCAGTGGACGGGAGTGGGAGGGGCCGGAGATGACGACATGTTAGTGAGATCAAATCAGAGCGCAGCACTTCCGCCGTGGGTATCCCACGACACCCGCCCCCCCAAGGCCAAAATCATTGAGGGCTAGACCAGGCTAGGTGGGACAGACTGGGCATTTAGGGTGGCATTGCCCCCCTAAATGTCCATGCCTAGATCCGCCCCTGCCCCTGACCCCTGTGTGACCTCTGTGTGTGACCTCTGTGTGTGACCTCTGTGTGTGACCTCTGTGTGACCTCTGTGTGACCTCTGTGTGTGACCTCTGTGTGACCTCTGTGTGACCTCTGTGTGTGACCTCTGTGTGACCTCTGTGTGACCTCTGTGTGACCTCTGTTCCCCAGGTCAACGTGGGTCTGCTGTGTCTGTCCCATAGAGTTATAAAATACAGAGACCACATCTGGAGGAAACAGTGAAGCAAAAAAGACATAGTGGCCAAAGTTGAGAATGCAGTTTAGAGCAAACTATGGGCCGCGAGAACGCGCATTAGGCTACGCCCCCTCCAGGGCGCTTTCCCATAACTCAATGGCCCACACGCACGGTCGCGTTCATGTGCTGCGCGTTCTAGCGGCCCACCGCAATGCATCAACGCTGCTGCTCCAACCCGGAAGTTTGCTTCATGCGCTGGGTGAGCAAGTTAATGCAAGTGGGTGGAAGGGAAAATCAGAATACGTCTCTATCCAACTCTATGGTCTGTCCATGTTGGGGTTCTGCCTGCCGGTCTACCTCTGTGACCTCTGTGTGACCTCTGTGTGACCTCTGTGTGACCTGTGTGTGACCTCTGTGTGACCTCTGTGTGACCTCTGTGTGACCTCTGTTCCCCAGGTCAACGTGGGTCTGCTGTGTCTCTCCATGTTGGGGTTCTGCCTGCCGGTCTACCTCTGTGTGACCTCTGTGTGACCTCTGTGTGACCTCTGTGTGACCTCTGTTCCCCAGGTCAACGTGGGTCTGCTGTGTCTCTCCATGTTGGGGTTCTGCCTGCCGGTCTACCTCTGTGTGACCTCTGTGTGACCTCTGTGTGACCTCTGTGTGACCTCTGTGTGACCTCTGTTCCCCAGGTCAACGTGGGTCTGCTGTGTCTCTCCATGTTGGGGTTCTGCCTGCCGGTCTACCTCTGTGACCTCTGTGTGACCTCTGTGTGACCTCTGTGTGACCTCTGTGTGACCTCTGTTCCCCAGGTCAACGTGGGTCTGCTGTGTCTCTCCATGTTGGGGTTCTGCCTGCCGGTCTACCTCTTTGACCTCTGTGTGACCTCTGTGTGACCTCTGTTCCCCAGGTCAACGTGGGACTGCTGTGTCTCTCCATGTTGGGGTTCTGCCTGCCGGTCTACCTCTGTGTGACCTCTGTGTGACCTCTGTGTGACCTCTGTGTGACCTCTGTTCCCCAGGTTAACGTAGGCCTCCTGTGTCTCTCCATGTTGGGGTTCTGCCTGCCGGTCTACCTCTGTGTGACCTCTGTGTGACCTCTGTGTGACCTCTGTGTGACCTCTGTTCCCCAGGTCAACGTGGGTCTGCTGTGTCTCTCCATGTTGGGGTTCTGCCTGCCGGTCTACCTCTTTGACCTCTGTGTGACCTCTGTGTGACCTCTGTGTGACCTCTGTTCCCCAGGTCAACGTGGGTCTGCTGTGTCTCTCCATGTTGGGGTTCTGTCTGTGACCTCTGTGTGACCTCTGTGTGACCTCTGTGTGACCTCTGTGTGACCTCTGTTCCCCAGGTTAACGTGGGCCTGCTGTGTCTCTCCATGTTGGGGTTCTGCCTGCCGGTCTACCTCTGTGTGACCTCTGTGTGACCTCTGTGTGACCTCTGTGTGACCTCTGTTCCCCAGGTCAACGTGGGTCTGCTGTGTCTCTCCATGTTGGGGTTCTGCCTGCCGGTCTACCTCTGTGTGACCTCTGTGTGACCTCTGTGTGACCTCTGTTCCCCAGGTTAACGTGGGTCTGCTGTGTCTCTCCATGTTGGGGTTCTGCCTGCCGGTCTACCTCTGTGTGACCTCTGTGTGACCTCTGTGTGACCTCTGTGTGACCTCTGTGTGACCTCTGTTCCCCAGGTCAACGTAGGCCTGCTGTGTCTCTCCATGTTGGGGTTCTGCCTGCCGGTCTACCTCTGTGACCTCTGTGTGACCTCTGTGTGACCTCTGTGTGACCTCTGTGTGACCTCTGTTCCCCAGGTCAACGTGGGTCTGCTGTGTCTCTCCATGTTGGGGTTCTGCCTGCCGGTCTACCTCTGTGTGACCTCTGTGTGACCTCTGTGTGACCTCTGTTCCCCAGGTCAACGTGGGTCTGCTGTGTCTCTCCATGTTGGGGTTCTGCCTGCCGGTCTACCTCTGGGTCCACAGCAAACACCTGCAGAGACTCAGAGACCAGCGCTGGACCACCATGGACCCCAAGGTCTACCTGAAGACCAGCCAGGACCCCAGAGTCTAGACCAGGTCCACCACATATCTAAGCTGTCCATTTGAGGGGCAGAACTATGGGCATGTGTGAGACAATGTGGGTTAAAAAATGCTGATGTACAATATCAAAACAACTGATCTACCAGCACAGAAGGGTTTTGAGCTTGTAGATCAGATATTTCTGATAGGATGCACATTGACAGAAAGGATTTGTTATGCCAGTATTTGTTGAAACTGTTTTTAAATGTCAAAGAAACTCAATGTGTCCCAAAAAGTGTTACAGACCCTTAAGGGTCCATTTGGTACCTGTAAGGGTCCATTTGGTACCATGAGTCCATCCATCACTTACAGACCTGTAAGGGTTCATTTGGTACCATGAGTCCATCCATCACTTACAGACCTGTAAGGGTCCATTTGGTACCATGAGTCCATCCATCACTTACAGACCTGTAAGGGTCCATTTGGTACCATGAGTCCATCCATCACTTATCCCTTACTGTAACTTCTTTGCCTTTTTCACAACGTGTCAATAGATTTTGGTAGGTTTAACTATTCCAAAACCTTTTTTAAAATATTACTACAAAAAAGGCAAAGCGGTTCTGGATAAAGAGTTTAGTCTGGACCTCCTGTTATTGGATAAAGAGTTTAGTCTGGACCTCCTGTTATTGGATAAAGGTTTAGTCAGGACCTCCTGTTATTGGATAAAGGTTTAGTCTGGACCTCCTGCTATTGGATAGAAGGTTTAGTCTGGACCTCCTGCTATTGGATAAAGGTTTAGTCTGGACCTCCTGCTATTGGATAGAAGGTTTAGTCTGGACCTCCTGCTATTGGATAAAGGTTTAGTCTGGACCTCCTGCTATTGGATAAAGGTTTAGTCTGGACCTCCTGCTATTGGATAGAAGGTTTAGTCTGGACCTCCTGCTATTGGATAAAGGTTTAGTCTGGACCTCCTGCTATTGGATAAAGGTTTAGTCAGGACCTCCTGCTATTGGATAGAAGGTTTAGTCTGGACCTCCTGCTATTGGATAGAAGGTTTAGTCTGGACATTCTGCTATTGGATAAAGGTTTAGTCAGGACCTCCTGCTATTGGCTGGCTTTTCACATGCTGTGTAATGCAGCAGAACAGGGCGGATGTAACATCTCCCCATTGGGGGGGGGGGGCAGGAGAAATGGTTATGGGTGCGGTGCATTGCTCCCCCCATGCCCATGCCTAGATCCGCCCCTGCAGCAGAATATCAACTGATATATAATATTTCACTCAATAGGAGGTGCTCCGGTCGCAGGATGATGATGTCACATGAGCATGTTCATCCATATATTCCATAGAGCTAGACCACACAAGGACATGTGACATCATCATCCTGCGACAGTGAAATGGGGGTCAGGGATCCTTTTACCTAAGTAACCCGCCAATCAATCTATCAGCCAGCCAATAGGAGGAGGTCTGGGCATGGTTTACGCTCAGCCAGCCAATAGGAGGAGGTCTGGATGTGGTTTACGCTCAGCCAGCCAATAGGAGGAGGTCTAGGCGTGGTTTACGCTCAGCCAGCCAATAGGAGGAGGTCTGGATGTGGTTTACGCTCAGCCAGCCAATAGGAGGAGGTCTAGGCGTGGTTTACGCTCTAGCCAGCCAATAGGGGAAGGTCTGGATGTGGTTTACACTGTAGCCAGCCAATAGAAGGAGGTCTGGATGTGGTTTACGCTGTAGCCAGCCAATAGGAGGAGGTCTGGGCGTGGTTATGCTCTAGCCAGCCAATAGGGGAAGGTCTGGGCGTGGTTTACGCTGTAGCCAGCCAATAGGTAGAGGTCTGGGCGTGTTTACACTCAGCCAGCCAATAGGAGGAGGTTTAGGCGTGGTTTACACTCTAGCCAGCCAATAGGAGGAGGTCTGGGCGTGTTTACACTCAGCCAGCCAATAGGAGGAGGTCTGGGTGTGGTTTACGCTCTAGCCAGCCAATAGGAGGAGGTCTGGGTGTGGTTTACGCTCTAGCCAGCCAATAGGAGGAGGTCTGGGCGTGGTTTACGCTCTAGCCAGCCAATAGGAGGAGGTCTGGGCGTGGTTTACGCTCTAGCCAGCCAATAGGAGGAGGTCTAGGCGTGGTTTACGCTCCAGCCAACCAATAGGAGGAGGTCTGGGCGTGTTTACACTCAGCCAGCCAATAGGAGGAGGTCTAGGCCAAAAGCGGCGTCTGTCGCCAACTGACGTTTCTGCACTGAAGAAAATGACAGCCGCAACGACACGTCAATAAAATGCGCCGGCCCGGTGTCATTCCACAATTCCGAACTGCCATTGTCGCGACCTCCTATTGTTCCGAATTTACGAGACGCAAAACCCTACCCCCCTCCAACTGTAACCCTAATCCTGGTTGAGGGTAAGGGTTTTAGGATTAGGGTTATGTTATGGATGGAGGAGGGTAGGGTTTTAGGATTAGGGTTATGGTTGGAGGAGGGTAGGGTTTTAGGATTAGGGTTATGGTTGGAGGAGGGTAGGGTCTTGCTACAAACATGCCTAAAGCCTTCTCTAACCCTCATCCTCACCATAACCACAAGCAACGTCGCAGCTGATAGTGGATTCCAGTGCATGTTCGGAGCGCTCGGTTTCTGACCCCTCAATGTCGCAACTCTTCTACTATGCGCATCCGTCCTTTTGTCCAGTGCAAACAGTAACCTGGCGTCTCTGTCCTGGTTGACCAGGCGGACATCTTGTCTACGCTGTCTGCTCTATAACAGCTACGACATCTTGTCTATGCTGCCTGCTCTATAGCAGCTACGACCGAAAAACCTGCAACTCACTCAAATCTGGACGGATTTACAAACGGATTGGTTTATTACAAACGTTATCAACGTGGCTGTGATTCAGGAATCTGCTTAATTTTTATTTTTTTATATATAGAAGTCATATAAGCACATATAAGTACAACAAAAAACCAAACTGTTTGGGAATGGGTTTGAACATTGAGTGAGTTGTGGTTATTTATAAAGGACATCTCCATAGACGCAACGCTCACACATCACACACACTCAGAGGTGAAAAAACCACAGCAGATCACCTGTATTTACAATGACAGTCACACCTGCGTCTATAGACTCACACCTGTTGCATGATGGGAGTAATCCCCCCCCCCCCCCCCCCCCCCCTCATGACACAGGGGTCCATCCATGATGGGAGTAATCCCCCCCCCCCCCCCCCCCCCCCTCATGACACAGGGGTCCATCCATGATGGGAGTAACCCCCCCCCCCCCCCCCCCCCCCCCCCCCCCCATCACGCATGCAGGGAGATGATTATTAAACTGTCAGTTTTTGAGGGTCTTTATTTGGGACAAAACATTTGGGAACCACGTACTGTATCTGACCACTGTTACTATTATTATTGTTTTTATTATTATTATTATTTTATTTTTATTATTACTCTTATTATTTGTATTGTTATGACGTTTTCAACATGTAAAGGTTGTTCCACACTGGTCCGTTTTTACCGGAACCAAAAAAAAAAAAAAAAAAACGATGTGAAATTCGGAGGGAAAAACATGTGAGGGTATCTACCCTAGGAGACACGGGGAGAACATGTGAGGGTATCTACCCTAGGGGACACGGGGAGAACATGTGAGGGTATCTACCCTAGGGGACACGGGGAGAACATGTGAGGGTATCTACCCTAGGGGACACGGGGAGAACATGTGAGGGTACCTACCCTAGGGGACACGGGGAGAACATGTGAGGGTATCTACCCTAGGGGACACGGGGAGAACATGTGAGGGTATCTACCCTAGGGGACACGGGGAGAACATGTGAGGGTATCTACCCTAGGGGACACGGGGAGAACATGTGAGGGTATCTACCCTAGGGGACACGGGGAGAACATGTGAGGGTATCTACCCTAGGGGACACGGGGAGAACATGTGAGGGTACCTACCCTAGGGGACACGGGGAGAACATGTGAGGGTATCTACCCTAGGGGACACGGGGAGAACATGTGAGGGTATCTACCCTAGGGGACACGGGGAGAACATGTGAGGGTATCTACCCTAGGGGACACGGGGAGAACATGTGAGGGTATCTACCCTAGGGGACATGGGGAGAAGATGTGAGGGTATCTACCCTAGGGGGCACGGGGAGAACATGTGAGGGTATCTACCCTAGGGGACATGGGGAGAACATGTGAGGGTATCTACCCTAGGGGACACAGGGAGAACATGTGAGGGTATCTACCCTAGGGGACACGGGGAGAACATGTGAGGGTATCTACCCTAGGGGACACGGGGAGAACATGTGAGGGTATCTACCCTAGGAGACACGGGGAGAACATGTGAGGGTATCTACCCTAGGGGACACGGGGAGAACATGTGAGGGTATCTACCCTAGGGGACACGGGGAGAACATGTGAGTGTATCTACCCTAGGAGACACGGGGAGAACATGTGAGGGTATCTACCCTAGGGGACACGGGGAGAACATGTGAGGGTATCTACCCTAGGGGACACGGGGAGAACATGTGAGGGTATCTACCCTAGGGGACACGGGGAGAACATGTGAGGGTATCTACCCTAGGGGACAACCCCGCCTCGGGTATGGGTACTGATGACGCGGAGGAGGAGACACGCCCGCAGCACCCACAGCTTGTTCCCTTGCGGGAATCGAACCCAGGAGCATTATTGTCTCCAAATTCATTCCTCAGGATTTCAGATCCAGTGTGAAACAACCTGAAACGTTTGTTATTAGTGTTATTTCATTTCTCAGTTTTGTATTTCCTCGCAAATTATTATGATACAATATGATTATTGTTTACAGTTGATTATCAATAGTAATAATAATGATTGATTGATTGATTAACTGTTGGATGTGTGTGTTCTCTACTGTTGTACACAATGAAGTGTGTGTGTGTGTGTGTGTGTGTGTGTGTGTGTGTGTGTGTGTGTGTGTGTGTGTGTGTGTGTGTGTGCGTGCGTGCGTGCGTGCGTGCGTGCGTGCGTGCGTGCGTGCGTGCGTGCGTGTGTGTGTGTGTGTGTGTGTGTGCGTGTGCGTGTGCGTGTGTGTGTGTGTGCCGTGCACCTTATCTACCGTCACACACACACCTATAGAATGTATATTTGACCTCTTAATGATTCTGAAACATGATAATAAAATATATGGACTGAATAATGTTTATATTTATTATTCACAGTTATATCTCTTCATGCTCATGTCAAAAATCTTCTCTCTATTTTTAAATTCTCATCACAGTAAAGAGTTCAGATTATCTCAGATTATCTCAGATTATCTCAGATTATCTCAGACCACAGTTTGGAATGAAAGCACAAAATGAGCCTCAATGTTTTTACCCTATTGTCCTGAATATAAGACGACTCGATTATAAGACAAGACTCATTGACAGAAAAATAACATTCAATGTCAAGTCTTAGTCTTACTGTATATTCAGACCAATATGAATAATATGAGCACTGGTGTTGTAGTTCTGGAGACTTTGTCTCGTCTTGAGGACAGTCCCAAGACAGATTTTTTCTTGTCTCGGTCTTGTTTTTGTCTCGTCTCAATATGTCTTGGTCTCGCCTCGGTTCTCACCGTTGTTCCACTTCATTTGTCTGGTGGTCTTGTCTTGGTCTCGACCCTCAGTTTGTCTTCATTTGTCTGGTGGTCTTGTCTTGGTCTCGACCCTCAGTTTGTCTTCATTTGTCTGGTGGTCTTGTCTTGGTCTCGACCCTCAGTTTGTCTTCATTTGTCTGGTGGTCTTGTCTTGGTCTCGACCCTCAGTTTGTCTTCATTTGTCTGGTGGTCTTGTCTTGGTCTCGACCCTCAGTTTGTCTTGAGGTCTTGTCTTGGTCTCCACCCTCAGTTTGTCTTGAGGTCTTGTCTTGGTCTCGACCCTCAGTTTGTCTTGAGGTCTTGTCTTGGTCTCCACCCTCAGTTTGTCTTGAGGTCTTGTCTTGGTCTCGACCCTCAGTTTGTCTTGCTCTTGTCTCAGGTCTCTATCACTGGAGACAATGCAAAGGAAATGTTCTATATCAGTGGTGAATCTACCAGTAGATCTCACAGACCATGGTAGATGGTGATCTACCAGTAGATCTCACAGACCATGGTAGATGGTGATCTACCAGTAGATCACACAGACCATGGTAGATGGTGATCTACCAGTAGATCACACAGACCATGGTAGATGGTGATCTACCAGTAGATCACACAGACCGTAGATCACACAGACCATGGTAGATGGTGATCTACCAGTAGATCACACAGACCATGGTAGATGGTGATCTACCAGTAGATCACACAGACCATGGTAGATGGTGATCTACCAGTAGATCACACAGACCATGGTAGATGGTGATCTACCAGTAGATCTCACAGACCATGCAGGTAGATCACATGACAGTCCCCCACAACACTTATAGATCTGTAACTCTTGAGAGTGGCCACAATGAAACCCAGTGGTCCATTGGGTTTCATTTTACCGTTTACCGTTAAATTATATTTAAACATCTGAATTACGTAATTTTAAGAGTCTACACAATTAGAAAATGAAGAATAATTGTTATTTTGACCAAAATATTGCCAGTTCTCTTTCCCAATGGTGGACAAAAATGTGAATGTTCTTAGTTTTGGGTGCAAGAAACTAAACTCAACATTACAAACTGTCAACTCAAACATCAAATACTGTTTTCAAACGTCAGTAATAGCATATACAGCAAAACCTTCCAATTCTTTCCCTCTATTTTTCATTATAAGTTCATTATTCTAAAACACTATAACAGTAAGTAACACCATCACCACTATTTCAAAGCTCAAACCTTCTAGGGTTCTTGAAATGTATTTTCAGTAATGGAACAATCACATTTCTGATGTGTAGATCTTGTTGAGCCGCTCATTTTGAAAGTAGCTCTCAAGTCAAAAAGTGTGGGCAGCTCTGGTCTACATCAGAGGTTTTCAACAGGTGGTCCGGGGACCACTAGTGGTCCTTGAGAGGGTTCCAGGTGGTCCCCAACTAAGTTGGTTAACCAGATGTAACTCTTTGAGAGTGTATAACATTTTTACACTCTCAAAGAGTTAAAATATTCATCTGAATCAGCACAATTCTGCACAACTAGAAGATTAATGGTCATTTTTATCTGTATGTTTTTGCCTGTTTGGTTTCCCAAATCCAGTGTGGACACAAGCAAAATAAATCTTTAGTTTTGGGGTCTGTATTTTAACCAAACCTTAATTACAGTCAGCATTCCTACACTATGGAAAATAAAGATGCTTTTATGACTCCTCACAGAGAATAGATCATAGAACTCTCCAGTAGTTTTATTTGTTTTATGTCATTATTACATAATATTCTGTCACCAGCTCTGCATTATCACTGCTGTTCTGATGACACAGAAATAAACTTTATCATGATTATGATGTGTCCAGTGTTGGGACATGTGCACTACGTAAATAAATAATAATAAATAAACTTTATCATGATTATGATGTGTCCAGTGTTGGGACATGTGCACTACGTAACTTAATATATGATGTGCTGGGTCCGTGTACTTTTCGGCCATTCAGGATTCTGTTTTATACTTGTTACATTTAAAATCAGAATACACTCCAAAACGGCCCGTTTCGGTATTCTGTTTTGAAAACAAAATTTAGAGTTGTGAATTGTAAGAGCAACATACGACCCGTTTCCAGGTTCTAATTGTTGTGGTTCGAATCAGAATGACAATTTAAACTCACTGCTCCTCTCTGGCGAGGTGGCGAGCAAAACCTGAAATCTGTTTTGTGTCCGCTGCTCCCCCCCCCCCCCCTCCTCCGTGCTGAGGGCGGAGGCGTGGCACGGAGCTCTTGATTGACAGCTCGGTTACTGCTGCAGTTACTACAAGGAGACACACGCGGCGCTGTTGGTACTGGCAGATGATATTATGAATTATTGAATTAGAGTAGTTATTATACATTTATCCTTTATATTTAGATTTTATTTATACCATTTAGCACTGCCGTTAATAAATTTAATAAATTAGTCTGCATTTAATGCATATTAATACAGTGCTGTTATTACATTCTGATTAGACATTGATGATTGATGCATCCTCCTCTGTGTCAACTCTTAATTAATAAAGTAATACAGACAGATAGACATTTTAAAGAGGCCTACCCGGGACCTCGTCATCTGTGTCATTAATCATTATTATGCAACGCGTTATGTTACAGGTAGGCCTGTTTATTTGTTCAATTAAGTGTTTTGGGCCGACATGGTGCCAAACAAGGTGCCAAACTAATCATTGAAGTAATGTAGTCTGTATACATTTATCCTTTATCATTTAGATTATATTCATGACTGCTGCTGTCATTACAAATACATTGGCGTTAGCGGCATTTTGATTGAATCTTAACGGGTCATAACCAGCCACAGAGCTATTATTTCTACCTACTGGTAGCCTATACAGCGCACACTGCAGCGAGGGCGTGATCATGGTGTCACGGATGGACCACAGTGACAGACAGTAGGCCTACAGTAGTCCGAGGAGATGCAATTGGCTAGGACAATTGCAAAACAGCATCAAGTGGGTCCCCTGGTTGTTGCGGATGTGCACGTCCAAACTCATTCAAATTCAATGATGATGTATTTAATATTTAATTCAAATGTAGGTTCCTGTATTCATTCACTAGGTACACACACACACACACACACACACACACACACACACACACACACACACACACACACACACACACACACACACACACACACACACTTTATAGACACTATCTATACCCTACCATCTTCCACAAAGTTGGCTAGAATGTTGAAAACAATCTGATGATGAGCCCCGGTGAGGCATTACTCCTATTCATTTACTTCAATGCCTAGTTCGGTTGGCACCTTGGCGGCCCAATTGGCGCACCTCATAAACACTTAATTGAATAACGAATACACTATAAACATAGCGGGTTGCATAACAATGACACACATGATGATGGTGGGACACTTACCCTATATGTTGAATACAAAGTAGACTTACTTTAGGATGTTAATTAATTAAAAAGTTTAGTATTCATTGTCTGTCTGTCTTGTCTGTTCGTCTGTCTGTCTCTATTAATTTTTTTTAATTACTTAAGAGTTGACATGAATGTAATAACAGCCCTGTGTAAATATGCAACCAAAAAGTGGGGTAATTTATTTGAAATTACGGCAGGATAAATGTATAATAATATTGTCTAATCTAATTCAATAATTCATAATATCATCTGCCAGTACCAACAGCGCCGCGTGTGTCTCCTTGTAGTAACTGCAGCAGTAACCGAGCTGTCAATCAAGAGCTCCGTGCCACGCCTCCGCCCTCAGCACGGAGGAGGGAGGGGGGGGGAGCAGCGGACACAAAACAGATTTCAGGTTTTGCTCGCTACCTCGCCAGAGCAGCAGCGATTTTAAATTTTGTCATTCTGATTCGAACCACAACAATTAGAACCTGGAAACGGGTCGTATGGGTCCGTGTACTTTTCGGCCATTCAGGATTCTGTTTTATACTTGTTAAATTTAAAATCAGAATACACTCCAAAACGGCCCGTTTCGGTATTCTGTTTTGAAAACAAAATGTAGAGTTGTGAATTGTAAGAGCAACATACGACCCGTTTCCAGGTTCTAATTGTTGTGGTTCGAATCAGAATGACAAAATTTAAAAACGCTGCTGCTCTGGGGTCCGTGTACTTTTCGGCCATTCAGGATTCTGTTTTATACTTGTTAAATTTAAAATCAGAATACACTCCAAAACGGCCCGTTTCGGTATTCTGTTTTGAAAACAAAATGTAGAGTTGTGAATTGTAAGAGCAACATACGACCCGTTTCCAGGTTCTAATTGTTGTGGTTCGAATCAGAATGACAAAATTTAAAATCGCTGCTGCTCTGGCGAGGTGGCGAGCAAAACCTGAAATCTGTTTTGTGTCCGCTGCTCCCCCCCCCCCCCTCCTCCGTGCTGAGGGCGGAGGCGTGGCACGGAGCTCTTGATTGACAGCTCGGTTACTGCTGCAGTTACTACAAGGAGACACACGCGGCGCTGTTGGTACTGGCAGATGATATTATGAATTATTGAATTAGAGTAGACAATATTATTATACATTTATCCTGCCGTAATTTCAAATAAATTACCCCACTTTTTGGTTGCATATTTACACAGGGCTGTTATTACATTCATGTCAACTCTTAAGTAATTAAAAAAATTAATAGAGACAGACAGACGAACAGACAAGACAGACAGACAATGAATACTAAACTTTTTAATTAATTAACATCCTAAAGTAAGTCTACTTTGTATTCAACATATAGGGTAAGTGTCCCACCATCATCATGTGTGTCATTGTTATGCAACCCGCTATGTTTATAGTGTATTCGTTATTCAATTAAGTGTTCATGAGGTGCGCCAATTGGGCCGCCAAGGTGCCAACCGAACTAGGCATTGAAGTAAATGAATAGGAGTAATGCCTCACCGGGGCTCATCATCAGATTGTTTTCAACATTCTAGCCAACTTTGCCAACAAGATGGTAGGGTATAGATAGTGTCTATAAAATCAAGTGAGTGTGTGTGTGTGTGTGTGTGTGTGTGTGTGTGTGTGTGTGTGTGTGTGTGTGTGTGTGTGTGTGTGTGTGTGTGTGTGTGTGTGTGTGTGTGTATACCTAGTGAATGAATACAGGAACCTACATTTGAATTAAATATTAAATACATCATCATTGAATTTGAATGAGTTTGGACGTGCACATCCGCAACAACCAGGGGACCCACTTGATGCTGTTTTGCAATTGTCCTAGCCAATTGCATCTCCTCGGACTACTGTAGGCCTACTGTCTGTCACTGTGGTCCATCCGTGACACCATGATCACGCCCTCGCTGCAGTGTGCGCTGTATAGGCTACCAGTAGGTAGAAATAATAGCTCTGTGGCTGGTTATGACCCGTTAAGATTCAATCAAAATGCCGCTAACGCCAATGTATTTGTAATGACAGCAGCAGTCATAAATATAATCTAAATGATAAAGGATAAATGTATACAGACTACATTACTTCAATGATTAGTTTGGCACCTTGTTTGGCACCATGTCGGCCCAAAACACTTAATTGAACAAATAAACAGGCCTACCTGTAACATAACGCGTTGCATAATAATGATTAATGACACAGATGACGAGGTCCCGGGTAGGCCTCTTTAAAATGTCTATCTGTCTGTATTACTTTATTAATTAAGAGTTGACACAGAGGAGGATGCATCAATCATCAATGTCTAATCAGAATGTAATAACAGCACTGTATTAATATGCATTAAATGCAGACTAATTTATTAAATTTATTAACGGCAGTGCTAAATGGTATAAATAAAATCTAAATATAAAGGATAAATGTATAATAACTACTCTAATTCAATAATTCATAATATCATCTGCCAGTACCAACAGCGCCGCGTGTGTCTCCTTGTAGTAACTGCAGCAGTAACCGAGCTGTCAATCAAGAGCTCCGTGCCACGCCTCCGCCCTCAGCACGGAGGAGGGGGGGGGGGGGCAGCAGCGGACACAAAACAGATTTCAGGTTTTGCTCGCCACCTCGCCAGAGCAGCAGCGATTTTAAATTTTGTCATTCTGATTCG
>CM076977.1:3707324-3717324 GCA_039105355.1 Benthosema pterotum
GTTTGGACCCTCTGGTCACATGGTGGAGGGTTCAGTTTGGACCCTCTGGTCACATGGTGGAGGGTTCAGTTTGGACCCTCTGGAGGGTTCAGTTTGGACCCTCTGGTCACATGGTGGAGGGTTCAGTTTGGACCCTCTGGTCACATGGTGGAGGGTTCAGTTTGGACCCTCTGGAGGGTTCAGTTTGGACCCTCTGGTCACATGGTGGAGGGTTCAGTTTGGACCCTCTGGAGGGTTCAGTTTGGACCCTCTGGAGGGTTCAGTTTGGACCCTCTGGAGGGTTCAGTTTGGACCCTCTGGAGGGTTCAGTTTGGACCCTCTGGAGGGTTCAGTTTGGACCCTCTGGAGGGTTCAGTTTGGACCCTCTGGAGGGTTCAGTTTGGACCCTCTGGTCCCACACATGCCATAGCTATGTCCCTCTAATGAACAGTTTTGTGCTGGTGACCCTATAGCAGTGGTCTGGGGACCACCAGTGTTTCCTGAGAGGATTCCAGGTGGTCCCCAGGCTAAATGATGGAAAGTCGGTAACCAAATGGATCTGTAACTCTTGCGATCGTAAAATGATACCAAATGGACCCACAAGGGTCCATTTGGTATCATTTTACGCTCTAAAGAGTTAAATTATATTGAAACATACTGTATTTCATTTTCAAGTATGTACAGATTTAGAAAATGTAGAAGAATTGTTATTTTGACCAGCGTTGTGACCAGTGTTTTGACCAGGGTTTTGACCAGGGTTTTGACCAGCGTTTTGACCAGCGTTTTGACCAGCGTTTTGACCAGGTTTTGACCAGCGTTGTGACCAGCGTTTTGACCAGCGTTGTGACCAGCGTTTTGACCAGCGTTTTGACCAGCGTTTTGACCAGCGTTTTGACCAGGTTTTGACCAGCGTTGTGACCAGCGTTTTGACCAGCGTTGTGACCAGGTTTTGACCAGCGTTTTGACCAGCGTTGTGACCAGCGTTGTGACCAGCGTTGTGACCAGCGTTTTGACCAGTGTTTTGACCAGGGTTTTGACCAGCGTTGTGACCAGTGTTTTGACCAGCGTTGTGACCAGGGTTTTGACCAGTGTTTTGACCAGTGTTTTGACCAGGGTTTTGACCAGCGTTGTGACCAGCGTTTTGACCAGCGTTGTGACCAGGGTTTTGACCAGCGTTGTGACCAGTGTTTTGACCAGCGTTGTGACCAGGGTTTTGACCAGCGTTTTGACCAGGGTTTTGACCAGCGTTGTGACCAGCGTTTTGACCAGCGTTGTGACCAGCGTTTTGACCAGTGTTTTGACCAGGGTTTTGACCAGCGTTGTGACCAGGGTTTTGACCAGCGTTGTGACCAGCGTTGTGACCAGGGTTTTGACCAGGTTTTGACCAGCGTTTTGACCAGCGTTTTGACCAGGTTTTGACCAGCGTTTTGACAGTTATCTCTCCTAAATTGTCTCGAAGCGACACGGGCGCCCCTGATGACACACCAATGAAGCCGCAGCCATACCATTTTCAGTTACAGGACTTTTACTAGTCAAGTAAAGCATCAATAATAACATCAGTTGTTGTTGAAGTTGCAACAGACACGCAGCATGCATAAAGCTAAAGGTCTGACTCAGAGAGTTTTCTGTTTTCAATGATGAAATGCTGTTGGTTTAGTGGTGCCACAGCTGTAGTTAGTTAGTAGCAGTAGTAGTGTTTCACATCATTTTAAATAGAAGCACTTTAATTTGAAATATCTTGTGTTGTTTTGCATGCATCGTGTTTGGTGGAGCAGACTGGGCGTTTAGGGGGGCATTGCCCCCCCGTACGTCCTCACTAATGTACATGATAAAATACCACTATTATTTTCTCCTCAGTCTGTGTCTCACAGGAGGACTGTGGACAGTTCACAAACTTCTTACAATGACATCATCAATGGTGGAATCCAAGCTAATAGAAACTGCAGGCTTTCTATTCCTGAAAAGTCGTAATGCAAAACTGGCAGCCATCGTCCTCCCGATAATAAAAATATAAATATCTTTTCAAAAACACATTGTTTAAATAAGAAAAAATGCAGAATGATGATGTCATTGTAAGAAGTTTCTGAACTGTCCAGTCCTCCTGTGAGACACAGACTGAGGAGAAATAAATACTGGTATTTTATCATGTACATTAGTGAGGTCCTGTTATATGAAGATACATTGAAAAGTGGTGAAGTGATCCTTTAATCTCCCCTGGAAGTTGTCATTTTTCAGCCAATCACAGCGCGGTGCTCCTGAAAATGTAGACCTTGTGGAAACATTTTATTTGTGCTGTCGAAGCTGTTGTAAATGTTTACAAGATGGAACTGTGTGCACTTTGTTTACTAGATGGAACTATGTGCACTTTGTTTACTAGATGGAACTATGTGCACTTTGTTTACTAGATGGAACTATGTGCACTTTGTTTACTAGATGGAACTATGTGCACTTTGTTTACTAGGTGGAACTATGTGCACTTTGTTTACAAGATGGAACTATGTGCACTTTGTTTACTAGGTGGAACTATGTGCACTTTGTTTACAAGATGGAACTATGTGCACTTTGTTTACTAGATGGAACTATGTGCACTTTGTTTACTAGATGGAACTATGTGCACTTTGTTTACTAGATGGAACTATGTGCACTTTGTTTACTAGATGGAACTATGTGCACTTTGTTTACTAGATGGAACTATGTGCACTTTGTTTACTAGATGGAACTATGTGCACTTTGTTTACTAGATGGAACTATGTGCACTTTGTTTACTAGATGGAACTATGTGCACTTTGTTTACTAGATGGAACTATGTGCACTTTGTTTACTAGATGGAACTATGTGCACTTTGTTTACTAGATGGAACTATGTGCACTTTGTTTACTAGATGGAACTATGTGCACTTTGTTTACTAGATGGAACTATGTGCACTTTGTTTACAAGATGGAACTATGTGCACTTTGTTTACAAGATGGAACTATGTGCACTTTGGTTACTAGATGGAACTATGTGCACTTTGTTTACTAGATGGAACTATGTGCACTTTGTTTACTAGATGGAACTATGTGCACTTTGTTTACTAGATGGAACTATGTGCACTTTGTTTACAAGATGGAACTATGTGCACTTTGTTTACTAGATGGAACTATGTGCACTTTGTTTACTAGATGGAACTATGTGCACTTTGTTTACTAGATGGAACTATGTGCACTTTGTTTACAAGATGGAACTATGTGCACTTTGTTTACTAGATGGAACTATGTGCACTTTGTTTACTAGATGGAACTATGTGCACTTTGTTTACTAGATGGAACTATGTGCACTTTGTTTACCAGATGGAACTATGTGCACTTTGTTTACTAGATGGAACTATGTGCACTTTGTTTACAAGATGGAACTATGTGCACTTTGTTTACTAGATGGAACTATGTGCACTTTGTTTACTAGATGGAACTATGTGCACTTTGTTTACTAGATGGAACTATGTGCACTTTGTTTACTAGATGGAACTATGTGCACTTTGTTTACTAGATGGAACTATGTGCACTTTGTTTACTAGATGGAACTATGTGCACTTTGCACACTTCTATAACTGCTTTGTTTGTTGAAATCTCAGAAGCGTAGTTATTGCCCTTAAAGGGATATAGTTTGGATTTTTGGAAGTTGTATGAAATACTATGGTAGAACGTCTGACCTACGAATCGGTCTGTGTTCGATATATAATCCTACGACGTCAGTAATGAATCTCTCTGTGTTCGATATATAATCCTACGACGTCAGTAATGAATCTCTCTGTTCGATATATAATCCTACGACGTCAGTAATGAATCTCTCTGTGTTCGATATATAATCCTACGACACCAGTAATGAATCTCTCTGTGTTCGATATATAATCCTACGACACCAGTAATGAATCTCTCTGTGTTCGATATATAATCCTACGACGTCAGTAATGAATCTCTCTGTGTTCGATATATAATCCTACGACATCAGTAATGAATCTCTCTGTTCGATATATAATCCTACGACACCAGTAATGAATCTCTCTGTGTTCGATATATAATCCTACGACACCAGTAATGAATCTCTCTGTGTTCGATATATAATCCTACGACACCAGTAATGAATCTCTCTGTGTTCGATATATAATCCTACAACGTCAGTAATGAATCTCTCTGTGTTCGATATATAATCCTACGACGTCAGTAATGAATCTCTCTGTGTTCGATATATAATCCTAAGACGTTTGTGGCAACTGCGACGGACCACGCCTACGTTCTGGTTGTGTCCAAGGCCTAGAGACGGGAACTTAAATTCCCTAGTAATTAGCATGACCAGTCAGTCAGCCTATTATAGTCTGCATGCTTTAAACAGGGCCAGGTGAAACCAGAAACTGGTTTAATTAGGTTTACCAACCAGCTACCAACAGGTTTAACTGGTAAACCGCACCTTATTCTATGTCCTGAACTGGGTCTATACTACCCTCCCTTCTAGAACAGCCTGTTATAGCGCCACCAGGAGGCCGGTATTTCAGATTGTTCCCCTGGATTCAGATTGTTACTACAGTCATGCTATCAACACAGATCTGTTACATATTTCATTATAATGAGGGTCATGCAGCCAAAACACTTCCTGGTTCTATGCAAGGAAAGTAAGAGGAACGGACACCAACGTCATTTTCTCTGACTGTCAATTCAAATCGGCCGGTTTTGTCGACGGGTGACAAACCTCCGCAGGAAACTGCGGGGGATACATTGAAGTCAATGAAGCCTAGTGTGTATGCACATATTAAAAAATTATTTCTGAACGACTGATACAATTGTAACTCAAACACTTCTGGAAAATAACAGAATACACATAACAGATTATTATCCACTGTGTTTCTTTTCGATGTGTACACCGTGTAACTTTATAAAGCTGTGCAAAGACAGTCCGATTTTATCTGCCACTTACTGTGACGGATCTGCCGGCCGAAATCACAGACAGTCATGCCAGATTGTGTGCAAGAAACAAGCAACCAGGTTGCTTAAATTGCCATCCATTTTCAGTAGAAGTCAAATGATGTTATTTCTCACTTCACTCGAATTGTTATGGAAATAGTTGTAAATCTAAACGCATTACCTCTGATTTCACACGGAACTAGACCTAGGCCTATTACAATGAATGAATGAATGAATGAATGAATGAATGAATGAATGAAAATTTCCAAAATGGAGAAATAAAGTTGGCGAATTACAGTACAAACTAATCAAGTATAACTATAACAAGTCTGAAAAACTGTTAGACACAATAGTTAAGGATGGGCTAAAGCCTACTTGTTTAATTACAATAGTGACCACTTGTTAATTTTATCAAGACATTAAGAGACGTACAAAATTATAACTAGCAAAGCAAATCATGGTGAGGGTGGCACAAACCACATGTACATACTGTAACAGGGTGGCACAAACCACATGTACATACTGTAACAAACCACATGTTGATACTGTCACAAACCACATGTACATACTGTAACAAACCACATGTACATACTGTAACAAACCACATGTACATACTGTAACAAACCACATGTACATACTGTAACAGGGTGGCACAAACCACATGTACATACTGTAACAGGGTGGCACAAACCACATGTACATACTGTAACAAACCACATGGACATACTGTAACAGGGTGGCACAAACCACATGTACATACTGTAACAGGGTGGCACAAACCACATGTACATACTGTAACAAATCATGTTGAGGGTGGCACAAACCACATGTACATACTGTAACAAACCACATGTACATACTGTAACAAACCACATGTACATACTGTAACAGGGTGGCACAAACCACATGTACATACTGTAACAAACCACATGTACATACTGTAACAGGGTGGCACAAACCACATGTACATACTGTAACAGGGTGGCACAAACCACATGTACATACTGTAACAAACCACATGGACATACTGTAACAGGGTGGCACAAACCACATGTACATACTGTAACAGGGTGGCACAAACCACATGTACATACTGTAACAGGGTGGCACAAACCACATGTACATACTGTAACAAACCACATGTACATACTGTAACAAACCACATGTACATACTGTAACAAACCACATGTACATACTGTAACAAACCACATGTACATACTGTAACAAACCACATGTACATACTGTAACAGGGTGGCACAAACCACATGTACATACTGTAACAGGGTGGCACAAACCACATGTACATACTGTAACAAACCACATGTACATACTGTAACAGGGTGGCACAAACCACATGTACATACTGTAACAGGGTGGCACAAACCACATGTACATACTGTAACAGACTGGCACAAACCACATGTACATACTGTAACAAACCACATGTACATACTGTAACAAACCACATGTACATACTGTAACAGCGTCATATGCTATGTGTATACTGTATGTAATTGTTTTTCTTCTTTCTTCTGCCATTGAAAACCATCAACTTTGAAATGAAATCATTCCTTGGATGTTTGTCTAGTCTCTAGTCTTGTCATGGTGCATTAAATGTAATGATCGAGTGTATGATGAGTATAACTAGGCTACTTTCATCATATAGGCTACATATTGCAGATTTACCAGCTCACACTCTGATCGGACACATATCTCAACATGTGAGATGAGATGTGAAACGTTTGATCTTGTTGATTATTGCATTCAAAACCACTCTTCACATAACGTATGAACAGCAGTAGAATCATTTGAATTGAGGTAGGCGTCAACTGGCTAACTTTGTCTTGCATGTTTGCTTATATCCACACAAACTGGCACCCGTCCAGTCCCACGGTTCAGTCTCGCGATGACAGCCTAGGCAGCCCAGGCAGAAACACACTCTGTGCTCTTTAGATAGCTCAATTAAATTAAACTGTGACCCTGTCGAAAAACACCCACCAGGACAACAACCTGCTATGGGTATTCTTTTATATTCCTGGGCCGATTATATGACGACCGTCGCAATCGTTCATAAATAATGTTTGTTTACAAGATACCGTGCTTGCTGCCATCCACTGCCATGTATTCGTCCAGCTTCCCATAAGAGTTTTGTCACTTGGGGTGTCATGGCGCATCCCTGGCAGTCACGTGACTGGCAGTGACGTGACTTTGTGTCCGTTCCTTGTATAGGTTTCTTGAACCCAACCAGGAAGTGTTTGGCTGCATGAGGCCAAAGATACTCTATTTATAAAGATTGCCATACTCCCATTGGCGCCACTATATAAATGACATGGACTAGGCTACAAAGCCTACAAATGGTCTCCTAAGTAGTAATGGTTTCGATCAGAGCCCCCTATCTGTCGTATGTCAAACTGCAGATTACAAAGAGACTCTTCCTGACTCCTAACAAATCTCGCGAGAGTTGGGCGGTGGGATAAAGAATAATTTATAACAAAGTGAAATTTCTTCTGTTCTGTTTAGCTAATAGAAGCCATTTTACTATGAATATGCTGTAAATATTATATGCCTTTTGATGATGGGTTCCAGTATTTAGTTCAGTGTCCATGGAGTTAAGGAATGGATCATAAGTTGTGTTCACGTTCATTCTACCATTGGAAATGAATAGACTCCAACCAAGGAGAATTGAAAAAGGAGTTGTCGCGAAGGCACCCACGGGGGAGTCCACATTGGTTCATGGGAGGAAACAGACATGCGCAGTACATTCCAGGAAGTTTGACGCTTGCAAACCATGCATGCCATTGGTCTCTTGGATGGTTTGACTTCCTGATCTGTACTGCGCATGTCTGTTTCCTCCCATGAACCAATGTGGACTCCCCCGTGGGTGCCTTCGCGACAACTCCTTTTTCAATTCTCCTTGACTCCAACATACTTCCGGTCTCCTAATATTGTACCCGCCCCCTTCTTCTAGAGTCAGGAAGCAACGTAAATACGACCCTCTTGATCATTGGCCTCTTGGATGAGGCTCATAAGGCTCTATAAGGCTCTATAAGGCTTTCAAAGACCACAACTTTAGTTCAGCCTTTAGTCTTGGCCCTCCACAGTGGTCCCTGGACCATTGGTTGAAAACCACTGTACTAGTTGGACAAATATAACCACAACTTGTTCACATAATTGGCCTGTTATAGCGCCACCAACAGGGGAATTCTTTTTTGGGGGAAAGCCTCAAATCCTCAAATTTCCTTCATTTTTTTGTCCTATAACAGGGGTGGGCAATTTTTTTTCCCAAGGGGCCAAAAGAAATACATAAAATATTGTGGAGGGCCAAGACTAAAGGCTGAACTAAAGTCGAATTATTGGTGCGTAATATTAATTTAATTTCAAGATAAAAGTAAGAGTGAGACCAACCATATTGACACCAGGGTCCTCGATTTATTCAAACTGACCACCATTTGATGACATTTTAGCTCCACAGACCCCAAAACTGAAGATTTATTTTGCTTTTGTCCACAATTCCAGGTTGGATTTGGGAAACCAAACAGTCCAACATACAGATCAAAATGACCATTAATCTTCTACATTCTCTAGTTGTGTAGACTTGGGATAATTCACATGATCAATATTTTAACTCTTTGAGAGTGTAAACATGAAACCAAATGGACCCGCAAGGGTCCATTTGGTTTCATGTTTACATTCTGAAAAAGTTACATCTGGTTAACCAACTTTCCATATTTAACTGGAACGCTCTCAAGGACCACTGGTGGTCCCCGGACCACTGTTTGAAAACCACGGTACCCTTTGACAGGCCTGTCAGAGTCAGTCAAAGGTATAGTCTAAAGTCTAAACTAATGTTTTTATTTTTTAAACTAATGTTATTTTCTTTGTGTTGTCGTTTCAGTCGTGTGGTTCTGCCCATCTCCGTGGAAGAGGTAAGATGTGTGTGTGTGTGTGTGTGTGTGTGTGTGTGTGTGTGTGTGTGTGTGTGTGTGTGTGTGTGTGTGTGTGTGTGTGTGTGTGTGTGTGTGTGTGTGTGTGTGTGTGTGTGTGTGTGTGTGTGTGTGTGTGTGTGCGCGTTTGACAGAGGTGAGTCAGTGTTGTGTTGTTTTTCTGGTTCAGCAACATTTCTGTTTATGAGTCATAGATAACCAGAACAGTGGCCTTGTGGTGGGTTAGGGTGTCCGCCCTGGAACTGGGAGGCCGGGGTTCGATTCCCGGTCGGGTCATACCAAAGACTCTAAAAATGGACCCAATGCCTCCCATGGGTTTGTTTATTGATTGATTGATTGATTGATTGATTGATTGATTGATTGATTGGGGGCTCTTAGCCTCATCGATCCTGATTGGAGGAAGGCCTCTGTCATCCTGATTCGGTGACTTTTCTCTCAAATCCCAAACTGAAACTAGGGTTTCATGAGCCAAAACAGAAAAAAAAAACAATATTTGAATTAAGTGAAATCACTTACTATACCTTTAAATGTTCAAACCCTGTACAGGAAAATAAGAAATATTTTGGGAATATCCCTTTAAACTACTGTAAAGTTTAAAGGGATATTCCACTTTCAAAAATTTTACCATTTCACCATTTTATGGTCTACTCCACATATGTCAAACTCAAGGCCCGCGGGCCACATCAGGCCCGTGAATGAATTATCTTTGGCCCGCAGGATGATATTGAATTAGTATTAGAACTGGCCCTCTGGTATATTGCACACACCATGATAAGAAATGAATGCAACTAATTGTTTTACTTCCTCAACTCAGTCTCATTTACTTTCTCAATTAACTCATTTGGTGAGGATCATAGAAGAAAAAAAATCCCTGAAAAATAGCAGGTGTTCACGTGAGACGTGAACACCTGTAATTTTTCATTAAAACTTAAAACCGTTTTTAATGCAGGCAGTTTCATCTTTACAATTATCTTGCCATAAAGAGACATTGGTTTTTGATGGAAAATTACTTTTTTGCTGTTTGACAGGGACATCATCGTAAACCGGTGTCGAAACACAGACCGGTATCTACGGCCCTCGACTTGTACTGATTTTTCTATTTTGGCCCACTCTGTATTTGGGTTTGACACCCCTGGTCTACTC
>CM076977.1:3724824-3727324 GCA_039105355.1 Benthosema pterotum
ACGTTCCATTAGGACTACAGTAATGGTGGAACGTTCCATTAGGACTACAGTAATGGAACGTTCCATTAGGACTACAGTAATGGAACGTTCCATTAGGACTACAGTAATGGAACGTTCCAGTTCCATTAGGACTACAGTAATGGAACGTTCCATTAGGACTACAGTAATGGAACGTTCCATTAGGACTACAGTAATGGAACGTTCCATTGGGACTACAGTAATGGAACGTTCCATTAGGACTACAGTAATGGAACGTTCCATTAGGACTACAGTAATGGAACGTTCCATTAGGACTACAGTAATGGTGGAACGTTCCATTAGGACTACAGTAATGGAACGTTCCATTAGGACTACAGTAATGGAACGTTCCATTAGGACTACAGTAATGGTGGAACGTTCCATTAGGACTACAGTAATGGTGGAACGTTCCATTAGGACTACAGTAATGGAACGTTCCATTAGGACTACAGTAATGGAACGTTCCATTAGGACTACAGTAATGGAACGTTCCATTAGGACTACAGTAATGGAACGTTCCATTAGGACTACAGTAATGGAACGTTCCATTAGGACTACAGTAATGGAACGTTCCATTAGGACTACAGTAATGGAACGTTCCATTAGGACTACAGTAATGGTGGATTGTTGTTTTTTAGGACTACAATAATGGTGGATTGTTGTTTTTTAGGACTACAAGAGTGATGAGGATCCTGCAAAGTTCAAATCAGAGAAAACTGGAAGAGGACCGCTGGGAGCGGATTGGAAGGTCTGAAACTATTATTATTATTACCATTATTATTATTATTATTATTATTATTATTGTTATTCAGGGTTCCCATGGGATCTTAAAAACTCTTAAAAGCATTGAATTTACTAATTTGAAAATAATACCTTAAAAAGACTTAAAAAAGCTCTTGAATTTTTATATCTTGGTCTTAAATTTTGCTCAGTTACATCGAGCCACGTGTGTCGGAGCGATCAAAACAGCGCCTGTATTGGACGTTAGATTGATCCTAAAGAGATGAATCGATGATTCAATCAGCTGCGCAAAAACCAGTAACCACAGATATACAAGCCCATATAGCCATGCAATGCAATGGGGCACATTGCTTGTAGATCATCTACATTCAGTGTCTGTGTGACGTAGTATTCAGGGTCTTAGAGTTACGCAAGCTCTGTTAATTTCATGGGGCCAGTCCATTGGAGGCGCTTCTACATAGACCTTTACGGAATGAGGACAACAAGAATAGGGACAGCTGGAGTTTTGAGCTCACGCGAGTACTTGAACCACGTGACCGGGCTGTTTTCTGTCCCCTCAATGTCACAATTCTCTATACTCTACGCCTCAGACACAGGGCAACAAGTGGATACAGCTGACAAACAGATGATCGGAGCGGAGCAGTCGGGACCGACAGCTTTACACAACTTTATTGCATAGTTGCACACATCTGTGCTTCCATTCACGTCCATAGCCTTTTAAATCGTATTTTCCATCCACGGGACAACTTGATGGTGGTGGTGGTGGTGGTCGTGGTCGTGGTGGTGGTGGTGTTGTCTGTATGGAGAATGTGTAGCTGGTAGCTAGCTCAGCAACTAGCTAGCATAGCTAACGCGATGAGCATGCTCAGCTCGCGTCTATGGCAGGGGTTTTCAACATGTGGTCCGGGGACCACCAGTGGTCCCTGAGAGGATTCCAGGAGGTCCCCAGGCTAAATGATGGAAAGTTGGTTAACCAGATGTAACTCTTTGAGAGTGTAAACAACCCTTGCGGGTCCATATGGTTTCATGTTTACATTCTCAAGAGTTAAAATATTCATGTAAATTATCCCAAGTCTACACAACTACAGAATGTAGGATATTGATAGTCATTTTGATCTGTATTTCACTGTGTTTCTCTGAGATCCAGCCTGGAATTGTGGACAAAACTAAATGAAATCTTTAGTTGTGGGGTCTGTGGGGCTAAAATGTAATCAATTGGTGGTCCGTGGCTGAAATTCTAAATAAATAGTGGGCCCTGGTATGAAAGAGGTTGAAAACCACTGGTCTAGTCATTTGGCTTCCTTTAATAATGAATGTATACTAGTGTAGTTGCATCTACTTGTGTCACAGCAGGCAGACCTGTCAAAGCACTCCTGAATACTCAGACAGACCTGCACCACCTCAAAGTCCAAACACATAGTTGTTTTTCATGTTCCCCTTATAATTTCCTTGTTCTTATTAGGACTGTAGTAGATAATAAAAAAGAAACCCTATGGAGCCTAACCCTAATTACATAGGGTTTTTAATGCGCCAGATCGCACTGTATTGAATCGTATCGTACCAAATTCTAACAAATCAAAATCGTATCGAAATTCTACTGAATCGAATCGTATCGTTCTGTATATAAAATAAATCGTTTCTGAATCGTGAAAATTGATACGTATCGAATTGTCTTGTAAGGGAGTGATACACACCTCTAATAATTATAGCAATTGTTAATTTGGTGCTGGTAAGTGAAAAT
>CM076977.1:3729824-3837324 GCA_039105355.1 Benthosema pterotum
CACCTATAGCTACATGTTGAAGCATTTATTTCATATTTACATGTCTTCTGTGGACTCTAACATTACACCTATAGCTACATGTTGAAGCATTTATTTCATATTTACATGTCTTCTGTGGACTCTAACATTACACTTATAGCTACATGTTGAAGCATTTATTTCATATTTACATGTCTTCTATGGACTCTAACATTACACCTATAGCTACATGTTGAAGCATTTATTTCATATTTACATGTCTTCTATGGACTCTAACATTACACCTATAGCTACATGTTGAAGCATTTATTTCATATTTACATGTCTTCTATGGACTCTAACATTACACCTATAGCTACATGTTGAAGCATTTATTTCATATTTACATGTCTTCTGTGGACTCTAACATTACACCTATAGCTACATGTTGAAGCATTTATTTCATATTTACATGTCTTCTATGGACTCTAACATTACACCTATAGCTACATGTTGAAGCATTTATTTCATATTTACATGTCTTCTGTGGACTCTAACATTACACCTATAGCTACATGTTGAAGCATTTATTTCATATTTACATGTCTTCTGTGGACTCTAACATTACACCTATAGCTACATGTTGAAGCATTTATTTCATATTTACATGTCTTCTATGGACTCTAACATTACACCTATAGCTACATGTTGAAGCATTTATTTCATATTTACATGTCTTCTGTGGACTCTAACATTACACCTATAGCTACATGTTGAAGCATTTATTTCATATTTACATGTCTTCTATGGACTCTAACATTACACCTATAGCTACATGTTGAAGCATTTATTTCATATTTACATGTCTTCTGTGGACTCTAACATTACACCTATAGCTACATGTTGAAGCATTTATTTCATATTTCAGCTGTGACATTTACCTTCAGACATGCTCTAGGTACCAAAGGGTAGATTGTGATTCATCAATATATCACAAATCACCTGAATCATCTGTCAGCTCAACCCCACAATGTCACACTTTAAAAAAGAAACATTTTATTTTCATCCTTCTTTCATATGTATCATTTATTTATTACATTTTTTTTAGCAATGGGATAAGACAATTATTTGGTGGCTAGATCTCCTTTGGTTTGGCATTTTGAAAGCATCCTGAGATATGAACTCATTTTGGATTCAAACACGTCAAACATCTCCTCTAACCAACAGTTTAGACTGATTCAGAGTTTAGATTCGCTGCGCAGTCCTGCCCCTCTTATTCCAGGAATGAATTTTCCTCCAAGATCTATATATAGGCGATTACGCCGCGGACAAAGCCAACTCGCGTTTCAACAAAACATGACAACGCAATATTATCATACAATATCTAATTAGCAAGAAGATAAAAAGGCAGAATACAGCCGTTTTTTGTTTCGTTATTTTCTTCTTAGAAATTATTTGATTATCCCAAAACATTTGATTGACAGGTGGATTGTGTTTGATGTGGTTTGATTGACAGGTGGATTGTGTTTGATGTGGTTTGATTGACAGGTGGATTGTGTTTGATGTGGTTTGATTGACAGGTGGATTGAACTGAGCATGGATGACATCAGAGCCATGGAGGCGGAGACTCAGAAACAACTGGATGAGGTCATTATGAATACATTATTAACCGTCTGTACGCCGTTCTCGTGGTGCTCGTGGATTTCCTGTTAGATTACGCACGCCGGTCTCGACGATGGCTCGCATCACGACGAAATGTAGATTTCATTCTTTAATCCAACTATTAGTCCCAGCGCATCGTCTGATAATGATCCCGTTGCTGACTTTCATTTGGAACTGTCCCATTCACACCCATTCAATCCAATGCATTCAAACGGCTCTCCTCCGGTTTTCCCTATGAAGTTCCCTATGAGTCGTCAGCGCATTGGTAAATCAACTAGCGCTACACGGCTCTTCCTGACTTGTGACCCGGATGTTTTTACTGAGATCGTCAGAAGACCGGTTAGCCAAGACAACAGAAACAGCATGAGATCTGATCTTCAAAATAAGGGTTTTTTACCAAATTTACTTGATTGAGCCATGGCACTACTGTGGAAATCCACGATCACGCGGAGCAGTTGATGTGTTAATACATGAATGCATTCATATATCAAATACATCAGTGGTTCAACCAGTGGTCCGGGGACCACCAATGGTCCTTATGAGGTCCCCAGCTAAGTTGGTTAACCAGATGTAACTCTTGAGAGCGTAAAAATGAAACCAAATGGACCCTTGAAATGCATGATAGAATAAACTGCTGGCCCGCGGGCCATTTGCGGCCCCAGAGATGATATTTTGCGGCCCCTACCTTAATATGAACGTTTAATGTTAATGTGGCCCGCGAGTTCCCCCGTCAAAATGCCCACCAGGCAACCAAAAACATTTGCGGGAGAACAGTCTGTTACTATTGACTGCTGATTACTCAGATCCTGTTTAAAGCCCGCCTACTGGCTTTACCATTTAGACAGAATAGCAAAGAGGTACCGGATCTGCACACTGAAACACGCCCCTCCCCCCGTGCAGTTTAGTTCATTCTGATTTGTCGCTGAACTGTCCATCTGAAAAAAGCAGCAACGTCATAGAAATGCTATGATACCGTAGAAATGTTTGTTGTATTTTGTGTGACATTTTGTGTGACTTCGTATGTACACACTCTTTATCCCACATTGGTGAGTTTGAATCTGGTCGCCTACTTAACCGGTTACACGTCGCCATTCCAAAGACCCGCCATTCCGATCGTTCACTTCCATTAATCGGAATGGCGGGGTTTCTCTGTGGGAAAAAAGACACTGCCTTTCCGACGGCCACACATCGCCATTCCGAAACACTGCTATTTCGAAGAATACCACTTCGAAATGGCGATGTTTTTTCTTTTTTTAAAAGAACACGCCATTCCGAATATATTATTATTCATTGCCTTTCATTATCATTACTCTGTCTCGCCAGTCACTCGCCCCCTCTCTCTCTCTCCCTCTCTCTCCCTGCTCACCCTCATTTACGCGCGACCAGCCGATTTTGTCTGTCTGTCTGTCTGTCTGTCTGTCTGTCTGTCTGTCTGTCTGTCTGTCTGTCTGTCTGTCTGTCTGTCTGTCTGTCTGTCTGTCTGTCTGTCTGTCTGTCTGTTGGCCCTCAACCAGGTTCTGCTTCTAGCGGCCCCTAGGCAAATTGAGTTTGAGACCCCTGGAATACAGTATATGGCATATATACTGTATGTAATAACATATAAATGAACTGCATGTTAACTATAACTATATTTTGTTTTTGTTTTTCAGTTGAGAGAGAATGGAGAATGTAGAGGAATGGGATTAAGTGAATGAACATTGGTGAGTACATCTATTTAAACTACCATATTTTATGCACTATAAGATGCACCGGATTATAAAGCAAACCTTCAATGAATGGCCTGTTTTAGAACTGTTTTCATAAATAATACGCACTGGATTATAAAGCACGTATAATAGAAGCTACTGCAGTCACCATAGAATAGAAGCTACTGCAGTCACCATAGAATAGAAGCTACTGCAGTCACCATATAATAGAAGCTACTGCAGTTAACTTAGAATAGAAGCTACTACAGTCAACATAGAATAGAAGCTACTGCAGTCAATATAGAATAGAAGCTACTGCAGTCACCATAGAATAGAAGCTACTGCAGTTAACATAGAATAGAAGCTACTGCAGTCAACATAGAATAGAAGCTACTGCAGTCACCATAGAATAGAAGCTACTGCAGTCAACATATAATAGAAGCTACTGCAGTCACCATAGAATAGAAGCTACTGCAGTCACCATATAATAGAAGCTACTGCAGTCACCATATAATAGAAGCTACTGCAGTTAACATAGAATAGAAGCTAAGTCACCATATAATAGAAGCTACTGCAGTTAACATAGAATAGAAGCTACTGCAGTCAACATAGAATAGAAGCTACTGCAGTCACCATAGAATAGAAGCTACTGCAGTCAACATAGAATAGAAGCTACTGCAGTCACCATATAATAGAAGCTACTGCAGTTAACATAGAATAGAAGCTACTACAGTTAACATAGAATAGAAGCTACTGCAGTCACCATAGAATAGAAGCTACTGCAGTCAATATAGAATAGAAGCTACTGCAGTCACCATAGAATAGAAGCTACTGCAGTCAATATAGAATAGAAGCTACTGCAGTCACCATAGAATAGAAGCTATTGCAGTCAAACAATCCATATATAAGGCACACTGGATTATAAGGCGCACTGTTGTTTTTTGATAAAATTAAAGGCTTTTGCAGGATATATAGGAAAATATGGTCAGGTAACTTTACCTTATAATCATTTATAATGAACCATCTGTAATTACATTGTTATCTATACAAAAAAAAAAACTATATCTATAACTGTATATTATAATCATTAACTAGTACTGTTTAACCAACTGATTAATTAACTGCTACTTTACAATCATTAATTAGTAGGGACTGTATCAGTATCAGGGAAAATATTGATTTGGCTGTGATTTTTCATTATTTTGTCATATTAAATATGTCCATGTAAGCAGTGATCAGACACAGGGGTAAGGGGTTGACACTATGGTGAATATACCAGTCTAACCAGTGATCAGACACAGGGGTAAGGGGTTGACACTATGGTGAATATACCAGTCTAACCAGTGATCAGACACAGGGGTAAGGGGTTGACACTATGGTGAATATACCAGTCTAACCAGCGATCAGACACAGGGGTAAGGGGTTGACACTATGGTGAATATACCAGTCTAACCAGTGATCAGACACAGGGGTAAGGGGTTGACACTATGGTGAATATACCAGTCTAACCAGCGATCAGACACAGGGGTAAGGGGTTGACACTATGGTGAATATACCAGTCTAACCAGTGATCAGACACAGGGGTAAGGGGTTGACACTACTGTATGGTGAATATACCAGTCTAACCAGTGATCAGACACAGGGGTAAGGGGTTGACACTATGGTGAATATACCAGTCTAACCAGTGATCAGACACAGGGGTAAGGGGTTGACACTATGGTGAATATACCAGTCTAACCAGTGATCAGATACAGGGGTAAGGGGTTGACACTATGGTGAATATACCAGTCTAACCAGCGATCAGACACAGGGGTAAGGGGTTGACACTATGGTGAATATACCAGTCTAACCAGTGATCAGACACAGGGGTAAGGGGTTGACACTATGGTGAATATACCAGTCTAACCAGCGATCAGACACAGGGGTAAGGGGTTGACACTATGGTGAATATACCCGTCTAACCAGTGATCAGACACAGGGGTAAGGGGTTGACACTATGGTGAATATACCAGTCTAAACAGTGATCAGACACAGGGGTAAGGGGTTGACACTATGGTGAATATACCAGTCTAAACAGTGATCAGACACCCCCTGTGTCTGATCACTGGTGAATACGTTTGTGCAGCGCGGCGTATCGCCAGCTGCAAAAGATTCCTTCCTTGATTAACGGGTTGACACTACTAAAAAGTCATTTTTGGGCGTTGGAGTTAATTTGGACCCAAGAGATACTGGATATCTACCATGACCAACACACTTTAGGACATACCTGCACATTATGCGGCCCGGGGGCCAAATGCGGCCCTTTGGCTGACTTTGACCGGCCCGGGGACCACCAGTGGTCCTTGAGAGAGTTCCAAGTTAAATATGGAAAGTTGGTTAACCAGATGTAACTCTTTGAGAGTTAAAATATTCATCATCTGAATTAGCCCAAATTCAATCAGAGAATGGTCATTTTTGTTATCCTGTTTTGTTTCTCAAATCCAGCCTGGAATTGTGGACAAAAACAAAAGAAATCTTGAAGAAAGTTTTGGCATCTGTGGGGCTAAAATGTCATCAAATGGTGGTCCGTGGCTCAAATACTGAATAAATAGTGGGCTACGGTGTCAAAATGGTTGGTCTTACTCTTACTTTTATCTTGAAATTAAATTAATATTTTGTAGACTTTAGTTCAGCCTTTAGTCTTGGCTTCTCCACAATATTTTATGTAACTCATTTGGCCCCTTGGGAAAAAAAAAATAATTGCCCACCCCTGCTTTAGGATATGCAACTAGACCAGTTTTATTATGGAAATATTTAAATCTCAACCTGTTTGGGTGTCAATCAAATCTCGAGGAAGAAAAAAAAAGGTGTGGATTTGATGTTTCATTCAGATCAAGTTGAGCACCATTTCTCTTTCTCATTTTTATGAGGAACATTAGGCTACATTATGAGGAGGAACATTAGGCTACATTATGAGGAGGAACATTAGGCTACATTATGAGGAGGAACATTAGGCTACATTATGAGGAGGAACATTAGGCTACATTATGAGGAGGAACATTAGGCTACATTATGAGAGAGGAACATTAGGCTACATTATGAGGGAGGAACATTAGGCTACATTATGAGGAGGAACATTAGGCTACATTATGAGGAGGAACATTAGGCTACATTATGAGGAGGAACATTAGGCTACATTATGAGGAGGAACATTAGGCTACATTATGAGGAGGAACATTAGGCTACATTATGAGGAGGAACATTAGGCTACATTATGAGGAGGAACATTAGGCTACATTATGAGGAGGAACATTAGGCTACATTATGAGGAGGAACATTAGGCTACATTATGAGGAGGAACATTAGGCTACATTATGAGGAGGAACATTAGGCTACATTATGAGGAGGAACATTAGGCTACATTATGAGGAGGAACATTAGGCTACATTATGAGGAGGAACATTAGGCTACATTATGAGGAGGAACATTAGGCCACATTATGAGGAGGAACATTAGGCCACATTATGAGGAGGAACATTAGGCTACATTATGAGGAGGAACATTAGGCTACATTATGAGGAGGAACATTAGGCTACATTATGAGGAGGAACATTAGGCTACATTATGAGGAGGAACATTAGGCTACATTATGAGGAGGAACATTAGGCTACATTATGAGAGAGGAACATTAGGCTACATTATGAGGAGGAACATTAGGCTACATTATGATGCGTTGCTTTCTGAATTCATGCATGAACCTGCAAACTGTAATTCCTGCATGCGCCATTCCTATTAAAGTCAAAGTCGTCAGATTAGTCACTCACGTTACCGCAGTGAAATTAGTTCTCCGCTTTTGACCCATCTCTTGGAGCGGTGAGCTGCAGCGTGCGCCGCGCTGGAGGAATCATTAGTTGATTTGACCCCCAATCCATCCCTTTGATACTGAGTGCCAAGCAGGGAGGTGGTCCGGGGACCACCTGTGGTCCCTGAGAGGGTTCCAGGTGGTCCCCAGCTAAGTTGGTTAACCCGATGTAACTCTTGAGAGCGTAAAAATGAAACCAAATGGCGGGTCCATTTGGTTTCATTTTTACGCTCTCAAGAGTTAAAATATTCATCTGACACCATTTGATTACATTTTCACACCAAAGACGTAAAATTAAAGAATTATTTTGATTTTGTCCACAATTCCAGGCTGTATTTTGCAAAACAGTGTAAACTTCTTAATTAATATTTTTACACTCTCAAGAGTTAAATCTGGTTTAACCAACTTTCCATCATTTAGCCTGGGGACCACCTGGAACCTTCTCAAGGACCACTGGTGGTCCCCGGACCGCTGGTTGAAAACCCCTGACCTAACCCTAGGGCATTAATTTAAGGCCAATCATTAAGGCCAATCATCATTGCACTAATTAAATGCATCATTTTGTAATGATGTACATGATAATGAGTCTATGGAGTTTAATGTGTCTTCACTGCACTTTACAGCCATCCAGATCTATCGACTTTAAATTCTCTCTTTTCTTTGCAGGCGAGCTGCCGGCCGGCCAGACAGACAGACAGACAGACAGACAGACAGACAGACAGACAGACAGACAGACAGACAGACAGACAGACACATATCATTTTATGCTTTTACTTTTTATTTTGGTATAATTCTGGGTCTAATTCAGGAGTCGTTCCACGAAAGCAGCAGCAAAGTGAAAAGATGTTTTTCTTCAACTGAAATGTCGCCTTTAAATAATATGTAAACATCACATGGGTTTTATCTTCATATCGGAAATTATCTTTCTTTCTTTCACACCCCACTCCCTATTTTCTCCATGTTTTCATGTCACTAATGGTCTTCGATGAAAGTGAACTTGAGATATGGCTATTAAAAATATACAGAAATCCATAAGAGATGCCATTAACTGTCCTTATCTGTGCTTTATTATTGGTCATGTTTAGTTTTTGAATAAATAGATGATTGAAGAATCACTTCATCATATTCAGTGTATCTTCATATAACAGGTCCTCACTAATGTACATCAGGGGTTTTCAACAGGTGGTCCGGGGACCACCAGTGGTCCCTGAGAGGGTTCCAGGTGGTCCCCAGCTAAGTTGGTTAACCAGATGTAACTCTTGAGAACGTAAAAATGAAACCAAATGGACCCTTGCGGGTCCATTTGGTTTCATTTTTACACTCTCAAGGGTTAAAATATTCATCATCTGAATTAGCCATTTTGGAATGTATGTTTTGCTTGTTTTGTTTCCCAAATCCAGCCTGGAATTGTGGACAAAAGCAAAATAAATCTTTAGATTTGGGGTCTGTGGGGCTAACATATCCTCAAATGGTGGTCCGTGGCTCAAATGCTGAATAAATGGTGGTCCCTGGGATGAAAAAGTTTGAAAACCCCTAATGTAAATGATAAAATACCAGTATTTATTTCTCCTCAGTCTGTGTCTCACAGGAGAGCTGTGGACAGTTCACAAACTTCTTACAATGACATCATCAATGGTGGAATCCAAGCTAATAGAAACTGCAGGCTTTATATTCCTGAAAAGTCACAATGCAAACTGCCAGCCATCATTCTCCCATTAATGAAAATATACTGTAAATATATTTTTTCAAAACATTGTTTAGAAAAATCTGCAAAATGATGTCATTGGAGGACAGGTTTGTAAACTGTCCACAGCTCTCCTGTGAGACACAGACTGAGTAGAAAAATAAATGGTGGTCCCTGGGATGAAAAAGGTTGAAAACCAATGGTCTATAGTGTCTGAATCAACTGTGTTTGTTTATAGATCTGTTTTACTGCACAATGTAAGAATTAGAATTATCTTTTTATAATCACTGGAACATTTTTATTATTATTATTATTATTGTCCACATTTGGAATTACATAACGGTAACAACACAAAAATACATGAAAAGTGGTCATCCCTTTAATGTGTAAAAATGGGTAAAATGAAACCAAGTGGACCCTTATGGATGACCCGTTTGCCTTAATGTTATGCTTTTATGTCTAGAGAATGTTATAGATTTGGGATTTGTTTTGTTGATTATTTTTATTTTCCTATTGAAACCTTTTTTTTTATTATTCATGATAATCTGAATGCAGACATTTGTATTGGGACATTTTAAAAATTAAACTATTCGTTCATCAAATGTTACTTGTTTGTATCTCTGTTTTTATTTTTCACCCAGTGACTCCATGTCAGTCGATCCTTCCTGGTTTTCTTTATTTCATTGTGTGAAAGACTCCAGCTCCGTGCTGCTGCCCTGCTCCGCTCCGTGGTTTAGTGAAAAACAGATCTGCATTGTTTTTTGAAAAGTTGTGGTAATAAATAATGATCCAATATGATTAGGCACTAGGAAACACTTTCCATTAAAGGGGAACTCCACCCATTTTCCACATTTTACTATGTCATTAGTATACCCTAGAGGTGTTGGTAGACATGACAAAAAAGTGCCCCCATTCTGTGTTTCCAAGAAATGGAGGTCTGAAGAAAACCACTAACATGGTGAAACATCTTCAAGATGTATTTTCACCATGTTAATGGATTTCTTTAGACGCTTCTTTTTTCTGAGAGTGTACAAATGGAACCAATTTGGTTGCATTTGTACGCTCTCAGAAAAAATGTTGAAAATGGGTGGAATTCCCCTTTAAAAGGATCCCTGCCTAATCATACGATTACGCCTTAAAACATTATACTTGCATTCTATAACTAAAGAATACAGAATGAACTTTGTAAAGTCCATTTTATCCGTGTGGTGGGGGGCTCAGAGTGTTTCCACTAAGGTAAAGTCCATTTTATCCGTGTGGTGGGGGCTCAGAGTGTTTCCACTAAGGTAAAGTCCATTTTATCCGTGTGGTGGGGGGCTCAGAGTGTTTCCACTAAGGTAAGTAGGCTTTCTGATGACACAAGACGTGTTTATTTTGGTGAGTAGGTAAAACGTTCTTTATATATCCACTAGAGAAGAGAGGCTGGTCGGGTGCAGTAATGGCCGAATGCACGGAGACCAACAGAGCTCCAATGCCAGTCAGACTCAGAAGCAGTGGAGCTCTGGACCAGAGCTAATTAAAGCTGGGCTGTGCCTGAGTTCAAAGCATTGTCCTCAGCAAAGAAAACCAATGCAAATCCTAAAAGCATCTTGATACAGTCCATGCTTAGCATGCTGCCATTAAAGGGCAATTTCACTTTTTTTTTTTTTTTTTTTTTTTCAAAAAATGCCCTAAAAGAAAAATCATTAACATGGCGAAACACAAACTCCATTTCTAGGAAACAATATGAAGACAATGTGGAGATCTTTATCATGTCCACACAACATCTCTAAGGTATATTAATGACAGTAAAATGGGAATTCCACACTAAACTTGTGACCATGAATACCACAGAACAACACCACCCCTTTTTAAAGTAAAGTAAAGTAAAGTAACTAGTTACTTTTTCACATAGGTAACTATAACTATAATCCCCTTAGTTTTTTTTCAGCCACCATGAGCACGGACACAGGAATCCACTTCTGCAGTTAAGAATACACTTGTTTACAATGTCAGCCACCCTGTTCATTTTATCAAGACATTTAGAGACAAATATTCACTTCTCTAAAGTCAGAAGCAGCAGATCATAGTGGAGGTAAAAGGGAAAAGACATATACAAGGAGAGGGGAAAGGGGCTGGGTGTGGGAATCATGTTTTTACAGAGGCCAGGCTAGAATTGCAGCCGTCCGTAGGTGTCCTTTGAGAGTGGTTCTGAAGGAGTCAAGGGATTTGCATGTCTGAGTGACTGTTGGTAGGGCGTTCCCTACCAACATTAAGGCAGTATTTGGACAGGTACATGGTGGTATTTTGGTAGTTGACATTAGAGTGTGTACATCTTGCTACCGGGGGCCCGGAGGGTTTTCCAAATCACGTACTATACCTTTAAGGATATAGTATTTATACCATATAAACCAGTGATGCGATGAAACCTTTTCTGATTATCATTCTAACAGGTGTTGACCCAGACCTGCTGCCATTAAATGACGCCCAAGCGCTTCAAAACCTGGAAGAGCAGCTACAAAACACCCCTGAGCTCAAAAACCAACTGGTAAGATTTCAGTGTTTACTTGGAAACACAGACAGACCCTTTTTGATGGCTGCATGAGAGGAGTCTAGCTTTACCACACAACGGTGCCGTGCGGAAATGAGAGAAGAATTAAAAGTTAAAATGTGTCCTTCGTGCAACGTGTGGTGAGCTTGTAGATCAGTTGTATTTACCATGCACCACTGTCATACTATTGCCTCGTTCGCACTGCCTCTCAGAATATACAGTCCACAGCGACGTGCACACACGGACGCAAAAGGGGGCTACAGACCCTGCCCTGTAACATGTCTAAAACACAGAAGTGCCCTCTTACGGGAGGTTGCCCCTGCTCCCTTCCTAACACGCTGTCCACACGGACCTGCATTGACACTGCTCTGTTGACTAACTTTAATCTCAGTTTAATTTGATTTAAACCAAAAACATCAAAATGCATTGCTTTGATTTCCCGTTTTGTGTCTATAACTGCACACTGTATGGCAGATGGTCCTACAGTGATCATGGTTGTGCAGGTGTTTGTGCTAAGATAATTATGAATCATTCATTTGATCATGCAAGAGAGAACAGCTGACATCCACCACAGCAAGTAGGCTACAGGACCAGTGCAATAAAGGGAAAGTTTTACTGGACATTATTATGTGTCTAGCAGCAGCCCAATATGCAATATGTATTCTATATAAAAATAGGGCTGTTGAATGATTAAATGTTTTTTTATCAAATTAATTACATCTTCTAAATTAATTTAATCACCATTTGAACTATGTCCAAAATATGCCATGTTTTCCTGTACAGGATTTGAACATTTGAAAAAGAAACAGAATCTGGGAAAAGTATTTTTAAATACTTAAATACTTTTTAAAGTCCCCAATGCTTGTAGATTTTTTTTTTTACCAATGAGAAAATGCTCAGTGGTTTGAGTCAGTGTGCACATGAGTTAATTGCGTTATTTTTTTAAAAAATCAGATTAATCAACAAAATTAATTTAACTAATTAACTTTATTTTCAACAGCCTTAATAAAAATATAGATTTGTATTTTGAACTGTTTGATATCCATTTAGGTCCATGAGGGCTATCAAAAGGAATGTTCAATTATCATTTTTGGCCAATATTTGCAGCCCTACTAACCCTTATCTTACAGTGGCTCTAATCTCCCCCAGCAGATAATCGATTGCATTAATACTAAATCAAATTTTATTTTTTAAAGGGGATTCAGAGAACTACGAGTCAAGAGTGTTGTGGTTGGTAAGTTTATATTGAGATTCATCATCTCCCCCTTGGACTCACTTCCATTTGTATTGTGCTCAATAACTTTGTTCACTACAGCTACTCATAGAAACCTGTCATGGCCGTGTATGTGAAAGGTAGATTATTAAAATATATATGTATTGATTAAGGTATTGGTCCGTTTTATAGATAAAGATATGTATTGTTTCCTTCATGCTGAAACCTTGTATTTCCTTATTTTGCTCCCTTAACCATGTTAATTGTAAAAAGTCGGCCCCCATAGCGTCATTATGGTGGTAATTATCCCACCATAACGACGATATGAAAAGAGTTGAAGTGGTCCTTGATAATAATAATAATAATAATAAATAATAATAATAATAATAATAATAATAATCTTTATTTGTATAGCACCTTTCATGACATAAAATGCAGCTCAAAGTGCTTTACATTGCAATAGAGAAGAGGACAAAAAATAGTGGGTATAAATTAAAGAGATCATTAAAATACATCAAAGAAGCAGTACAGTGAGGACCTGAAATAAGGCATAAAATATAAAATCATAAAATATAGAATCACAGAGAATCAGTTAAAAGCAAGTGCATAAAAGTACGTCTTGAGTTGTGCTTTAAAAATGTCTACAGAGGCTGCCTGTCGAATGTATAATGGGAGTTTGTTCCACGCCGTCGGTCCATAGAAGCAAAAGGCTGCTTCACCGTGTTTTTTAGTTGCCATTTTAGGCACCGCAAGCAGGCCAGCAGTGGAAGACCTGAGGGGACGGCCTGGGACATACTTAGGCAGGCAGTCATGTAGGTAGGAAGGTGCAAGACCATTAAGCACTTTATAGACAAGTAAAAGAATTTTAAAATCAATTCTATACACAACCGGTAGCCAATGTAGTGAGGCTAGGACAGGTGTCCAATGTCCAAAGGTGTTGCACACCAAACATATTAACCCCCCCCCCCCACAAGTTCACAATGTGTTGCTTAGCCTATGCCTGACAGAATTCTCTATCTAAAAGTTTATTTAATATATAGGTGGACGGGCGAGGATGCAGCTGCGTAGTAAACAAACTGTTTTTGTCTTGTGTTCTTATTGTATTGTCTTATTTAAGGATATAGTATTTATACCATATAAACCAGTGATGTGATGAAACCTTTTCTGATTATCATTCTAACAGGTGTTGACCCAGACCTGCTGCCATTAAATGACGCCCAAGCGCTTCAAAACCTGGAAGAGCAGCTACAAAACACCCCTGAGCTCAAAAACCAACTGGTAAGATTTCAGTGTTTACTTGGAAACACAGACAGACCCTTTTTGATGGCTGCATGAGAGGAGTCTAGCTTTACCTCACAACGGTGCCGTGCGGAAATGAGAGAAGAATTAAAAGTTAAAATGTGTCCTTCGTGCAACGTGTGGTGAGCTTGTAGATCAGTTGTATTTTACCATGCACTACTGTCATACTATTGCCTTGTTCGCACTGCCTCTCAGAATATACAGTCCACAGCGACGTGCACACACGGACGCAAAAGGGGGCTACAGCCCCTGCCCTGTAACATGTCTAAAACACAGAAGTGCCCTTTTACGGGAGGTTGCCCCTGCTCCCTTCCTAACACGCTGTCCACACGGACCTGCATTGACACTGCTCTGTTGACTAACTTTAATCTCAGCTTAATTTGATTTAAACCAAAAACATCAAAATGCATTGCTTTGATTTCCCGTTTTGTGTCTATAACTGCACACTGTATGACAGATGGTCCTACAGTGATCATGGTTGTGCAGGTGTTTGTGCTAAGATAATTATGAATCATTCATTTGATCATGCAAGAGAGAACAGCTGACATCCACCACAGCAAGTAGGCTACAGGACCAGTGCAATAAAGGGAAAGTTTTACTGGACATTATTACGTGTCTAGCAGCAGCCCAATATGCAATATGTATTCTATATAAAAATAGGGCTGTTGAACGATTAAATGTTTTTTTTAATCAAATTAATTACAGCTCTAAATTAATTTAATCACCATTTGAACTATGTCCAAAATATGCCATGTTTTCCTGTACAGGATTTGAACATTTGAAAAAGAAACAGAATCTGGAAAAAGATCTGTTTATTTCTTAAATACTTAAATACTTCTTAAAGTTCCCAATGCTTGTAGATTTTTTTTTACCAATGCGAAAATGCTGGTTTAATTACTTGGTTTAAGACAGTGCCAATGCATTTTAAATAGTAAACTATATGAATTTCAAATCATCGGATTGTATCGCTAGATTGTCCATGTATCGTCTTGGACTGATCAACTAACAAATGTCAATTCATAGAGTGCTGGAGATTCATCATCTCCCCCTTGGACTCACTTCCATTTGTATTGTGCTCAATAACTTTGTTCACTACTCATAGAAACCTGTCATGGCCGTGTATGTGAAAGGTAGATTAAGGTAGATTTTATTATTAAAATATATATGTATTGATTAAGGTATTGGTCCGTTTTATAGATAAAGATATGTATTGTTTCCTTCATGCTGAAACCTTGTATTTCCTTATTTCACTCCATTTTAAAAAGTCGGCCCCCATAGCGTCATTATGGTGGTAATTATCCCACCATAACGACAATATGAAAAGAGTTGAAGTGGTCCTTGATGTCCAAAGGTGTTGCACACCAAAAATATTAACCCCCCCTTCTCACAAGTTCACAATGTGTTGCTTAGCCTATGCCGTAGAAAAACTTCTTGGCAAAACAAGAAAGTGGCCGCACACACCAGTAGCCAAAGTGCCAATATATTTATTTAGGACATAGCAGTAGAATGAATCCAACGTTTCGGCGGTTAAGCCTTCATCAGGGAATACAGAGCACATAATGGTTCACACTTAAATAAGGTGCCAGGAAGTGATGTAACCAATCAGAAGGGGGTAGGGAAACACAGGTTTCTGTGATTAGTCATCAGTTCATCTTTTGATATGTCAGCTTTAAAAATAGAACATATACATATCATTATGCAGAACCATACAGAAATAGACAATATGTCATACAAGTAAATACAATACAATCAAAGTTCATAGAGATATATAAATTGACAATCATGTCCTGAGGGTAGACCAGAGTGCCCCTATTTTTATTCAATGGAGCCTGGGGTAGGCCACCTGCAGGTGAAAAAGGGGACAGTGATATAAAGATTAAAAAAGTTCATAGTTAAAAGAATACTATATATCAAAAAGGTCTGAATATATACACTTTTTTACAAAAAAGATTTAAGATCAAAGTCTATATTGAGGCCGAGTGGAGAAAGTGTTTTTAAAGACTGGATCCAAAAAGCCTCTCGTTTAAGTAAAAGTTGATCAATCTCCCCTCCTCTTCTAGGTACAGACACTTTTTCTATGCCTATGTAATGGAGAGAGGATACTGGGTGGTGGGTGGCTTCCACAAAATGAGCGGCAACAGGGTATGCTTAGCCTATGCCTGACAGAATTCTCTATCTAAAAGTTTATTTAATAGCGGTATATAGGATACTTTGTTAACAAATTACAAAATATAATCTGCTAGCAGGAATATTGGTTTGTTTAGAAAAAGTGTCATTCTCAGGTTGTCAACTATGTATCGGCTTAAGAGTCGGCCCGGCTGAACTTATTGTAGGGCCAGCCTCAACATTTTAGGCCCAATTAAAGCTCTACATTGTACCACAGGTTACTCTTGTATTTTGTGAAAAGTATTTTTTTGTGTCTGTGTGTTTTAGCGGCTGTGCGGCGTAATCCGCCATCGCCTCGTGATACAGACCAAGAGATCGAAAAATACATCACTAAATGGCTGCAATGACGGAGAGGGTGGACGGGCGAGGATGCAGGGGAGAAGGCAGAATGCAGGGGAGCCTGCAGATCAGACAGCTGGGTTGTAAGCAAACTGTTTTTGTCTTGTGTTCTTATTGTATTATCTTATTGTATGGTCTTCTTTTTAGCAGCTGTTGCCACATCTTCTAGAGCAGGGGTTTTCAACCTTTTTGATACCAGGGCCCACTATTTATTCTGAATTCAAGCCAGAGACAACCCTTTGATGACATTTTAGCCCACAGACCCCAAAACTAAAGATTTATTTTGGTTTTGTACACAATTCCAGGCTGGATTTAGGAAACCAAACATTCCAACATACAGATCAAAATGAACATTCCTCTTCTACATTCTCTAGGTGTGTAGACTTCGGCTTGATTTCCTGTAGTTACTGGTGATTTCCTGGTCCACAAGACACTACCAAAATACCACCAGGTACCGGCCCAAACTCCACACTACCAAAATACCACCAGGTACCTGCCCAAACTCCACACTACCAAAATACCACCAGGTACCTGTCCAAACTCCACACTACCAAAATACCACCAGGTACCGGCCCAAACTCCACACTACCAAAATACCACCAGGTACCTGTCCAAACTCCACACTACCAAAATACCACCAGGTACCGGCCCAAACTCCAAATACTTCCTTTATGTCAACCATGTCCACTCCCACAACACCAGAGGGAGTTGCAACCCAGATTCGGCACAAACAAGGGACTTCATTCCATTCGCTCATTAGCCACAAAAATGTAACCCTACCACCAGTCAATAAGACATGTGAATCCCTTGACTCCTAAAAACACTCTCAATGGGTACATAGTCCATACGGGCGGCTGCAATTCTTAACTGGCCTCTGTAAAACAAAATGCATATATATGCAATATAATTCCCCCACCCACCCTCTTTCCCCTCTTTGTATATTTCTCTCTTCCCTTTTTTCCTCCACTTTGATTTTACCTTCACTATGATTTGCTGCTCCTGGATTTACAGAAGTAATTATTTTGTATGTCTATATAGCTTGATGAAATGAACAACCCTATTTTAAACAAGTGTATTCTGAACTAGTGTGTCTAATCACAGCTATTCATCAGATTTGTTGTAGTTGTGCTTGAATTGTACTGAAAATCTCCAAGCTGTTTTGTTGCAGTGTATACTTGACTTACCGTATCGTACCGTAACTCTCCATTTCTGAAATAACATTTTCTTTGATTCATTCATCAATCAATCTATGTGTGTGTGTGTTTATGTGTGTGTGCGTGCGCGTGCGTGCGTGTGCGCAGGACACAGTAGCACCAGGTGGAGAGGACAGGAAGATGAAGAAAGCCAAGTACACTCTGAACGACACAGGTCTGCTGGGTGATGACATGGAATACATCACACTTGTGAGTAGTACACAGAGAGTACCAGTGTACACTTAAACTGAAATATTATTATACTGGCTGTACTTCACACTAGTTAGTATACTGTAGGTCCTAACTTAGCCCATAACACAAAGACTGTTTCCCTTGCTTATATAACGGTGCAGACCGTCATTATTATCCAAATAGGCCCCGCCATTGACGGGTTGGACCGTCATAAAAGCTTTATTATTGATATATATATATATATATATATATATATATATATATATATATATATATATATATATATATATATATACAGAGAGAGAGAGAGACCTAACCCTAACCCACTTATAACAATAAGACAACCTGATTAATGGGACGGATTACTGAATATTAGAATATGGAACAGGTGGCATAGAGTAACATTCAACTAAATTGAATTCCTGTTGGTAAATATACAGTATTTATTGTTGTTGTTGCTGAGTGACTGCATATATGAGTTGGTTGTTTTTTTATTTTTTGTTTTTTTTCTCTCCATTTCTGTCAATTATTAATTGCCGTGTCTGATAATCCCATGTGGGAAGGGACAAGAAATTGTTCGGACACATAAATATTCATTCAGTCATTCATTCCTTCTTATGAATGAAAATTCATTCATTCTTTCATTCAATGAATCTAAGACAACTAGAATCTTCTGATAACAATGTGTTTAATGATTAATCTCCCATCACAATTGTACCAAGTATTCCTGTATAGTTGTGAAGGATAAAATTGTCAATAGAGGGTGTGCATGTGACATCATCATCATGTACCCAGGGGTTACTGACAGTTATATAGTATTTTTTCACTGTTTTTTAAGTGATATCATTGCTTCTGGGAGGTTCATGGAACAACATATTATTTTGTTCATCTCATCTCATCTCTCTCTCTGTGTCTCTGTGTCTCTCTGTCTCTGTCTCTCTCTCTCTCTCTCCTCTCTCTCTCTCTCTCTCTCTCTCTCTCTCTCTCTCTCTCTCTCTCTCTCTCTCTCTCTCTGTGTGTGTGTCTCTCTCTCTCTGTGTCTCTCTCTGTGTCTCTCTCTCTCTCTGTGTCTCTCTCTCTGTCTCTGTCTCTGTCTCCTCTCTCTCTCTCTCTCTCTCTCTCTCTCTCTCTCTCTCTCTCTCTCTCTCTCTCTCTCTCTCTCTCTCTCTCTCTGTGTGTGTGTCTCTCTCTGTGTCTCTCTCTGTGTCTCTCTCTCTCTCTCTCTGTCTCTCTCTGTGTCTCTCTCTCTCTCTGTGTGTGTCTCTCTCTCTCCCTCTCTCTCTCTCTCTCTCTCTCTCTCCAGGGACCTGGTCGTGCAGGTCTCCCCGAGGCTAAATGTGTGGTGATTGTACGAGTGAAACCCAGTTAAACCTCTGTGTGGGCTGTAGCGCCCCTTCCAAGCAGGGAATCTGTTACCTAAACTAAAGAGCTTGGCAGTTCCACTGAACATTTTACATTTTAGCAGTGAGTCCAGAGTCTCTGATGTGACCGTTATAGATCATTATAGACAACAGTTCCACTCAACATTTTAGATTTTAGCAGTGAGTCCAGAGTCTCTGATGTGACCGTTATAGATCATTATAGACAACAGTTCCACTCAACATTTTAGATTTTAGCAGTGAGTCCAGAGTCTCTGATGTGACCGTTATAGATCATTATAGACAACAGTTCCACTCAACATTTTACATTTTAGCAGTGAGTCCAGTGTCTCTGATGTGACCGTTATAGATCATTATAGACAACAGTTCCACTCAACATTTTAGATTTTAGCAGTGAGTCCAGTGTCTCTGATGTGACCGTTATAGATCATTATAGACAACAGTTCCACTCAACATTGTGTCTCTGATGTCATCAATAATACTTCCTGGACTACCATTCCCATAATGCTTTGGTCAGACTACTTGTAAACACACTGAGGGTTTTATGAAAAACAGTGTAGTTCTTATCGCTGTGTCATCCATGGTAACAGTCTCTGTGTTGAGTTGTGCTTTTATTGTGAAATGTTGGGAGGGTTTGTACTGCACATACTTGTACAATGTACAGTACATACTGTAGCAGCGGTGGGCAATTATTTTTCCCAAGGGACCAAATGAGATACATAAAATATTGTGGAGGACCAAGACTAAAGGCTGAACTAAAGTCTGTGTAATATTAATTTAATTTCAAGATAAAAGTATAAATAAGACCAACCATTTTGACACCAGGGCCCACTATTTATTCAGAACTTGAGCCACGGGGGACCACTATTTAATGACATTTTAGCCCCACAGACCCCAAAACTAAAGATTTATTTTGTTTTTGCCCACAATACCAGGCTGGATTTCACAAACAAACCAGTCAAACATACAGATCAAAATTACCATTAATTATTTTACATTCTCTGATTATGTAGACTTTGGGCTAATTCACATGATGAATATTCTACCTTTTCATTGCGGGTCCATTTGGTTTCATGTTTACGCTCTCAAAGAGTTACATCTGGTTAGCAAACTTTCCATATTTAACTGGAATTCTCTCAAGGACCTCTGGTGGTCCCTGGACCACTGTTTGAAAACCATGGTACCCTTTCACAGGCCGGTCAGAGTCAGCCAAAGAGTTGCATTTGGCCCCGGGCTGCATAATGCCCTACTGTAGCCTACATCGTTCCTAATGCCCAGGTATGCACTGTAACCTACATCGTTCCTAATGCCCAGGTATGTACTGTAACCTACATCGTTCCTAATGCCCAGGTATGTACTGTAACCTACATCGTTCCTAATGCCCAGGTATGTACTGTAACCTACATCGTTCCTAATGCCCAGGTATGTACTGTAACCTACATCGTTCCTAATGCCCAGGTATGTACTCTATTCTACATCGTTCCTAATGCCCAGGTATGTACTGTAACCTACATCGTTCCTAATGCCCAGGTATGTACTGTAGCCTACATCGTTCCTAATGCCCAGGTATGTACTGTAGCCTACATCGTTCCTAATGCCCAGGTACTGTATGTACTCTATTCTACATCGTTCCTAATGCCCAGGTATGTACTGTAGCCTACATCGTTCCTAATGCCCAGGTATGTACTGTAACCTACATCGTTCCTAATGCCCAGGTATGTACTGTAGCCTACATCGTTCCTAATGCCCAGGTATGTACTGTAACCTACATCGTTCATAATGCCCAGGTATTTACTCTATTCTACATCGTTCCTAATGCCCAGGTATGTACTGTATTCTACATCGTTCCTAATGCCAGGTATGTACTGTATTCTACATTGTTCATGAACGTCAGGGGTCTTTGGAGATGTGTGTGCGTGTGTTACTGTCCCTGTACAGCTGACCATCAACATAGAGCTTATCGACTGAAATGAGGGCTTTTTAGTTATCCTCCCGAATTGTTTTCTTATGGGAAATAGGATTTTGCGCCTCTCCAAACCTTCATGAACTTTCAACCGTAGTTAGACATATGTAACTAAATGATAGAATACAGTACACTGTACCTTATCATTTAGTTTCAATGTCAGTCTGATCAATACTGACAAAAAGATCTTCACCACTTTTCTACTCTGTTAACCAAACCTATTCAGTCTCAGATATATGAGAGTAAAGTGATGAGTTTAATTTTTGTGTAGTTGTTTTTTTTTTTACTTGTGTTTGATTACTAACTTAGTGTGTTCTAGTCAGTCAGTCAGTCTGTTAGTTTGACCTGTCTTACTCCCTGTCAGCTGACTTCCATCTGACTGTTTGACCTGTCTTACTCCCTGTCAGCTAGACTTCCATCTGACTGTTTGACCTGTCTTACTCCCTGTCAGCTGACTTCCATCTGACTGTTTGTCTCGTAGATAAACTCTTGAGGCTGTTGGCAAAAGTTAAGCCTGCTGTTTCCTTTCACGATTTTGAACGCCTTATCCATGCTTTTATTTCAACCCGACTCTTTACTGTGGTTCCCCAAGGCTGTCTGGGCCGATTACAGCTGGTCCAACATGCAGCCGCTCTCCTCTCCACAGACACACAGAAACACCATCATATCTCCCTGATTCTCTCCTGCCTACACTGAGGTCGACTGATCAACAACTCCACAAGATCCTTAAATCCAAACTAAAATCTCAGGGAGATAAATGGTTCTCTGTTGTGCCACCCACACTGTGGACCCAGATAGCGAAATGAATTGATTCAACGTTGAATTTTGGTTGAATCAATGCAAAATGCATTGATTCAACGTTGAATTTTGGTTGAATCAATGCATGTTGCTATCTGGGGAATGAACCTCAGGTCAGGGCCTGTGCCTGATAATAATGTTATTGTAAACGATTCAGGTGTTTAGACATTGCTGTTTACAATGATAAGCAGACCTGGATGTAATGTAGGACTACATAATGACATCTTGGCCCTGTAGCAGCCAACATGCCCATATATAGATGTAATCTAGGACTACATGACATCTTGGCCCTGTAGCAGCCAACATGCTCATATAGATGTAATCTAGGACTACATAATGACATCTTGGCCCTGTAGCAGCCAACATGCCCATATATAGATGTAATCTAGGACTACATAATGACATCTTGGCCCTGTAGCAGCCAACATGCCCATATATAGATGTAATCTAGGACTACATAATGACATCTTGGCCCTGTAGCAGCCAACATGCCCATATATAGATGTAATCTAGGACTACATAATGACATCTACCTGTAGCAGCCAACATGCCCATATATAGATGTAATCTAGGACTACATAATGACATCTTGGCCCTGTAGCAGCCAACATGCCCATATATAGATGTAATCTAGGACTACATAATGACATCTTGGCCCTGTAGCAGCCAACATGCCCATATATAGATGTAATCTAGGACTACATAATGACATCTACCTGTAGCAGCCAACATGCCCATATATAGATGTAATCTAGGACTACATAATGTCATCTTGGCCCTGTAGCAGCCCATATAGGGCCTAGGCTTGGTTCTATTGTGGTTCTTTGTGTAAAAAATCAGTCAGAATCTATTGGCAGATATGACCAGGGCCGGATTTAGCCAGCCCTACTAGGGTGGGCTGAAAGAATGGCAGGGTGTATGGGCAACTCAACCCTAACCCTCAAACAAAGTTTTTATATGAAGCAGTGGTTTTCAACCCTTCTGACACCAGGGCCCACTATTTATTCGGCATTTGAGCCAGGGTGGACCACCAGTTGATGACATTTTAGACCCACAGACCCCAAAACTAAAGATTTATTTTGCTTTTGTCCACAATTCCAGGCTGGATTTGTGGAAAAAACAGTCAAACATACAGATCAAAATGACCATTAATCTTCTACATTCTCTAGTTGTGTAGACCTGGGATAATTCACATGATGAATATTTTAACTCTTGAGAGTGTAAACATGAAACCAAATGGACCCGCAAGGGTCCATTTGGTTTCATGTTTACGCTCTCAAAGAGTTACATCTGGTTAACCAACTTAACATTATTTATTCTGGGGACCACCTGGAATCCTCTCAAGTACCACTGGTGGTCCCCAGACTACTGGTTGAAAACCACTGATATTACCTTTCATTGGGTGGGCAGGATGCACGTTTGGGTGGGCTCTGCCCACCGCTGCCCCCCTCTTTAGTTTTGGGTGTGAGGGGTGAAACTGTCATCAACTGGTCCATAGCTCAAATGCTGAATAAATTGTGGGCCCTGGCATCAAAAAGGTTGAAAACCCCTGATTAAGACCATTCACCATTCTTATAATTGTTATTTTTCTGCAGTAAAATCAGTAGAATCACGGGGATATATAGGATGCTGTACCATCATCTTATGGTCATTGCACAAACATGACTTGATGATTATTAATAATAATAGTATTGATAATAACAATAATATCAATAATAATAAGGGTAACAATAATAATAGTTGTTATTATTATTTGTGTAAGTCACTATTCCATCAGAAAGCTAAATGAAGGAACCAAATGGACCCAGACCCTTGGCCTGTAACTCTGAGTTTACAAATGTTCATCTCTGCACTAATCAGAGATGAACTAGACTAATGCTTGTCAAACTGGGGGTCCTTGAAAATGAAAGGTGTTGAGAATCACTGCTAGAGGGGGTCTGTGGGCCGATTTGGGGGTCTCTGACATGAAAGAGTTTGGGGACCACTGGATTGGACTTTTGCTGTGGGGTTTGTTTAGCCAAGAGTCCATTATGATTAACAACTGAATAAATATATTGTATTGTATAAAATATTTTGTAATTGCTGTTAAGTGCATTATTTAAACTACTGATTCCCAAAGTGAGGTCCAGGGACTGATTATCTCTTCAAATGGGGGTCTGTGGGCTAAGCAGTGTCAGTTTGGGGGTCCTTGACATGAAAAGGTTTGGGGTCCAGTGATTTAAAATCCACTTTAAAGTGTTTGTTGAAGTTTATCTACATTCACAGCTAATGTAGGTTTTGCTGCCGTCTGGTGGTGACAACGGACAACTGCACCATGCTATAGCGCTGTTGAAACTCACATGTACAAATACATTGTTTTCAACGAGGGCGGCGCAAATAAGAGCTGTTTTAGGCCTGTGTACAACATGACAACTGATTTAAACTGTTTTAGGCCTGTGTACAACATGACAACTGATTTAAACTGTTTTAGGCCTGTGTACAACATGACAACTGATTTAAACTGTTTTAGGCCTGTGTACAACATGACAACTGATTTAAACTGTTTTAGGCCTGTGTACAACATGACAACTGATTTAAAGTGATGTACAATAACGTTTAAAGTCTCTGCTCTGTCTATGTTGCACTAATACTTCAAAACGATACAAGGATTTAAAGTGTATCTACATTTTACAGTAGGTTTTGCATCATGCTCTGGCGCTGATGTTGGCGCCATCTGTGGTCACATTTTAATATAAAGACTTCCGGTTGTGTTCTGCCCACATGCGTGACCTCATGGAATTCTGTGACTCGGCACTGTGCAGATCTACAAACCCACAACATGTCTCTAATAAAGCTGGTTGTTTGCTTGTAGCTCTGATGTTGGCGCCACCTGGGGTCACATTTTATTATAGAGACTTCCGGTGGATTGCCTATACTGCGGCTGCGCAATCATAGCGTCAGAGTAGCGACATTGAGGGGTCAGAAACTGAGCTGCAGTTCATGCTCCCTGAATAGGGACAAACTGGAGTTGGAAATACATTGTTTTCAACGGGGGCGACGCAAAGCAAAGCTGTATTAGGCCTGTGTACAACATGACAACCGATTTAAAGTGATGTACAATAACATTTAATGTCTCTGCACTGTTTATTATTCACTATTGGAGCTGCCAGACTAGCATGCTAGCATGCTAACCAGATGTAAACAGAAACGGTCAGAATAAAGGGGACTTCCGGTGTGTTACACTGAGATCTGTGACCTGTCGGATTCTGTCCGCATGCACTGTCGTCGAAGATAGCCGAAAGACCTCGGCTATTTTCGGAGCGCGGTCCTGTCGTACGGTCGACATATGAACAGAACCACACAATAGTGTCAGAGCAGCGACAATGAGGGTCAGAAACTGAGCTGTTGTTAACGCTGCCTGAATAGGGACAACCTGGAGTTGGAAATACATAGTTTTCAACGATGGCGGCGCAAACAAGAGCTGTTTTAGGCCTGTGTGCAACATGACAACAGATTTAAAGTGATGTACATTAACGTCTGAAGTCTCTGTACGGTTTATGTTTCACTATTACTACAAAACGATCTATAAAAAAGGGGATTAAGCTCCTTAAACATGGACTGTTGCCTGAGTTAAACATAGCAGATTCTCACACACAAAGCGAGGCTTTGGTGCCCTCCTGTGGAGAACTGGAGAACTGCAGAATGGATGATTAAAACAAAAACGGCATACAATGTTTAATGGTTTTATATACCTTGTAAAAGATTAATGTATTTTATATGGCGTTAATAACAGTAATAGTAACGGCATCATGTTTAATGTGTTTCAAATTACTTCTAAAACTCATAGCCCACTCATGGCCCACATAAATATTATGGCCGTCAGGGATGACAATAGTGAACAGTAACATTTTTTAAAGGGGAATTCCACCCATTTTCAAAAAAATCCTGAGAGGATACAAATGTGAACCAAATGGACCTTAGCGGGTCCATTTGGTTCCATTTGTACCCTCTCAGGAAAAAATGGTCTGAATGAAAAATCTTTAACATGGTGAAATACATCTTGATGATGTCATCGGATGTATTTCAACATGTTAATGTTTTTTCAGTTTTTTTTTTTTTTTAGTTAATACAGAATTGGGGGAACTTTTTTATCATGTCCACACACAACATCTCTAAGGTATTTTAATGCCATTAAAATGTTGAAAATGGGTGGAGTTCCCCTTTAATGTGTTTCAAATTAATTCTAAAACTCATAGCCTGTACATAAATATTATGGCCGCCCGGGATGACAATAGAGAACACAGTGTAACAGGAACGTCATGTTTCTTCTTTGGGTTCATGTTTCCGGTCGGACATGTTTGAGTGTAACTCCGTCTCCCAGAAGTTAGATCTGCAGGTTCGTATCAAACAATAAGGAGCTAATCAAAGATTGCCGTAGATCTGTGGTAGTGGCAGCGGCTGTAACTATAGCTTATCAATTAGATGTTCAAATGATCAAATGTTAATCATGCTAATCAGGGCTCTGGGCTTTAGTAAGCAGACAAAGCAAGCAGCAGAGCCTTAGAAATAGACAGAGTTGCGACATTGAGGGGACAGAAAATAGTCTGGTCACGTGGTTCTAGTACTCGCGCGAGCCCATAGGCTCCAATGCATTCAGTAACTTCCGGCTGTCACTATTTGTTGTCACTATCTAATAGTCTATGTAGAGGAGCCGCCATTGGACTGGCGCCATGGAGTGAACAGAGTTGGCGTAACTCTGTATTTCCAAGGCTCTGGGAGCAAACAGCTCCTCTACGTGCGTCCACAGCCATCTAATAGAAGAGTGGCGACATTGAGGGGTCAGAAACTAAGTGCACAAGCTGCTGTTCATTATGCAGTCTGAATAGGGACAAACTGGAGATGGAAATACATTGTTTTCAACGAGGGCGACGCAAATAAGAGTTATTTTAGGCATGTGTACAACATGTCAACTGTTTAAAGTACTGTACAGTAACAACTACATATGTTGTACTATAGCTACAAAACGATCTAAAATAAAGGGATTTAACATCATTAAAGCTGGGCTGTGCCTGAGTTCAAAGCATTGTCCTCAGCAAAGAAAACCAATGCAAATCCTAAAAAGCATCTTGATACAGTCCATGCTTAGCATGCTGCCATTAAAGGGCAATTCCACCTTTTTTCTCAAAAAATGCCCTAAAAGAAAAATCATTAACATGGCGAAACACAAACTCCATTTCTAGGAAACAATATGAAGACAATGTGGAGATCTTTATCATGTCCACACAACATCTCTAAGGTATATTAATGACAGTAAAATGGGAATTCCACACTAAACTTGTGACCATGAATACCACAGAACAACACCACCCCCTTTTTAAAGTAAAGTAAAGTAAAGTAACTAGTTACTTTTTCACAGAGGTAACTATAACTATAATCCCCTTAGTTTTTTTTCAGCCACCATGAGGACGGACACAGGAATCCACTTCTGCAGTTAAGAATACACTTGTTTACAATGTCAGCCACCCTGTTCATTTTATCAAGACATTTAGAGACAAATATTCACTTCTCTAAAGTCAGAAGCAGCAGATCATAGTGGAGGTAAAAGGGAAAAGACATATACAAGGAGAGGGGAAAGGGGCTGGGTGTGGGAATCATATTTTTACAGAGGCCAGGCTAGAATTGCAGCCGTCCGTAGGTGTCCTTTGAGAGTGGTTCTGAAGGAGTCAAGGGATTTGAATGTCTGAGTGACTGTTGGTAGGGCGTTCCCTACCAACATTAAGGCAGTATTTGGACAGGTACATGGTGGTATTTTGGTAGTTGACATTAGAGTGTGTACATCTTGCTACCGGGGGCCCGGAGGGTTTTCCAAATCACGTACTATACCTTTAAGGATATAGTATTTATACCATATATAAACCAGTGATGCGATGAAACCTTTTCTGATTATCATTCTAACAGGTGTTGACCCAGACCTGCTGCCATTAAATGACGCCCAAGCGCTTCAAAACCTGGAAGAGCAGCTACAAAACACCCCTGAGCTCAAAAACCAACTGGTAAGATTTCAGTGTTTACTTGGAAACACAGACAGACCCTTTTTGATGGCTGCATGAGAGGAGTCTAGCTTTACCACACAACGGTGCCGTGCGGAAATGAGAGAAGAATTAAAAGTTAAAATGTGTCATTCATGCAACGTGTGGTGAGCTTGTAGATCAGTTGTATTTACCATGCACTACTGTCATACTATTGCCTCGTTCGCACTGCCTCTCAGAATATACAGTCCACAGCGACGTGCACACACGGACGCAAAAGGGGGCTGCAGCCCCTGCCCTGTAACATGTCTAAAACACAGAAGTGCCCTCTTACGGGAGGTTGCCCCTGCTCCCTTCTTTAACACACTGTCCACACGGACCTGCATTGACACTGCTCTGTTGACTAACTTTAATCTCAGTTTAATTTGATTTAAACCAAAAACATCAAAAACATCAAAATGCATTGCTTTGATTTCCCGTTTTGTGTCTATAACTGCACACTGTATGACAGATGGTCCTACAGTGATCATGGTTGTGCAGGTGTTTGTGCTAAGATAATTATGAATCATTTGATCTTGCAAGAGAGGACAGCTGACATCCACCACAGCAAGTAGGCTAGAGGACCAGTGCAATAAAGGGAAAGTTTTACTGGACATTATTACGTGTCTAGCAGCAGCCCAATATGCAATATGTATTCTATATAAAAATAGGGCTGTTGAATGATTAAATGTTTTTTTATCAAATTAATTGCAGCTTCTAAGTAAGGGATAACACCTGACGAACTGGTGATTTGTTTCCTATTAACTGACCGAGGTTCAGCCGAGGTCAGTTAGTTAGGAAACAAATCACCCGTTCGAAGGGTGTTATCCCACTTATTACATGGCTTACGTCAGTGGTTTTCAACCAGTGGTCCGAGGACCACCAGTGGTCCTTGAGAGGGTGACGGCAACAGCATGTAAACAACCAAATACGTAGCTAACCAAATGGACCCGCTAACGGCATGTAAACAACCAAATACGTAGCTAACCAAATGGACCCGCTAACGGCGTGCTGGAACTAAATGCAGAAGCGCACCGCGGATTGATATGAACACAGCTGTTTGCACTTTGGGGACCTTGATTATGCAGCGGTCAAATATAGCGCGGAGCGGTGAATTATAGTGTAATATGTCACCGCTCACATGACCAGAACGCTGGCTTCTGATTGGAGCATTCATTCAAGCCATGTAATAAATTAATTTAATCACCATTTGAACTATGTCCAAAATATGCCATGTTTTCCTGTACAGGATTTGAACATTTAAAAAAGAAACAGAATCTGGGAAAAGTATTTCTTAAATACTTAAATACTTTTTAAAGTCCCCAATGCTTGTAGATTTTTTTTACCAATGAGAAAATGCTCAGTGGTTTGAGTCAGTGTGCACATGAGTTAATTGCGTTAATTTTTTAAAATCAGATTAATCAACAAAATTAATTTAACTAATTAACTTTATTTTCAACAGCCTTAATAAAAATATAGATTTGTATTTTGAACTGTTCGATATCCATTTAGGTCCATGAGGGCTATCAAAAGGAATGTTCAATTATCATTTTTGGCCAATATTTGCAGCCCTACTAACCCTTATCTTACAGTGGCTCTAATCTCCCAAAGCAGATAATCGATTGCATTAATACTAAATCAAATTTTATGCCAATGCATTTTAAATAGTTAACTATATCGATTTCAAATCATCGGATTGTATCGCTAGATTGTCCATGTATGGTCTTGGACTGATCAACTAACAAATGTCAATTCACAGAGTGCTGTATTGGTGCTGAAAGGAGACTGTTTGGAGAGTCATGGCTGCAACGCTAGCAAACACCCTGGCCAAACAAACAAACATGAGGGGCATCAATGGCAAGATTGGATTCAGAGAACTACGAGTCAAGAGTGTTGTGGTTGGTAAGTTTATATTGAGATTCATCATCTCCCCCTTGGACTCACTTCCATTTGTATTGTGCTCAATAACTTTGTTCACTACAGCTACTCATAGAAACCTGTCATGGCCGTGTATGTGAAAGGTAGATTATTAAAATATATATATGTATTGATTAAGGTATTGGTCCGTTTTATAGATAAAGATATGTATTGTTTCCTTCATGCTGAAACCTTGTATTTCCTTATTTCGCTCCTTAACCATGTTAATTGTAAAAAGTCGGCCCCCATAGCGTCATTATGATGGTAATTATCCCACCATAACGACGATATGAAAATAGTTGAAGTGGTCCTTGATGTCCAAAGGTGTTGCACACCAAACATATTCTCACAAGTTCACAATGTGTTGCTTAGCCTATGCCTGACAGAATTCTCTATCTAAAAGTTTATTTAATATATAGGATACTTTGTTAACAAATTACCAAAATATAATCTGCTAGCAGCAATATTGGTTTGTTTAGAAAAAGTGTCATTCTCAGGTTGTCAACTATGTATCAGCTTCGAGTCGGCCCGGCTGAACTTATTGTAGGGCCAGCCTCAACATTTTGGGCCCAATTAAAGCTCTACATTGTACCACAGGTTACTCTTGTATTTCGTGAAAAGTAGTTTTTTGTGTCTGTGTGTTTTAGCGGCTGTGCAGCGTAATCCGCCATCGCCTCGTGATACAGACCAAGAGATCGAAAAATACATCACTAAATGGCTGCAATGACGGAGAAGGTGGACGGGCGAGGATGCAGGGGAGAAGGCAGAATGCAGGGGAGCCTGCAGATCAGACAGCTGGGTTGTAAGCAAACTGTTTTTGTCTTGTGTTCTTATTGTATTGTCTTATTGTATGGTCTTCTTTTTAGCAGCTGTTGCCACATCTTCTAGAGCCAACCTTTTTGATACCAGGGCCCAGTATTTATTCTGAATTTGAGCCACAGACCACCCTTTGATGACATTTTATCCCCACAGACGCCAAAACTAAAGATCTATTTTGCTTTTGTACACAATTCCAGGCTGGATTTAGGAAACCAAACAGTCCAACATACAGATCAAAATGAGCATTCCTCTTCTACATTCTCTAGGTGTATAGACTTGGGCTAGATTTCCTGTAGTTACTCTTAATGCAAATAGTTTTTTCCTCATGAAAATGAAGCATTCGTTAGGCTCCTTGGTAAATAACCCAGTACGTCTGGTCCACAAGACACTACCAAAATACCTGCCCAAACTCCAAATACTTCCTTTATGTCAACCAAGTCCACTCCCACAACAACAGAGGGAGTTGCAACCCAGATTCGGCACAAACAAGGGACTTCATTCCATTCGCTCATTAGCCACAAAAATGTAACCCTACCACCAGTCAATAAGACATGTGAATCCCTTGACTCCTAAAAACACTCTCAATGGGTACATAGTCCATACGGGCGGCTGCAATTCTTAACTGGCCTCTGTAAAACAAAATGCAAATATAATTCCCCCACTCACCCTCTTTCCCCTCTTTGTATATTTCTCTCTTCTCTTTTTTCCTCCACTTTGATTTTAACTTCACTATGATTTGCTGCTTCTGGATTTACAGAAGAAATCCAGCGAAGCGTTAGTTCATTGAGGCCGGAGGGCAGAAGGTTTATTTAATTCCCCTTATTTTCAATCAGTAATTCATTCTGTTCCTTTAAATCTGCAGTCTCTCCATGTCAACTCCCCTCACTCTCTTTGGCTGTCACCATGTCAACTCCCCTCACCGTCATTGGCTGTCAGCTAGTCAGTCACACCCACATTCAATCATGTGCTCTATATAAGCAGTCTCTTCTCTCTCCCTCTCCTCTCTGTCTCTTCCTGCTAAGCTGACTCTGTCCTGTTGATCAGATATGTGTTCAAATTTCCTCCACCTCCCCGGCCTCCTCCCTGTGGCACCAGTTCCGAGTACATGAGTCTCTGATTAATCATGATTTAAGGTTGTAACTATTGTGGTATCTAGTTCTGTTATGGTATCCGTGTTTACTGTGGACTATGATTTTTTTTTTTTTTCCTCTGTATCCATGTAATTCGTGCATCTTGGATAATGTTGTAATGTCTCATGTCAGTCTGCACTGGATATGATGCTCATGTGTTAATGTCTTGTATTTTACTGTACCTTGGCTCTGCTCAGGGGGGGTTGTTGATATCAGAGCTGTACCTCAGGTGTGCAGGTAATCGGAGATATCAAATGTGATATCAGACCTATGACTCAGTTCATAGATCGTCTGATATCACATGAGCAAGAGCCATGCCGCCATACAAACATGCAAAAGCTTTGCAATAAATGGTCTATGGTCAATCTTATTCTGAGCCGAAGTGCGTCAATGAAATTATTTTGTATGTCTATATAGCTTGATGAAATGAACAACCCTATTTTAAAGGTAGGGGAAGTGATTTGAAATTCATGGTGTAGTACCAGCCTGGTGCACTAGGGGCCCCCAAAAGTAGCTACACTATGTGAACCTGCTGCTCTCTCCTGATTGGAGGAGAATTGTGGTGACCTGGGGAACTCTTATTAGCTCCTCTGCTAACGTGGGGGAGGGGGAAACTCCATATGTGGTTTCCACACCTTATAATAGAGCATTTTAACAGAAAAAAATATTTTTTGGGTGATATCTGACAAAAGTGAAATCACTTCCCCTACCTTTAAACAAGAGTATTCTGAACTAGTGTGTCCAATCACAGCTATTCATCAGATTTGTTGTAGTTGTGCTTGAATTGTACTGAAAATCTCCAAGCTGTTGCAGTGTATACTTGACTTACCGTATCGTACCGTAACTCTCCATTTCTGAAATAACATTTTCTTTGGTTCATTCATCAATCAATCTATGTGTGTGTGTGTTTATGTGTGTGTACGTGCATGTGTGCGTGCGTGCGAGTGTGTGTGTGTGTGTGCGTGCAGGACACAGTAGCACCAGGTGGAGAAAGCACAGGAAGATGAAGAAAGCCAAGTACACTCTGAACGACACAGGTCTGCTGGGTGACGACATGGAATACATCACACTTGTGAGTAGTACACAGAGAGTACCAGTGTACACCTAAACTGAAATATTATTATATTGGCTGTACTTCACACTAGTTAGTATAGGTCCTAACTTAGCCCATAAGAAAAAAGACTGTTTCCCTTGCTTATGTGACGGTGCAGACCATCATTATAATCCAAATAGGCCCCGCCTTTGACGGGTTGGACCGTCATAAAAGCTTTATTATTGATATAAAAACCTCAGCTCACTGACTATAGTCTGTGACCACATCGCTCATGTACACTGCCGTCCATCTCCATTCCAACAGTGGACTAAAACATTGAATAACTATAGATCTAGAGAACTCTGTGCTATGGATAAAAGGTATGATGTTCAGGGGTCCCTGTGGTATGGATAAAAGGTATGATGTTCAGGGGTCCCTTTGGTATGGATAAAAGGTATGATGTTCAGGGGTCCCTGTGGTATGGATAAAAGGTATGATGTTCAGGGGTCCCTGTGGTATGGATAAAAAGTATAATGTTCAGGGGTCCCTTTGGTATGGATAAAAGGTATGATGTTCAGGGGTCCCTGTGGTATGGATAAAAAGTATGATATCAGGGGTCCCTGTGGTATGGATAAAAAGTATAATGTTCAGGGTCCCTGTGGTATGGATAAAAAGTATAATGTTCAGGGGTCCCTGTGGTCCAGTGGTGCTGGTGGGAACATTGGGGTTTTCTGGAGCAAGGATGGGTCTGTTTGAGCTTGCTAGCATTGACATTAGCAACATTAGCTTCCCAGACAGGTTGCAGCGCGGTATGAAGGTCATAGTATGCATGGTGATCATAATGTGTTGGGCACAAGCAAGCACCCAAACAGTTGTCCCATTTTGATTAGTTCAAGTGGCACAGGGAGACCTGTACAGCCAGGGGGACCCTGGAGAGAGAGAGACCTAACCCTAACCCACTTATAACAATAAGACAACCTGATTAATGGGATGGATTACTGAATATTAGAATATGGGACAGGTGCCATAGAGTAACATTCAACTAAATTAAATTCCTGTTGGTAAATATACAGTATTTATTGTTGTTGTTGCTGAGTGACTGCATATACGACTTGGTTGTTTTTTTCATTTTTTGTCTTTCTTCTCTCCATTTCTGTCAATTATTAATTGCTGTGTCTGATAATCCCATGTGGGAAGGACAAGAAATTGTTCGGACACATAAATTAAATATTCATTCATTCAGTTATTCATTCCTTCTCATGAATGAAAATGTATTCATTCTTTCATTCATTCAATGAATCTAAGACAACTAGAATGTTCTGATAACAATGTGTTTAATGATTAATCTCCCATCACAATTGTACCAAGTATTCCTCAGTGTTTCCCCCAGAAAATTGTTTAGTCAAGGTGGTGAGGCTTCGAGTCTGTGCTAGTGCGCGTGCACGTCCGTACATGTGCGCGTGCACGTGATGTAATTACAATACCGTAGGCCAGGGGTAGGCAACCTTTTTGACATGAAGTGCCATGATTTTGTCCTTGACACTCAGAGTGCCACAGTAAAAATGACTATAAATTCCCTTATAGTCAATAAGGGAATGACTGCATTTTCGCGGTCATCACATATTCAATGGCCATTTACTGCAGTTATGTCATTATTAGGCCATATTTCATTTCTTATCAGAACAGGCAGACTGGTAGATATTTTTCTTTCACAATAGATTGATCAATCAGACTTAAGTGGACCAAAACTGTTCATTTGAGGGACAGAAGTATTACTTGAGAGGGACATTTAATTGCAGGGTAGCAACACATTACAGTTGGCATTAAAAATGCCTCATGCATCATTTGTCCATAAGTAGTCCCTAGCCATGAATTTGTTATTTATTCATGTTAGTATGTATTTCACCTGTTATTTCAACAGGCTTAAACCACATCTAGCATTAACAGAGACAGTGAGAAAACTTTACAACAGAAAACAGAAGGGGGACTTTTAGGACAATTGACCACTGTAGTCTGTCAGTCACAATGTGGGACAGGGTCTTTGAAATGAGACACTGTCCCACGCAAAGAAGGACATCTGGTCACCCTGTGACTGTCCCATAGAAACGGGGATATCTGGTCACCCTCAAAATACTCGCAAAATACGCTTCAAGACACACACACACACACACACACACACACACACACACACACACACACACACACACACACACACACACACACACACACACACACACACACACACACACTCAGAAGCAGCACACACGAGCTACAAGCTAGCCTATGTGCTAATTATTCAACAGACAGGGAGAGGGTGACTACGTTAAGCTGAAGCTGCACACCAGTCGAAACGCAATAATTTCAGCGTGGATGTCGTTTGGTTAGGCTGACATGACGGGGGTCCGCGGGAGTCGGGGCGGGACACAGACGGCATGCGTTGACCAGACAGCCACCAGCTACTGCTTCGGGAGCTAAACAACTCCGTGTGCTCCGTGTGCGTGCACAGAAGCACTGCATACGCACTGATTGGGCAGCGCGCAGCACAGAAGTGTGACAGTGTCAACACTGGATCAGACTCGCTCCGGTTGATACTGATACTACTGAATAATACTGAATGATCGCGGCCGTTGAGATTTGCTAATGACATGGTTTCAAATCGCACTTTCGGTTTGAAGCCTTAGTGCAGATAACTTTATTAACATGCACATTGTATGAACGACACATTTTTACTTTTTTTGGGGGGGGAACGTAGCCAAGGCGGGGCCGGGCTTCACTCAGGGCGGCCGCCCTGATAATAAAGCGCTGGGGGAAACCCTGATTCCTGTATAGTTGTGAAGGATAAAATTGTCAATAGAGGGTGTGCATGTGACATCATCATCATGTACCCAGGGGTTACTGACAGTTATATAGTATTTTTTCACAGTTGTTTTTTAAGTGATATCATTGCTTCTTAGTTAGGGAATTTTATCAGATATTTGGCAGATCTGGGAATAAATTCGTTACCAAGCAAACTCTTCACCAATGTGTTTCTAAAGGTGTCTAATAACATCTCCTAAAAAGTTGAAATTCAACTCCTGTGGGAAACCTAATAAAAAACTGCACAAAGTTGGTGTACCAATAGGCGATTTTCTAAAATTCGGAAATGTTTAATTTGGCCTCAAGTTACTTGTGAGGAGTCAAACTAGGGGTTTTTCATCATTCTGAGTTCATTTATAGCATTTGTTTTACAGTACAACCTTTCCTTAGTGGAAAAACTGCCCCACACCTTATTATATTTACATAAAGTTGTGTTTATTACAATTCGTTTAACATCGGTCAGAGCAAATAGTGATTTCACTGTGTGGAATGCTTTATGAGTCAATGTGTGAATATTCATCCTCAATGCCTTCATCATGAATAGCATTCTTATTAGAGATCGACCGATCAGACTTTTGGCCGATGTTTCCGATCACCGATTAGTGGAACTTACTTTACTTTAATAGAATAAAAGTGCGGAAGCAGCAAAAGTGTTTCAGTATCCCCTTCATCACATGCATCTTTTTTAATTCAAGTACAGGCACAGAGCTTCAGACATAAAAGAAAAAGAGAAAATACATTTTGGGTAATTTGGATAAATCTATAAATACATGAGGTGATAAGAGTCAGAGACACACAGCTATACATCTCCTTACCGCCACTCCTTACCCCCCCACCCCCAAGCTTCAATGAAAGTGGTCGATGTACCATTTTTGAACATTTATAATAAATACAAATAATCGGCTGCTCTTTTTTCGATTATTTATTTTGAGCACCGATACCGATTATTAATAAAATCATGAATATCGAATTCGATAATCGGCCGCGGCTGATAATCGGTCTATCACTAATTCTTATATATGTATATATTCTTAATAGCAGGTAATGCCTTGACAGACTTCACAAGCTGAGATGCACTTGATGTCATTATTCCTGAAGCTGCATCGTTGACTGCTGCAATCTCCATGGCAATTGCAGCTTGCAAACTGGAGCAGCTCTTCAGGAGCCATGGGGTCCAGAGTTGGAACTGGAACTGTCCATCCGGTCCGGAGACATGCTCTGTAGAAGGAGCCAGTCACAAGTCTGTAGGTAGGCACGGAGCGAATATTGTGCTGAGGCACTCTCTGTTGGAGGTAGATTCTCAGTTTGATCATCCCAGCCGTTGCCTTGCATGAGAAGTTGCTGTATCGAACTTCACCCAGAGTAGTACCTGGTACAGGTATAGAGGAAGATCACAGTACCAGCCCAAAATATTAGTATGAGTACCTGTCAAATAGAATTGTTTTACCATGACCAACGATAGCAGAGACCATATCACACCCAGTGAAGGCTTGACAGAAAACCAGGTAGCATCTCTGTTTTTCAGTGAGAGCTTCTCAAATCCTCCTGACATCATAGAGCCCTTTGATGTCATGAAGAGTGGGTGTTTGGTGCCTGGGCTATGGTGCACCAACATTACAATATGTCAACTGCCTGGACCTGAAAATATAATAATATATGCAATGCATGTCCAACTATGCGAAAATAATAAAATATATAAAACTAGTCAAAGCTCCACCTTTCCAAAGAGCCACCTGTAGCAGCAGACAATGGCTCTCTCACAATTAAAGTGTCGGCATCATTGTCAGTCGCTCCACGTGGATGTTAAGCTTCCAAATATTGAAGAGAGGAGGTGAATGAGCTGACTCTTTTTGTGGCAGTTGTCCAAGAACTTCGCTCTTGGTGCCCAGTGTATCAGATCTGGTTGAATCTGGACATCATAGCATGACTTCTTGCTATGGCGGATGTGATCATGATCTTTTGGCAAGTTGTAACCATCAAAGACCACAATGATGAGAGTTCCGGCCAAGATGCTGCAAGTAGCTTAGGTCACTGGTGGCAATCTCCTGCCAAGTCCGACCTTGTTCTCACCATATAGAGAAGCCATCCACCATCAACCACCAGATCTCATACACTGAACACCAAAAGCAAATTTCTTGAACAAATGCCAGAAAAACAGTCAGCTCATTCACCTCCTCTCTTAAACATTTTGGAAGCTTAACATCACTATGGAGCCAAGTGACACTGATGCTGACAATTTAGTTGTGAGAGCAATTGTCTGCCTTGTCAGTAACATACATACTTTTATTAGCTATGACTCTCTTAAAAGTAAGAGCTTTGACTAGTTTTACGTATTTTCACATAGTTGGACATGCATTGCATATATTTTCTGGTTCGGGCAGTTGACACAGACATACTGTAATGTTAGTGCATAGCCCAGGCACCAAACACCCACTCTTCTTCACGACATCAAATGGCTCTTATGATGTCACCTGGATTCGAGAAGCTCTCACTGAAAAACAGAGAGGTTACCTGGTTTTCTGTCACGCCTTGTGTGATATGGTCTCTGCTATCGCTGGTCATGGTAAAACAACTCTGTTTGACAGGTAATAATACCAATATTTATATCAATGTTTTTTTCTATATTGAATGAAACAAACCTTCAAGTGCATTCTTCTTCAGGTTTTGGGCAGGGGACATACAGTATATACAGTGATTAAGGCTGGTACATCGATCTTCCTCTACATATACTAGGGACTACTCTGGGTGAGGTTCGATACAGCAACTTCTCACACAAGGCAGCGGCTGAGATGAACAAACTGGAGACTCTACCACTGGAGACTCTATTTGCTCCGTGCCTACCTACAGACTCGGAACTGGCTCCTTCTACAGAGCATGTCTCTGGACCCCAGTAACCATGGATAGGTAGTTGGTGTTCATGGTTATGAGCCAGTTCCAACTCTAGCCAGTTCCAGTTCCCAATGGCTCCTGAAGAGCTGCTCCAGTTTGCAAGCTGCAATTGCCATGGAGATTGCAGCAGCCCACGATGCAGCTTTAAAAAAATGACGTCAAGTGGATCTCAGCTTGTGAAGTCTGTCAAGGCATTGCCTGCTATTAAGAATATATAATAATATAAGAATGCTATTCATGATGAAGGCATTGAGGATCAGTGTTGGGCAATATTACTTAGGAGAGTAATATCTTTACTTTACTTATGACCCCTTAGAAAAAGTAATACTATTACTTTACTTATTACTAGATTTTAAATATTACATGTTACTTTCCTCCCTACCCACCCACACCCACACACACGCAAAGGAATAGAAATGTACAACACAATCCGTTTAGCGAAAACTGTGTTAATTAGTAGAGTAGGTCATGTGTGGTGGGTTAGGATCTACTAACTACCATGGATCTCTGTTATTACCGGTATCTGTTGCTACCTTGTAAATTTCTTCTATTTTCACATGCAACAACAAGCTCAAAAGTAGTAAAAGAGAGTAAGAGTAACTAGACATGTTTTGACAGAGTAACATATTACTTATTACACATTTTGGCAGAGTAATATCTTTACTTGCTGGAAAAAGTAATAATATTACAGTAATTAGTTACTGCCCAACACTGTTGAGGATGTATATTCACACATTGACTCATAAAGCATTCCACAGGATGGAATCACTGTTTGCTCTGACTAATGTTAAACGAATTGTAATAAAATACAAGTTTATGTAAATGTAATGAGGTGTGGGCTAGTTTTTCCACTAAGGAATGGTTGTAGTGAAAAACAAATGCTATAAATGAACTCAGAATGATGAAAAACCCCTAGTTTGACTCCTCACAAGTAACTTAAGGCCAAATTAAACATTTCCGAATTTTAGAAAATCGCCTATTGGTACACCAACTTTGTGCAGTTTTTTTATTAGGTTTCCCACAGGAGTTGAATTTCAACTTTTTAGGAGATGTTATTAGACACCTTTAGAAACACATTGGTGAAGAGTTTGCTTGGTAACGAATTTATTCCCAGATTTTCATATATTTCCCTTACTATTCTGGGAGGTTCATGGAACATATTATTTTGTTCATCATCTCATCTCTCTCTCTCTCTCTCTCTCTCCAGGGACCCCCTGGTCGTGCAGGTCTCCCCGAGGCTGACGGTATGCCGGACCCCCAGGGACCATGCTAATGCTGCCCGTAAGTGTGTGTGTGGTGGGAATTAAAAATAAGACATAGACACATTGCAGAGCTGAACAACTATTGTAAACAAATGCAAATCTATAAAGATGCATGCGCTGATTGGTTCAGACACCCTCTGTGCCAGAGAATCGGGTGGGATCCATAATAATCTATAAAGATGCATGCGCTGATTGGTTCAGACACCCTCTGTGCCAGAGAATCTGGTGGGATCCATAATAAAACCCCAGCGTTTCCAGTTCATCCTACCATTAATACACAAACAATGTTAAAATCACTTGTTTAACCCGTTGAGAACAGGGATCTACAAGCTTGTTTCACGCCACTGACTGGTGTGACACAAGTTTGTTACAATATTTTACAGGGCCCTACATTTTGGGGACAACATTTTTCCAAGAAGGTACCTGGAACTACTTATTTATTTAATTTTGGAGCTCCTTGAATGAAATAGTTGAGCAGCACTGACACAGAAACAAACGTTTTTTTTTAGAAATCAAAATATGACTCATACGACTCCTTCACTCTACAGTGAACATTGTCAACCTACAAACTCACAGCGTATAACAATGTGACACGTTGCAACGCTACTGGTAGTTCCTGTAGTCACTGTTAATGCAAATTGTTTTTTTCCTCATGAAAATGAAGCATTCCTTAGGGTCCTTGGTAAATACACTCACTTGCACAAAGCATATAAGTGCACAAGTATGAGATGATGATTTTTATTTTCTTTCAAATTTAAATTAAACAGTTAAATTAAATCCACTCACATCTGTATGTAAATTACATCATGCTCATAATTCTTCTCTTCATTCAAAGTCACATTCATTGAACTCTGACTGGGGAAACAGTGGTAATAATGATACTAATTGAGTCTAAAATAATACATCCTGAAATCAGACGGAAATGTATCTAATTTCGAAGTGGTGTCATAATTAAACATAATGTTTAATTGAATGTCATGTCACCCCCTACCAATGTCACGCCGCCCATAAATGCATTTATCTCTGAATGAAAAAGAAAGATGTGAAAAAAGACTGTTTTGTCGAATGTATATATATATATTTTAAACTTGCTCAACTCATTTTTATTTTTCCCCTTAAAGTAGAGACCTTAAGCTGTCTTTGGATATCATAAATTTTCATGAATTCACAACAGAGGATTTTCAAAGTTATTTCAATTATTTCAAAGGTAAATAAGTTATTTTGTTACTATTGAGCCTAATGGGAACGAGCCTAGCTCTTCTGTTAATCTGTCAAAGAGTTAACAGTTTTGTAGAATGGTTAAGAGCTTTGCTCTTAAGGAAGGTTCGTCCCAAATAATACTCGGCCCTGAGCATAGACAGAGTTGCACTGTCGCAAACTCCGGTTTACATGGGATCAGTCCAATAGTGGCTCTATCAATTTGTGTTTCACCATGTTAATGATTTTTCTTTTCTTTCTTTTTGGTCCTTTTTTCTGAGGCTATAAATGAAACCAAATGGACCCGCTAGCGGGTCCAAATCAGAGTTAGTGAGCGGAGCGGAGCGGCCGAGAATTCCGCTCATCGCTCTCGACGTATTTGGTCCCGCTCACAATCCGCTCACGTGGACCCCCTCCCAGGCCGCTCCCGCTCCGCTCCCGCTCCGCTCCGCGCTCATTTTCATTTGGGCAGCTCCGCGCTCCGCTCAGCCCCGCCCGCTCAGGAGCAAAATTTGACGGCTGGAAAAAAAAAGGCTGCTGCTTTTTCTTTGTCGAAACACATCGTGGTTATTGCCCCCCTCACAGCATAAACATTTAAGGAGTTATATGTGCAGTTACACTGCTGTCTATATTAGCCCAGACAGGTGCGGCGAATAACTAATTAATCTTATGCCGCGCTATTTCGTTTCCAAATTGCTATGCGGGATAATAGGTTATTGATGATGTTACACTGTAGGGGAATTGGACATAATTGGGGGGTCGCTGCGCTCAAATACATTGCCGTTATGATGTGCAGTGCTTCAAAATAAATAGCGAGGTGACGCATCTAAGGCAAGATAGACAGCAAGACAGTCAGCTTACTTTTTCTTTTTTCCAATTTCCAATTTCCATCATGATCATCATCTCCTCCTTCCTCCCGCACCTCCGAGAGGATTTTAAATGTCTTGATCGAGTTGCTGGCACTGTAGACCTATAGTCGCCATCTGAACCACAACCACACGTTTATGCTGTGCTACTGAACACGTGTGCCGTTGTCTGGACTGAGCGGCCTGGAGCGGAGGCCTGGAGCGCTCTCTTAAAAATCCACGTGCTCCGCTCCCCGCTCCGCTCACGATCTCTGGTCCAAATGAAACCAAACCGCAAACGCCCAAACCACACCTATGCAAAATGTAACGCGTCTAGGAGGTGTTTAAGGGAAATAGAATGGTAACGAAAATACCAAATTTAGCGTGGGAACGCCTCTTCCCAAATGCTAGATACTCTAATTGCGTCTAAAGGGAGATGAGACGAAATTGGAGCCCATTATCTTTTCTTTTTGAGCGTTGCTAGCTGCTCTGACAAGTGACTTTGTGTGTTTGTGTATCTTATGTGCGTATTACACAGTGTTCGTGTTGATTTCATGGAGGGTTTGGCCCTATAGTCCACCTTTTCACCCTCCCAGATCTTAAAACGAAAATAAAACTTCCTAAAGGGCTTTCCACACGGGGAACGTGTCCTAGTGAAGTGTCAAAGTATAAATGGCCTGTACAGTGAAACTGCGCTATGAGTCTATATAGGTATCGATTAATCAGTCTTTCTATTTCTGTTTCTCAGACACGAGGATCCGCTGGACAAATGCTGTCTGTAAGTCAACATGTGGATGAAACAGCAAACACAGGAAACCGTCTTTGCTTCAGACACTGAGAGCAAATACCACACGTAACAGAACTGAAGCCACGTCTGCGACACCAACTGAGGGGAGGAGGTTGTGTTTTCAGCCAGGTTGGCATTGTATGCTTCTCCCACCGGTGAACTCACATTTCTGGGGTTGAAACACTTGGGTGTTATCAAATATATTTATTGGTTTAACACTTGGATGGTGGTGGTGTGAGGTTTGGGCTGTGTCAATATGTTGTTCACTGATTTATTTTATGATTATATGATGTTCACTTTTAGATTTATTTTTATTTCACGTCTCCCCAAGAATCGCCTTTAGTTCACTCTAGTATGTGTGCCTAAAGTGTGACTGAGCCCTGCTTTACAGATATATACAATATATTTATTCCTTTTAATCTAGGGAGAAACTATTGGATGACAGACAAATATTTGTAGTTCCATCGAGGCATGGTAGCCACACTATCTGGTGTCTGGTGAGTTACAGTTTGGTTTTCTTTTATAGGGTTAGGTTAGGTTTTATTTTTCAGCAAAATATTAACCATGATGCATTGGGTTATCTTTTAAATGGCGACATCTGAATGTCCAAAACCAGGTTCTAAGTCCAGCATGGTTATTGTCTCACCTGAAAATAACGATTTATAAGTTCACATTTGCATGTCGCAGTGTGAGGTGTTGTGAGCTTTTAGATCAACTGTTTTCAGTCATTAGTAGCTATAAGATGAAGAGGTCAAACGAGAAATGGAAAGTAAGTACAAAGTATCTTCATTAAACCATAAAGCTCTTGCGTTTGTCATAAAATGAAAACCTCAGTCAATTGAAATTAAACATCACAGTCCTAAACATTTCTTTATTATTTAAGAAACTTTCATACTTTTTCCACAGTTGATTGGGACTGAAAAAAATCTAAAGTGTCATGAGATCTTATTTAGCATTATTCTATTTTGTCCATTTAAAATGGTTAAATTGTGAGAGCTGAACATTGCCTCACAAGCGAAAATGTGTAGTTCCAGGGACCCCCAGAAGTAAAATATTTTATTTAGTTTAAAACAGATATATTATTTAAAGATTTGCACCACATTTTCCAGATTTCTAAATACAAGCTCATAGCGTGCCACCGAGGGGTGAGCTATGAGCTTGTAGATCTGCTATTTTAACAGTTAACAGTTTAACTATAACATATTACTTGAACACCAAAAGGTGTTCCCACACAAATTGGATGGCTTGAGCTCATGACATCCATTCTGTGTCCAGATTGAAAGCTGTTTTTTGAGTGAATCTGATTTTATTCAGTGATCCTTGAGGGGGTTTCAGTTGTATCCAGCTAAATGTGATACGGTGCTGAATTATGGTGCTGAATGATGCTGAATGATTGCTTTATTAGTCTGGAAATTGGGTTAAATATTCTGCAAATATTTTGGAAAGTCATTGCATAAAAATGTAATTCTGGTAAAATGTGTGTTTATCACCGGGGGTGTTGTTTAATTGTGTATCTTTGTTTTGTTGTCTGCTAATTGCCTACCACATTAGTGCATTATTATTATATTTATTCTTTTTTTGAACATTGAGGTAGAGTAGTCAGCTGAATGAATGAACTGTTTGGTGGTGAAGTTTAATATATTTCACTACTACACCCACCTTAGTTTAGTCAAGTTCATGCATATATTATTTTGTAATGAACTGTACAAAGCTCACAACTTTGTAGTAAAAACATAAATAAAATAAAAACACTTTCACCACGTGGAAATGCCTGGAACTTTGGCATATCGGAGCACCGTGAGACCAATATATATTTACTATAATATACTATACTGTACACTGCAATAATATTTTTACTATAATATACTATACTGTACACTGCAATAATATATATTTACTATAATATACTATACTGTACACTGCAATAATATACAATATATTTAGCCTACTATAATATACTATACTGTACACTGCAATAATATATAATATTTACTATACTATAACTGTAGGCCTACACTTTCAGCCTGCTGTACATAGTCTAATGTTTATGTTGTTATATTACAAACCGTGATTTCATCACTGATTTAAAGTGATGTACATTAACGTCTGAAGTCTCTGTACGGTTTATGTTTCACTATTACTACAAAACGATCTATAAAAAGGGGGATTAAGCTCCTTAAACAAGGACTGTTGCCTGAGTTAAACATAGCAGATTCTCACACACAAAGCGAGGCTTTGGTGCCCTCCTGTGGAGAACTGGAGAACTGCAGAATGGATGATTGAATGAATGAAATGAAAGAAATGTTTATTAACAGAGATGAGAGTTACAGTACAAGTCAAGTACACACTTCTACAAAACTGATAACAGCTATTAAAACAAAAACACCAAATAATAACTGCATACAATGTTTAATGATTTTATATACCTTGTAAAAGATTAATGTATTTTATATGGCGTTAATAACAGTAATAGGCATTATGTTTAATGTGTTTCAAATTAATTCTTAAACTCAGCCTATGAATAAATATTATTGCCGTCAGGGATGACAATAGTGAACAGTAACATTTTTTAAAGGGGAATTCCACCCATTTTCAAAAAAATCCTGAGAGGATACAAATGTGAACCAAATGGACCTTAGCGGGTCCATTTGGTTCCATTTGTACCCTCTCAGGAAAAAGGGGTCTGAAAGAAAAATCATTAACATGGTGAAATACATCTTGATGTCATCAGAAGTATTTCACCATGTTACTGTTTTTTTTTTTTTTTTTTTTTTTTTTTTTTTTTCAGTTTTTTTAGTTAATACAGAATTGGGGGAACTTTTTTTTATCATGTCCACACAACATCTCAGGTATATTAATGACATATTAAAACTGAAAATGGGTGGAGTTCCCCTTTAATGTGTTTCAAAAGTCATAGCCTATACATATAGTGTAACAGGAACGTCATGTTTCTTCTTTGGGTTCATGTTTCCGGTCGGACATGTTTGAGTGTAACTCCGTCTCCCAGAAGTTAGATCTGCAGGTTCGTATCAAACAATAAGGAGCTAATCAAAGATTGCCGTAGATCTGTGGTAGTGGCAGCGGCTGTAACTATAGCTTATCAATTAGATGTTCAAATGATCAAATGTTAATCATGCTAATCAGGGCTCTGGGCTTTAGTAAGCAGACAAAGCAAGCAGCAGAGCCTTAGAAATAGACAGAGTTGCGACATTGAGGGGACAGAAAATAGTCTGGTCACGTGGTTCTAGTACTCGCGCGAGCCCATAGGCTCCAATGCATTCAGTAACTTCCGGCTGTCACTATTTGTTGTCACTATCTAATAGTCTATGTAGAGGAGCCGCCATTGGACTGGCGCCATGGAGTGAACAGAGTTGGCGTAACTCTGTATTTCCAAGGCTCTGGGAGCAAACAGCTCCTCTACGTGCGTCCACAGCCATCTAATAGAAGAGTTGCGACATTGAGGGGTCAGAAACTAAGTGCACAAGCTGCTGTTCATTATGCAGTCTGAATAGGGACAAACTGGAGTTGGAAATACATTGTTTTCAACGAGGGCGACGCAAATAAGAGTTATTTTAGGCATGTGTACAACATGTCAACTGTTTTAAAGTACTGTACAGTAACAACTAAATATGTTGTACTATAGCTGCAAAACGATCTAAAATAAAGGGATTTAACATCATTAAAGCTGGGCTGTGCCTGAGTTCAAAGCATTGTCCTCAGCAAAGAAAACCAATGCAAATCCTAAAAGCATCTTGATACAGTCCATGCTTAGCATGCTTCTATTAAAGGGCAATTCCACCTTAAAAAAAAATGCCCTAAAAGAAAAATCATTAACATGGCGAAACACAAACTCCATTTCTAGGGAACAATATGAAGACAATGTGGAAATCTTTATCATGTCCACACAACATCTCTAAGGTATATTACTGACAGTAAAATGGGAATTCCACTTTAAACTTGTGACCATGAATACCACAGAACAACACCACCCCTTTTTAAAGTAAAGTAAAGTAAAGTAACTAGTTACTTTTTCACAGAGGTAACTATAACTATAATCCCCTTACTTTTTTTTCAGCCACCATGAGGACGGACACAGGAATCCACTTCTGCAGTTAAGAATACACTTGTTTACAATGTCAGCCACCCTGTTCATTTTATCAAGACATTTAGAGACAAATATTCACTTCTCTAAAGTCAGAAGCAGCAGATCATAGTGGAGGTAAAAGGGAAAAGACATATACAAGGAGAGGGGAAAGGGGCTGGGTGTGGGAATCATATTTTTACAGAGGCCGGGCTAGAATTGCAACCATCCGTAGGTGTCCTTTGAGAGTGGTTCTGAAGGAGTCAAGGGATTTGAATGTCTGAGTGACTGTTGGTAGGGCGTTCCCTACCAACATTAAGGCAGTATTTGGACAGGTACATGGTGGTATTTTGGTAGTTGACATTAGAGTGTGTACATCTTGCTACCGGGGGCCCGGAGGGTTTTCCAAATCACGTACTATACCTTTAAGGATATAGTATTTATACCATATATAAACCAGTGATGCGATGAAACCTTTTCTGATTATCATTCTAACAGGTGTTGACCCAGACCTGCTGCCATTAAATGACGCCCAAGCACTTCAAAACCTGGAAGAGCAGCTACAAAACACCCCTGAGCTCAAAAACCAACTGGTAAGATTTCAGTGTTTACTTGCAAACACAGACAGACCCTTTTTGATGGCTGCATGAGAGGAGTCTAGCTTTACCACACAACGGTGCCGTGCGGAAATGAGAGAAGAATTAAAAGTTAAAATGTGTCCTTCATGCAACGTGTGGTGAGCTTGTAGATCAGTTGTATTTACCATGCACCACTGTCATACTATTGCCTCGTTCGCACTGCCTCTCAGAATATACAGTCCACAGCGACGTGCACATACGGACGCAAAAGGGGGCTGCAGCCCCTGCCCTGTAACATGTCTAAAACACAGAAGTGCCCTCTTACGGGAGGTTGCCCCTGCTCCCTTCTTTAACACACTGTCCACACGGACCTGCATTGACACTGCTCTGTTGACTAACTTTAATCTCAGCTTAATTTGATTTAAACCAAAAACATCAAAATGCATTGCTTTGATTTCCCGTTTTGTGTCTATAACAGCACACTGTATGACAGATGGTCCTACAGTGATCATGGTTGTGCAGGTGTTTGTGCTAAGATAATTATGAATCATTCATTTGATCTTGCAAGAGAGGACAGCTGACATCCACCACAGCAAGTAGGCTACAGGACCAGTGCAATAAAGGGAAAGTTTTACTGGACATTATTACGTGTCTAGCAGCAGCCCAATATGCAATATGTATTCTATATAAAAATAGGGCTGTTGAATGATTAAATGTTTTTTTAATCAAATTAATTACAGCTTCTAAATTAATTTAATCACCATTTGAACTATGTCCAAAATATGCCATGTTTTCCTGTACAGGATTTGAACATTTGAAAAAGAAACAGAATCTGGGGAAAAGATCTGTTTATTTCTTAAATACTTAAATACTTTTTAAAGTCCCCAATGCTTGTAGATTTTTTTTTACCAATGAGAAAATGCACAGTGGTTTGAGTCAGTGTGCACATGAGTTAATTGCGTTATTTTTTTTTAAATCAGATTAATCATCAAAATTAATTTAACTAATTAACTTTATTTTCAACAGCCTTAATAAAAATATAGATTTGTATTTTGAACTGTTTGATATCCATTTAGGTCCATGAGGGCTATCAAAAGGAATGTTCAATTATCATTTTTGGCCAATATTTGCAGCCCTACTAACCCTTATCTTACAGTGGCTCTAATCTCCCCCAGCAGTTAATTGATTGCATTAATACTAAATCAAATTTTCTTTTTTTTAAAGGGGAAAAATATTTCTCTTTATATTGAGATTCATCATCTCCCCCTTGGACTCACTTCCATTTGTATTGTGCTCAATAATTTTGTTCACTACAGCTACTCATAGAAACCTGTCATGGCCGTGTATGTGAACGGTAGATTATTAAAATATATATGTATTGATTAAGGTATTGGTCCGTTTTATAGATAAAGATATGTATTGTTTCCTTCATGCTGGAACCTTGTATTTCATTATTTCGCTCATTAACCATGTTCATTTTAAAAAGTCGGCCCCCATAGCGTCATTATGGTGGTAATTATCCCACCATAACGACAATATGAAAAGAGTTGAAGTGGTCCTTGATGTCCAAAGGTGTTGCACACCAAACATATTCTCACAAGTTCACAATGTGTTGCTTAGCCTATGCCTGGCAGAATTCTCTATCTAAAAGTTTATTTAATATATAGGATACTTTGTTAACAAATTACCAAAATATAATCTGCTAGCAGCAATATTGGTTTGTTTAGAAAAAGTGTCATTCTCAGGTTGTCAACTATGTATCAGCTTCGAGTCGGCCCGGCTGAACTTATTGTAGGGCCAGCCTCAACATTTTGGGTCCAATTAAAGCTCTACATTGTACCACAGGTTACTCTTGTATTTCGTGAAAAGTAGTTTTTTGTGTCTCTGTGTGTTTTAGGGCTGTGCAGCGTAATCCGCCATCGCCTCGTTATACAGACCAAGAGATCGAAAAATACATCACTAAATGGCTGCAATGACGGAGAAGTTGGAGGGGCGAGGATGCAGGGGAGAAGGCAGAATGCAGGGAAGCCTGCAGATCAGACAGCTGCGTTGTAAGCAAACTGTTTTTGTCTTGTGTTCTTATTGTATTGTCTTATTGTATGGTCTTCTTTTTAGCAGCTGTTGCCACATCTTCTAGAGCCAACCTTTTTGATACCAGGGCCCAGTATTTATTCTGAATTTGAGCCACAGACCACCCTTTGATGACATTTTATCCCCACAGACGCCAAAACTAAAGATTTATTTTGCTTTTGTACACAATTCCAGGCTGGATTTAGGAAACCAAACAGTCCAACATACAGATCAAAATGAACATTCCTCTTCTACATTCTCCAGGTGTATAGACTTGGGCTAGATTTCCTGTAGTTACTCTTAATGAAAGTTGTGTGTGTGCGCACGCGTCTCTGCCAGTGCGCGTCTCTACCAGGGTAACAAAGCCAGTTATTATGTTGTTGTATGTCTAAATCCCTCCTCCACCTAGTCGTTCCACGGCATCACCTCACCCTGCCCACTTTGACAGTCTGGGTTGGCTTAGGGTTGATAACAGAGTACAACATCTTGCACTAGGTCTGGTCCACAAGACACTACCAAAATACCACCAGGTACCGGCCCAAACTCCACACTACCAAAATACCACCAGGTACCGCCCAAACTCCACACTACCAAAATACCACCAGGTACCGGCCCAAACTCCACACTACCAAAATACCACCAGGTACCGGCCCAAACTCCAAATACTTCCTTTATGTCAACCAAGTCCACTCCCACAACAACAGAGGGAGTTGCAACCCAGATTCGGCACAAACAAGGGACTTCATTCCATTCGCTCATTAGCCACAAAAATGTAACCCTACTACCAGTCAATAAGACATGTGAATCCCTTGACTCCTAAAAAACACTCTCAATGGGTACATAGTCCACACGGGCGGCTGCAATTCTTAACTGGCCTCTGTAAAACAAAATGCAAATATAATTCCCCCACCCACCCTCTTTCCCCTCTTTGTATATTTCTTCCCTTTTTTCCTCCACTTTGATTTTACCTTCACTATGATTTGCTGCTCCTGGATTTACAGGGTTGCTGCTCCTGGATTTACTAACCCTAACCCTAACCCTAACCCTTACAAGTAATTATTTTGTATGTCTATATAGCTTGATGAAATGAACAACCCTATTTTAAACAAGTGTATTCTGAACTAGTGTGTCCAATCACAGCTATTCATCAGATTTGTTGTAGTTGTCCTTGAATTGTACTGAAATTCTCCAAGCTGTTTTGTTGCAGTGTATACTTGACTTACCGTATCGTACCGTAACTCTCCATTTCTGAAATAAAAAATTCTTCGATTCATTCATCTGTGTGTGTGTGTGTGTGTGTGTGTGTGTGTGTGTGTGTGTGTGTGTGTGTGTGTGTGTGTGTGTGTGTGTGTGTGTGTGTGTGTGTGTGTGTGTGTGTGTGTGTGTGTGTGTGTGTGTGTGTTCGTGTTCGTAGGACACAGTAGCACCAGGTGGAGAGGACAGGAAGATGAAGAAAGCCAAGTACACTCTGAACGACACAGGTCTGCTGGGTGACGACATGGAATACATCACACTTGTGAGTAGTACACAGAGAGTACCAGTGTACACTTAAACTGAAATATTATTATATTGACTGTACTTCACACTAGTTAGTATAGGTCCTAACTTAGCCCATAAGAAAAAGACTGTTTCCCTTGCTTATGTGACGGTGCAGACCATCATTATAATCCAAATAGGCCCCGCCTTTGACGGGTTGGACCGTCATAAAAGCTTTATTATTGATATAAAAACCTCAGCTCACTGACTATAGTCCGTCTGTGACCACATCGCTCATGCACACTGCCGTCCATCTCCACTCCAACAGTGGACTAAAACATTGAATAACTATAGATCTAGAGAACTCTGTGCTATGGACAAAAGGTATGATTTCAGGGGTCCCTGTGGTATGGATAAAAGGTATGATGTTCAGGGGTCCCTGTGGTATGGATAAAAGGTATGATGTTCAGGGGTCCCTGTGGTATGGATAAAAAGTATAATGTTCAGGGGTCCCTTTGGTATGGATAAAAGGTATGATGTTCAGGGGTCCCTGTGGTATGGATAAAAGGTATGATGTTCAGGGGTCCCTGTGGTATGGATAAAAAGTATGATATCAGGGGTCCCTGTGGTATGGATAAAAAGTATAATGTTCAGGGGTCCCTGTGGTCAGGGTTAGGGTTAGGGTGGTGGAATATGGGACAGGTGGCATAGAGTAACATTCAACTAAATTGAATTCCTGTTGGTAAATATACAGTATTTATTGTTGTTGTTGCTGAGTGACTGCATATATGACTTGGTGGGTGGAGCTTGCTAGCATTGACATTAGCAACATTAGCTTCCCAGACAGGTTGCAGTGCGGTATGAAGTTCATAGTATGCATGGTGATCATAATGTGTTGGACACAAGCAAGCACCCAAACAGTTGTCCCATTTTGATTAGTATTTTTATTCCTTCCTCAAGTGGCACGGGGAGACCTGTACAGCCAGGGGGACCCTGGAGAGAGAGAGACCTGACCCTAACCCACTTATAACAATAAGACAACCTGATTAAAGGGACGGATTACTGAATATTAGAATATGGGACAGGTGGCATAGAGTAACATTCAACTAAATTGAATTCCTGTTGGTAAATATACAGTATTTATTGTTGTTGTTGCTGAGTGACTGCATATATGACTTGGTGTTTTTTTTTTTTTTTTTTCATTTTTTGTCTTTCTTCTCTCCATTTCTGTCAATTATTAATTGCCGTGTCTGATAATCCCATGTGGGAAGGAACAAGAAATTGTTCGGACACATAAATTAAATATTCATTCATTCATTCATTCATTCATTCATTCATTCATTCATTCATTCATTCATTCATTCATTCATTCAGGCATTCATTCCTTTTCATGAATGAAAATTCATTCTTTCATTCATCCAATGAATCTAAGACAACTAGAATCTTCTGATAACAATGTGTTTAATGATTATTCTCCCATCACAATTGTACCAAGTATTCCTGTATAGTTGTGAAGGATAAAATTTTTAATAGAGGGTGTGCATGTGACATCATCATCATGTACCCAGGGGTTACTGACAGTTATAGTATTTTTTCACTGTTGTTTTTTAAGTGTTATCATTGCTTCTGGGAGGTTCATGGAACATATTATTATTCATCTCTCTCTCTCTCTCTCTCTCTCTCTCTCTCTCTCTCTCTCTCTCTCTCTCTCTCTCTCTCTCTCTCTCTCTCTCTCTCTCTCTCTCCAGGGACCCCCTGGTCGTGCAGGTCTCCCGAGGCTGACGCTATGCCGGACCCCCAGGGACCGTGCTGATGCTGCCCGTAAGTGTGTGTGTGGTGGGAATTAAAAATAAGACATAGACACATTGCAGAGCTGAACAACTATTGTAAACAAATGCAAATCTAAAAGGATGCATGTTCTGATTGGTTCAGACACACTCTGTGCCAGAGAATCGGGTGGGATCCATAATAATCTATAAATCTATAAAGATGCATGCTCTGATTGGTTCAGACACCCTCTGTGCCAGAGAATCGGGTGGGATCAATAATAAAAACCCCAGCGTTTCCAGTTCATCCTACCATTAATATAATATAACTAACTATTAATATAACTATAAGGCGCACCAGATTATAAGGCGCACCAGATTATAAGGCGCAGAGAATAGAAGATACCGTACTACAGTTAACAGAGAATAGAAGCTACTGCAGTCGAACGATCCATATATAAGGCGCACTGGGTTATAAGGCGCAGTGTGGATTTTTGAGAAAATTAAAGCTTTTTAGTTGCGCCTTATAGTCCGGATACGGACAAACAATGTTAGAATCACTTGTTTAACCCGTTGAGAACAGGGATCTACAAGCTTGTTTCACGCCACTGACTGGTGTGACACAAGCTTGTTACAATATTTTACTGGGCCCTACATTTTGGGGACAACATTTTTAGTTCCAGGGACATTTTAGTTCCACAGAAAAAAATGTACTTTCAGAGACAAAGGGATTTTTTTCAGGGACTTCCAAGAAGGTACCAGATGTAACTCTTGATAATGTAAATATGAACCCAAATGGACCCTTGCGGGTCCATTTGGTTTCATTTTTACACTCTCAAGAGTTAAAATATTCATCATCGGAATTAGCACCACTTAATTAAGAAGGTTACACTGTTTTGTTGGAAAAATACAGCCTGGAATTGTGGGCAAAACCAAAATAATTCTTCAATTTTAGGTCTTTGGTGTGAAAATGTAATCAAATGGTGGTCCGTGGCTCAAATGCTGAATAAATGGTGGTCCCTGAAGTCAAAAAGGTTGAAAAACCCCTGCTCTAACAGATCAAGTGACTCCATGCTAATGTGTCATCATCATTGGGACCAATCAGCTGTCTACAGAGCAGCAGGGGTGTGGTTTTCTTATGGCTTATAAAATGGTTTGATCCATCATGGCTGCCCCCTCTCATCTGAGCTCACACTGTTTGTTTAGGCTAGCTTTAGTTTGGAAGTAAAAAGCATCAAAATGTAACTTTAGTTGACATGGATGCCCTCAGAGTTTAACAGGGTGGTGAAAACAACAGTTATATTCATCTACACCAAACAGGTGAGTTTATACAGTTGTGTTAATGGATCAGATGATTAGCTGCTCAACACACACACACACACACACACACACACACACACACACACACACACACACACACACACACACACACACACACACACACACACACACACACACACACACACACACACACACACACCAATGTCACAACTCTTCTACTAGATGGCTCTGTCCTCTGGTAAGCTGCTCTGCTCTTTGAAAGTTTGTGTGTTTGTGCTGCTAGTAGTTAGCATGGACATGTGGCTCATTTATTAACATTAGCATAAGCTAAGACAGTGCTTATGCTAACATACCAACACCAAGCTTTCATGTTTTGTAGCACAATCTAACTTCACCTGTTCTCCTTATGCAGTACATTCTGAACCACCTGGACTGCAGTCCATGACCCAGCCTGCTGCTGCTTTTGTCCAGAGAAGATGCACTGCTGGTTTTTCTAAAGAGGTTTCTACTGCTCTGAAGGTTTGTGTGAAATGTGACCATGATGCTAACTCTTCTCTCACTGCTGCATGCAAACATGATGGCACTAACATTATTCTAATGCTTTTCACAAAATTGCTGCTACTAGTGTCAATAATTTTTACTGCTAATAATTGTATCATTCGTCATTTCTAAACCTTTCATGTTTCTAGCATGAGCTAAGACGGTGCTTATGTCAAACTTGTTTTTAGGCAGCACATGTTAACACAAACACCACATGCTTTGCTTTTGTCATTGTGTAGAGCTGTTTAAACTCCAGCAGTAAACTCCACTGCAACTTATTCTTGTGGTACCTCTCCTCTTAAAGGGATATTCCACTTTCAAAAAAAAAAAAAAAAACAACTTTTGGTCATTTTATGGTCTACTCGGTCTCATGTGAACACACCAGACAGTTTATAAGTTACTCCGTTCATTATTTAGATATTTGATGCTCATTTTAGCGTATCCACCTCCTTCCTATACAAACCAATTATAACTTAAAACTTAAAATCTTAACCATGACAGATTATTCGGGGGAAAAAAACTCATCATTTTTCTGGTGATTGATATTGTCCTTCTAATATGTGAGAGGGCCATGGTATTTTATTTACTGTTTTCATGTATTTCTAACCCTAACCCCTTTAAGCTGCTCTGCTCTTTACTTTGTGTGAAATATGATCATGATGGTAACCGTTCTACTACAGCAGCCAATGTTAGTTCTGTTATCGCTTTCGACAGTGCTGCTGCTGAACAACTCTGCTGCCAATCATAGCACAGATGGCTCATCTTTCTTTTCTTTTTCTTTCTTTCTAGCTGTGGATAACGGATGCTGCTGGAACACTCAACCTGAAGATGGTCTTGTGAAGATCTCCAGGGTTCTGAATGACCTCCAGGCCCCACCACCCCATCCTGCCTGCTAAGATGTCTATGTGGACAGTGTTTGTATAGGGAGAAGCATGGCATTAATTTCTTGCTGCTGCCAAAGTCAAATTGTGATATCTGTGGTGTTTAGCTTAATAACGGATTGCATTTTTAACGGATTGCAGTTGATGCCAGTGTGACAAGCTCACACCGACCAACTCATTGGAGGCAATTTGGGGTTCAGTGTCTTGCCCAAGGACACTTGGACTGTCGATAGGAGGAGCCGGGATTCAAACCGCCGACCCGTGGATCATTGGAGGACCTGCTCTACCTCCTGAGCCACAGCCGCCCAAATGCTTGCAGTGTGATATCCGTAGCAAGCTGTTATTTCCTCCTGACTGGTGGAAATGGATGTTGATATATACTGGGTTTGGTCTCTGGTCATTCACAAAACAAACAAGTAAACCTTAATAATAGTAGAAATAATAGTAGGCATAATATAAATAATATAAAATCAATAATCAATATTAATATAAATAATACAAATAGAAAAAATAGAAATAAAGATGTTATAAATTATAATAATATAAATTATAACAATAAAAAATAATAAAATGATAGAAATAAAAACAAATGATAGAAATGATAACAAATGATGAAAAATAATCAAATAAAAATGATGCCACCTGCGAATGATTCGGTGGTCGATATATAAGCCTCACGGTTGTCGGAGACTCTTGCCACCAAGCTTTTGGCGTACCTCTTGTGGCTGGTATTTGCGATGGATGAACATGTGTTCCACAGTCCCACTTCTGTATTAAGAGTTTTCCACTCCTTGATGTGTGAACATCTGTGGATTCCTCATTGTATTTTGAAGCTAGATGTTTTTTCTGCCTTCCACTGGTCCCTCTGTCTTGCCTTCACCTGGATGTCTTGAGGTGTCAGATTGTGTTGTTGGTTGTGTTTGTGAGCTGTGGTGTCTGATGGATTCACTCAGCTATGTCTTGTAAGTGAGGGCCAGTGTGGCTGCTTCTCGTTTGACCTGTGCTGGAGTACAGTACTTGGGTCGTCCGCATAGCCATACTTTGTTGTTGCTGTAAGGAGGTTGTGGATGTACCAAGGATGTTGAACGGTATTGGTGTCAGCAGTGTCCCCTGTGGGACGCCATTCTTGAGCTTTCTAACCCTGCTACTTTAGCCGTTACTGGTGTGGAGCTGAACCCTAATCCTAAGCAAAACGAATGGCCAATGAATTTGTGAAATACCACAGATATCACAGATTTCCTATTGGCAGCAGGAACAATTGAGTGATGTGCAAATCTCTACAGCCATTCATAGACTATAACCACCATCCTATTCCTTCTAGACGCTGGGGCCCCTACCGATGAGATCTGCACGTCTCTGGCTGTCCATGGATGAATCTAATTTAGTATGGGGATTCCTCTACAGACGCCTCAAAGTAAGAAACTTCAATTCATTTTTTTAAATCATAAATATTTCTATTACTGTATGCTATAGTTGGTGTCCATTTTCAAGGTTCTCTATAAATCAGCCTTTTTCTTATCTTTGTCTAGGATGGATGATGTTGGTAGACTGGGACATGGGCCGGCCCGGTAAGAAACCTCACAGTACCAGGTACTTAGGCTTGTTCTGCTTAGTTCTTTTTAAAAAAAAAAAAAAAAATGTCACTGAAATATACTGCAATTCATGATTGAATTGTCATTTTGATTCAAATGGGCACTTTTGGGTTAAAAAAAGCCAATTATCCGCCTGTTGCTGATAATCGGTCACTCCCTATTCTTACTCATTACTGCATATGTATGGTGTTGCAGGGCGTGCACGTGGATGCAAGATGACTCAAGGATGAAGATTGAGACAGACGTCAACCTTCACCAACGTCGAGGGCGGCCGACGAGACGACGACGAGGGCGACAAGGTACTGTGTGTTGTGGCAGGGCAGGCGACAACGAGAGTGACCTTTTCTTTGTCTTCTGTCTGTCTTAGGATGGAGAGAAGACTTGGGACCTGGCCTGGTGAGAAACCACAGACAACGAGTGGCGCCGGACGATGATGAGCGGCGGCGGACGATGATGAGTGGCGGCGGGCAACGCACGGGCGACGCAGGCGGTGGATACTTCGGCCGACAACTGTGGACGACGTGGAGAGCTCGGTAGACACCTGAAACCCGTTTAGGCCTGTCAGAATTGGACTTTTGTGGCATTTTGAATTTAAAATATATCAACATTTTCAACAGGCCATACGATACTTGGCAATCATGCAATAATTGTGACGGGCCTAAATAAATCTTTCTGTTTTTTTTATTCTTATTTTTAATATATACATCATACTGTATATCTCTATCTCTTAGGAACAACATCATCTTGATGGTGAAGAGCTCCTTTTCAAGACAATGGAGAAACTGGCTAGGTAATACACACACACACACACACACACACACACAATGCTCATATTATTTAATGAACGTTGTAGTATAAAGACAAAGCCAATTATCCATCTGTTACTGATAAATAATTGCTCCCTATTTATCATTACTGTGTATATGTATGGTGTTACACGGCGCACATATTGATGAAAACAGAAAAACTAATTTAGTGTCTTTGTTAGGATGACCATTGAAGCAGACGCCAGCTTCGCCCCGGGGGTTTCTTCTGAGGACTTCTGGGTTGATGGAAGGCCGGACGGCGCTAAAGGCTCGGTAGACTCATCTAGAACCGGTTTAGGCCTGTCAGAATTGCATTTTGTTGCTCGCCGATTCATTTTTATATTGGAAATATTATGTCGTACTGATATTATGAAGACGATTTTGTCTTTTTTAGGCTTTGTAAGCTATGGCATAATTCAATAAGCACTAAATGTATTCATGGAGACTATTATTACATTATCCCCCCCCCAAAAAAAAAAAAAAAAGTATTCTCTCAAATACTTGTCTAATATGTAGTAATTGTGACAAGCCTAAATGTTTCTGGATGTGTTTTTTTTTTATATTTATATATATATATATATCATGTGTCATCAGTTACATTTGACTATAGATATTTTTTAGGGTCTTTTTTTTTGTCTTCTGTCTTTGTTTTTAGGATGGAGGTCCGTACATGTCGAAGGACCTGGGCCAGCCCGGTTAGAAACCACACACTACTAGGTACTGCTTAGCTTGCCCTTGATAGATTTCTTTTTCTAATAGGACAGTTATTGTCACTCAAATGGATTTAAACAGGCATTTTTTATTAAAAATCCAATTATCCGCCTGTTGCCAACAATCAGTCGCTCTCTATAATTAAACATTACTGTAAGTGCATGTGTACTGTATGTTGTGGCAGGGCACGCACACAGGCCACACCCAAGCTAATTTATTGTCTGTATTGTCCATGTTAAGAGGGAGATTGAGGCAGCCATGGAAGCTTTGCCCCGGGTGTTTCCTGACGACTGCGATCGACTACAGAGGGCCGGCGTCGACTAGGGTGGCCGATGACTGACTGGTGGCCGGCGAGGATGACGACCTCCGTGGGCGGTGATGGGCAGCGGACAACGTGGACTGCTCGGTAGACACCTATATACTGTCAGAACTGTAGTTTTGAGATTGAGATGGGCTGCTTCTACTTCTTTAAAATTATGAACATTTTCAACATGCCAGATGATACTTGGCAATCATGCAATAATTGTGACAGGCCTCAATCAATCTTTCTGTGTGCTTTTTTTTAAATATCATGCTGCGTAATCAGTTATAGTTGACTATAGAATATATTTTCTTTTAGAAACATAATCTTGTTTTATTATCATTGTTCATAAAATGTATTAATAATTTATTTTATTTTCTTTAGGACATTGCTGGTCTCCTGTGTGGCTCCAGACTGGTAGTGGTGATATGTAGATGTGATCAATCAAAACTTGGTTGTTTCACTTAAATAAAAAATGTAGGAAACAACTAAAATAAAATAAAATAAATAAACAATTGTAGGAAAATAACATGAACAAATATCAACAATATTAACAATATCAATAAACAAATTACTTAACAATATCAATAAACATATTACAGTAAAACAAATAAAGTCAATAAAATAATGAACTAAAAATAACCTAATTAGACATGTATTACCGGTTATACAAAAAATAGATAAATAATAAGGTTGTGAATAATGAGGGTAATAATACAACATAATATAATATAGTAATATAATATAATGGTAATATAATAATAATAATAGTAATATATGGGTAATAATATATGTTAGTAATTCACTAAGGGTAATAATAATGATGATATTGATGTCAATAATATACTAATATATAAGGATGATATATACTATTGTATAATAAGGGTAATAATAACATCTACATATTGCAACAAGACTACGTGTACAGACGATTGGCTACCTGGAATGAGGGCGTGGTGACACGACATTGAGCTGGACATCCCATGATACATGATGGAAAACACCAAAATCTTTAATATCTGTTTGTCTGTAATATCTTATCCTGTTCAGATTTCACAGTGATTATTCATGTATTTCAGTTTTTATTTTATTTTTTTATTCATTATGCCATATCTGTAAATATTTTCCTCAATTTTGTGAATAAATTATTGCATCTATACCTGGGTGTCCTTCGCAATATTTTATGGGTTCATTACAAGGTTGAGGAATACAGTGCTACTTGCAACATTTTTACTGTATTTTAATACATAGCACATTTAGAACTTTGAAAACCTAGCCTATGGTTTTCTGAAAACCTTCAAATTCTTAAAACAATGAATGATGTAGACAGAAGTAGCTCCCAGTATGAATGTATTGGTTTCACCAGGTACATTTGGGTTCAAAGGAGGCCTAAGGTCTGCAAAATGCAATGTGTGGATAAATGGAGATTTTCACCTTGGTTATTAATTCTGACTACATTTTTGGCTCAAAGGCCAGTCTGAATACTGGACTGAATTTTAAGTTTGAAATTCCCTTGTTTTATAGTACTGTACTTTTGTCCAGAGAATGACTTTACTTAGTTTCTTTGAAAACTTAAGTCAGTTTTCCATTTGTATTAATGTTCTGCAAATGGACCATCAAACGCCAAGTGTTTAAATGCTTTTCTGGGGTTCATCCTCTTAGCTGAATTCTAAGAATCCTTTTGGTTATAGAGCTTGTATTGAACTGCACTCTTTTGGTATGCGGTCAGGTTTAGACTTGGCTCAGGGAAGAGGACGCCCCTGCCATGCACAGTCCACCATGGCACAGTTGGAGGTGTGACAACAACCATCCTTCTGGATGAAATAATTCCTAATTGTAATTCGCTCTGGATTAAGAGCATCTGCTTAATGCCTGCAATGTTACATTGTCTCTTTCTGCAAACTCTTAATGACATTGTCACTTTTAGGCCAACACCTCCCTCTAGTGGTTACTCACAGTAATGTCTGCCTTACTCTGTTCATATGCAATAAAAAGTTAGTAGTACTACACAATGCATATACCATTAATGGTTCTCTGGGCAAGTGATTTCCTCTCGAAGAAGCTCTCTGCAGAGCTGCCCCCTGTGCCCTGGTATGTAAAGTCATTGACTTTCTTTAGCACAGTAACTCCTATTGTTAGGTGCAGTAGTTCTTGGGGATGTTGTGTCATGACCTCGGCCTTGATTACATTTAGCCTGAGGCAATCACAATTCTGCAGGATTTTCCAATTTTACTTTAAGATGCATCAGGAACGATGGGGGGGGCAACATTTATATGCTACATGTCTGTACTAATACGTGCCAGTGGTGTCTGTGTACATGTGCCTAAAAGGTCTGTGGGGAGTTTGTGCAGTAACAGACGCAGACAGTGACTTCACCATGCTGCAGGGCAACATGGAGTTGACGCCAGAGCTGTTTGGAAACTCCTGGAAGATAAAGCCCTCCTGCCCTGATGTGGCAAACCAGGACCTGTGCACTGTGAGTGGAACACAATACAGGCATGTGCGAGCGCGCACACACAGATTGACTAAACTTCCTATTCTAGTGCATGGCAGGCTGTACTGTAACAACATAACTCTTGCTACTCACCGACTATAGTTAAGTGATGTGATGAGTGCAGACCACAATGCTTTTTAAAGCAGTGTCTCAGAGTTTATTTAAGTGATTAAATGTGATTATGAAATACTGGTTTATTACTCCACCAAATATGTGTTTCAACAGCCTCCACTGAGGTGATGGCTGTGCCCTCTGAGTGTCCAGGTGATTGGGAAGGTTCCATGTTTCCACCTTGGACCAGCATCTCTAATAATAATAATAATCTTTATTTGTATAGCACCTTTCATGACATAAAATGCAGCTCAAAGTGCTTTACATTGCAATAGAGAAGAAGACAAACAATAGTGGGAATGAATTAAAGAGATCATTAAAATACATCAAAGAAGCAGTACAGTGAGGACCTGAAATAAGGCATAAAATATAAAATCACAGAGAATCAGTTAAAAGCAAGTGCATAGAAGTACGTCTTGAGCTGTGCTTTAAAAATGTCTACAGAGGCTGCCTGTCGAATGTATAATGGGAGTTTGTTCCACGCCGTCGGTCCATAGAAGCAAAAGTCTGCTTCACCGTGTTTTTGAAGAGTTTATACTAAAACTTGGTGTTCATAATGTAGGTTAGTAGTCAACACACTGAGCATTCTCTCATTGAATAAAATGCGTAGAGCACAGTTTATAGCCTAGCTGTGTGTCTCCCTGTATCCAAAGCCATAGAGTAGAGCTGGAGGACCTACAAGCATTGGGGACTTGTAGATCAATAAATAAACATCCTCCAGGTTATTATTCTTTTATAAATGTTCAAATACTGTACAGGAATACATGGCATATTATGGACACAGTTTGAATGGGGATCAATCATGATTAAATTAATTTTGAAGCTGTGATTATTCTGACTAAAATAACAATCATTCAACACCCCTTATGTGCCTCTCAATGCTTTCATTTAGTTCCAGGGTTAGGGTTAGTTCCATTTTGTATACACTCTCAGAATTGCATACCCGTAAGGGGCACTGCATCCTCAACCGCTCAGTTGGTGTCTGTTCTGAGACTGGAAGGTTGGGGGTTTGATCTCTGAAAGGTTCCATTAGGGCCCCTGTGACATACTAGTCATGTCCAGGTAGTGTACTGGTATATCAAGTTGCCTCACACGGCAACAGGAGATATACAGTAGCTCCTGCCGTTTGGGTCACAGCATCAGCTTGTTGCAAACCAGCTTTTGGAAAAAAGCTGATGAAGCTATTGTGGGATATGAATACAAGGTGGTCCTGCAGTACAGTTCTACCAACCTCACTGTTTGATCTGACACGTGTATATGGCAGAATACTGTAAGGGAATGTGCAGTGTTTTGTACTGGCCTATACAATTCTTTGTGGTTAGGATGTTTTTTGTTGTTTGCAATTTTATTATACACTCAACAAAAATATAAACACAACACTTTTGTTTTTGCTCCCATTTTTCAGGGGATGGACTTAAAGACCTACAGTTCATTCCAGATATAAAATATTACCATTTCTCTCAAACACTGTTCACAAATCTACCTAAATGTGGGATATTGAGCACTTCTGCTTTAGATAATCCATCCCACCTCACAGTTGTGCCACATCAAGATGCAGATGTCACATCATGGTTAGTGCACATGTGTACCTTAGACTGTCCACAATAAAAGGCCACCCTGAAATGTGCAATTTTTTGTGCCGTGTTGGGCGTATGGGACTCAGAACCAGTCAGTATCTGGTGTGACCACTATTTGCCTCATGCAATGCAACACATCTTCTTCGCATAGAGTTTATCAGATTGTCAATATTGTGGCCTGTGGAATGTTGGCCACTCCTCTTCAATGGCTGTGTCAAGTTGCTGAATATTAGTGGGAAGAACTGGTACACACTGTCAAAATGGTAATAACACATTATTACCACATTATTGCCATTTCGACAGCGAGTACCAGTTCCCACTAATATCCAGCAACTTCACACACCGGATACTGGTCACACCAGATACTGACTGGTTCGGAGGCCCATACACCAAATAAGGCAAAACGAAATTGCACATTTCAGGGTGGCCTTTTATTGTGGACAGTCTAAGGTACACATGTGCACTAACCATGATGTGACATCTGCATCTTGATGTGGCACACCTGTGAGGTGGGATGGATTATCTTAACAAAGCAGAAGTGCTCAATATCACACATTTAGGCAGATTTGTGAACAGTGTTTGAGAGAAATGGCAAAAACAAAAGTGTTGCGTTTATATTTTTGTTGCGTGTGTGTATGCTATAAAGCAGTGGTTTTCAAACAGTGGACTGGAGATCTTCAGTGGTCCTTGAGTGCGTTCCAGTTGGTCTCCCAAGCGAAAAAGAGGCTTTTTTGGTCAGAGCGGATAATTCTAGGTAAAGGTGGTAATGGCTCAAATGCCAAAAAAATAATGGTCAAACTCAAGGCCCGGGGGCCAACTCTGGCCCCTGAAAGAATTATCTTCAGCCCGTGGGATATTTCATTCAATATTATAACTGGTCATATTGCACACATCATGATAAAAAAAAATGAATGCACCTAAATGTTTTACTTTTTTACTTAAAGATTGACTTACTTTCTCATTTTACTATGAAAGCAGTGCTTGGTGAGGATTATGGAACAGGAAACGGGACATGGTAAGTGTAACCTTGTGCCCCTGTGTTGAAACTCCATCCCTCCACTTGTTCCAATTCTTCTATTCTACCCCACTGTGTATTTGAGTTTGATATCCCTGCATTAGAACTATGACTAGGTTAATGCATTAGAACTATGACTAGGTTATAAAATATGGGTTTCAAAAGTGGAGAGTAACTTTTTAAAGGTGTTTTTGGGGGTCTTTTTGTCTTGATTGATAGGAGGGCATGCAACAATGGGCTCAGGAGTTGAACCCATGGCATACAATCAGCAGTCTAAGCAACCAGACAGTTGTGCTTACGGCATTGCCAGGAATAAGATTTTCATGGACAAAACTAGGGAAAACTGCTATACAGCTTGCTTAAAATGCAGCATAATGTCTAGTGTTTGTAAAGTTACTGTATAGTATATGCAATATTGTTATTGGCACTTGGTAGAATACAAGCATGCCACAGACACATGTCATCATTTTAGGAATAGTTGCACTGAGATCTTTGAACCTTAAAACATACACAGACAACCTATTTATTTCATTTAATTATAGAATTGCAACACTCATTTTCATAAAAAATGATAGGTGGGACATTTTGACTTTTTATCATGGCTCATTCAAGTAAGAAATATTCCACAATGTGGAGTTCATACCGTGTCATTGATTTGTTTATTCCATATGTATAGCTGATATTGACTGAATATACAATTTCACAGATTTGAGGTATAGAGCAGAATTCTGGCTACAGAAAGCATAATTTTCAAGATAGAAAAGTCATCTTGGAGTCAAATTGAAGCTTAGAGGCAGGGGATGTTTTTTATATACAAGTGAGGCTGTGATAGTCACCATAATGTGCTGGTAAATAACCATCTTTGTTGTTACTTTTTAGGCGGACAGTATATTTTCTTATAGTTTCTTATAGTTTCTTATAGTTTCCTGGGATGATGCAGGTCATATTTAACAATACAGTGGTAGTAATCCCCCAAATCCTATTCTACCAGTTACCCCTGTGTGTCAGGATACTCCATGACAAATTTTAGACTACCAAGTTGATTTATGTAATTTTAGCGAATTAATATATGCCTTTATACAATTTCACCAAAGCCATACACACCAAGGGGGGGTTTGAGGTGATAACCACTATAAAGCTACCAGTCAGAAATGTCTATCATATCAAAACCTAATCTAGGGATGTATAGGAACAAAAAATCATGACTAGAATTTGCCCCCTCAGGTGATACCGATATGTCCTATCTGGGGCCTTGGCCCATGTACTACAGGTGATTGGGAGGGTTCCATGTTTTCACCTTGGACCAGCATCTCTCAGAACTAGTGTAGTGGGTTAGGGTTTTTGAAGAGTTTATACTAATACTTGGTGTCCATAATGTAGATTAGTAGTAGTGCCATGTGCTTATCAATAATACATATCCAGTGGTAGGCTTTGCTCTTTTGCCTTTTTATTGTTTATACTAAGGCCAGTTTGAAATAACAGGTTAATGGTAGTAATTCATTTTGTTGATTACTGATTTTTAATTGCAATTAACTCATGTGCATACTAACCCAATCCACTGAGCATTCTCTCATTGAATAAAATGGGTAGAGCAGTTTTATGGAGAGACATATAGCCTAGCTGTGTGTCTCCCTGTATCCAAAGCCATAGAGTAGAGCTGGAGGACCTACAAGCATTGGGGACTTGATAAATATTAACCCATTGTAACTATCCCGATTCTAAAAATGTCTTTGAAATCCTAACCTAAGTGTACTGGAAAACTTCAAATTATTGTGTAACACCATCTGACACTGTTTGATACTGTACATTTTGTACAGAAGCATATTGGTGTTCCTGTCAACTTAAAACTACCACTAACTATGGTTAATAAATAAATAAACAGCCCCACCTCCTCCAGGTTATTATTCTTTTTTTTATGTACTGTACAGGAGTACATGGCATATTGTGGACACATTTCGAATGGGGATTAATCAATTAATTCAATTAATTTTGAAGCTGTGATTATTCTGATTAAAATAACAGTCATTTAAGACCCTTTATGTGCCTCTCCCTGTCACAAAACACTTTTCAAATAGAAGCCCATGGCCAATACATGAATTTGGATGTCCTTAATGTGAAAATGGACAGTTTACAATTTCAGGAAAATGTATATGCATATTATTATTTGAAAATGTTGAACTTATTTTCAACATGTTTCTTTAAACCTGCAGTGGTCTGTGTGTGGAGCGGCCTCTGTGCTCTGACAGACACCCAGACTGTGCCAAACAGTCAGATGAGGAGTTCTGTGGGCCTGCCCTAACCCTAACCTGCCACCCTGATGTCTGCCGGAAGAGTTCCAGTGGAAAATGCATTCCTGGCTTAAAGATACATCGCATGGATGCAACTGGGACGTATCCTCAGTGATGTATCCCAAGGTCATCGGGGTTTCGGGTCTCGCAACATCATACCCCTCACTCAGGCGACCCAGCCGGGTTGATCAAGTCCCGACCTACGTCCCAGTAGCCACTCTCGGTCAGTCCACCAGGGAAAGACCCAAGGCCACACAATCCACTGCTCCAGAACTATTCTGCCGGTACTGAGAGGCACTATACTCTGGCACATGGAGGGACTAGGCTCTGTGGGTTGACTCCTGTCCAGACCTCTCCTACGTCTCACCAGGTCTGCTCCTGCTCTCACCAGGCACAGGACCTGTGCGTTGCACCAGACTCCCAGCACCAGCATTTCATTCAGGAGCAGTGAATCACAATGGCCCTCCTAACGGCCTCACCAAGGGTTGTTGGGCTTCCTCCTCACGGAGGACACAGGCTGGGGCGCTAACCCATACTGCTCACCCGAGTGCCGTCTACATTCCGGCTGTCACCCGTCTCTCCGGTGGTCACCAGAAACTGTGTGAAACTGTGTGCATGACAAACGGCTAGACTGCAGCTTTGCTAATGGCTCTGATGCTTAAGGTGAGTAACTGGGATGGGCATTATCTGTGTCCTGACAATCAAGTTGAAAGAGTTTAATGCCGCAATTGTGCTTGTGTTACAAGATATATAGATTATGAATGGTGTTCATAATGATATCAACAGGCCTGGAAAAGTTGGCCCGGCCCTAAACAAGTAAGCCCGAAGCCCGACTCAGCCCGGCTAATTAGCAAGTCCATTTTCTAACGATCAGGCATTTTTACCAGTTACCAAATAATTTCGGGGTCATAATGATCCTCCTTTGGGGATAAAATTGATATGTTTCCAACATGTAGCGGCACGCAATGAATTACTTTCTGTATAAACTATTGACACCAACACAGAAATAGGTAGCGGCACGCAATGAATTACTTTCTGTATAAACTATTGACACCAACACAGAAATAGGTCGCTTGCAGAGATGTTTATCTAGCAAACCATATGTACATTTACAACAAAGAGTTAATCTTTTCTGTAGTCTGTATAACGTCCGAACCCCACGCCATTCCGTGCTTCTACACGGCACGCACGCACGCACGCACGCACACACACACACACACACACACACACACACACACACACACACAGTGTGACATTACTTGAACTTAGCTGCTGGTGTTGTATTGTTGTATTATATTAGTTTCTACTGCTGTTGCAGTTATAGTTTTGTTATTTATTTTGTTTGTTCAAATTCAAACGTTCACTCAAAAATAATGACTTATAAATTGGGCACGGTGGCACATTGTTTAGTGCTGTCGCCTCACAGCTAGAAGATCCTGGGTTCGATTCCCGCTAGGGGCGCTGCTGTGGGTGCTGGCGGCGTGTCTGCTCCTCCGCGTCATCAGTGCCCATACCCGAGGCGGGGTTGACGAAAGGGCCTTTCTGTGTGGAGTTTGCATGTTCTCCACGTGTAGCCTAGGGTAGATACCCTCACAAAAACATGCAGTAATCCTGGGCACTGAACTGCCTCCCCCTGGCCAGCCGGTGCGCCTGATGGAGGGGACTGGAACTGGTTGGAATAACGTGTTCCTTCCACGCGCTACGTCCAACCAGAGAAACTCCCCCCTGTCGGGTGAAAAGAAGGCAGCTTGTCTCCTCATGCATTGAAGGAAGCATGAGCCCAGTCTGCTGCCTCCCCAGGTTGGTGGAGGGTGTGTAGAGCCCAGGATCACATTAGGAATTGGCACTGGGTGAAGAAATGGGTTACAAAATCGTGGGATAAAATATTAAAAAAAGAAGAAAAAAAAAGACTTACCGGTATTTAATATTATATCAAATAGTAAACCCTATTCAAGGTTCAAGGTTAGCTTTATTAGTCTCCCGTGGGAGAAATTTGTCTTGGAGTCAGAGAGCAGAGCTGCATAGAGTTTAACTCATTGAGCGCGATCGGATTTTCTTTGTTTTCTTTCCACTGCCGCGGCTCAAACCAGTTCGATCGGTAAAAAAGCCCTTATTTTGAAGCTCAGATCTCCTAAACAGGATGTGCTGTTTCTGTTATGCTGTGTCTGTTGTCTTGCCTAATCGATCATCTGGCGATGTACCCAAAAACATCCGGGTCACAAGTCAGGAAGAGCTGTGTAGCCCTGGCTGCTTAACCCATGCGCCAGCGACATTGAGGGGGCAAACCGGAGGAGAGCCGTTTGAATGCATTGGGTTGAATGGACGTCCATGGGACGGGTGAAAAAAAAGTTGTCCCCAATTCTGTCCCAAATGAAAGTCAGCAACGGGATGATCATCAGACGATGCGCACGGACTAATAGTTGGATTAAAGAATGAAATCTACATCTCGTCGTGATACGAGCCGTCCGCGTGACCGGCGGAGGGGTTCTAACGGGATGTCCACGAGCCCCGCGTGGACGGCGCCAAGAGAATTAATACAGACAGATAACAGTAGACACAGGACAATACAATTACACTTAACACATTTACACCCTAGTGTGTACCTACGCCTGTAAGTGCTAAATGCCCTCCCTTAAGAGCTTAATCGAGAGTGGTATAAATGAACGTCTAAACCGGTTATATTTAATCAACGGTGGAGCTCTGTATCTCCTGCCCGTTCGCATCAACACATACTCAGAGAACATGTAAGGGATCAGCGACAATACATTGAGCCTGTCGAACTACAGCTTGTTGGAAGATGGCTTTTAGGGTGATCGGGGGGCTAGACACCAGCCACCCTACAGCTCTGGTCCGTGGTGTAAAGCTGCACCCAGACGCTAACAGGAAGGTTCAGTCCTGATTTCCTGCAGAACGGTCGCCCCATGTTTGTTTTTAGTGTGGTAAATTTTAACCGGTACAAGTTGCATATGTACCAGCGTCAATACACCAAAAACATACTGCACTGGGAGAAAAAGCAGACAGTTGATCGGAGCGGAATGGAAGATCAGGCAGCAAAGTTGGTCTCAAGATGGATGGTCTTTTATTTCAGCAGAGCAAACAGCATACAGCATGGGCCTCGGGCTCCAGAGAGCCCTCGGCTTACAGCCAGCCACGAGGTGGTGGCCGACCGACTGACTGAACCGACTAATACAATGACTATAGCTTTTATGCAGGTTTACACATTTCACATAGACAGCTGTCACCAAGGAAGGGGTTGTTCTTAGAACCGAAACAAACATGGTCAGGTCACACATTTAAATGGAAGTCCTTTCATGTCACCTGTCACCTGTCAAACACTGTACCCAAATGTGTCCTGTGCCCATCCTGTCTCACCATGGGGTCCACCAGAGAGCTGACATTGCAGGATCTCTCTGACCAACTCGAAGGTGACAACAGGAACAGGATATTCTAAATAGCTAGGCTATAATTAACATACGAGTCTTTGCCTGTGAAATAACAGATTGCAGCCATTTGGTTTCATTTGATTCTTCATTAGTTTAATACAGTGTAGCCTCAGAGCCGGATTTAGCTAGCCCTACTAGGGTGGGCTGGAAGTAGTGGTTTTCAACCTTTTTGATGTTGCGTGCGTGCTCATTCCGTGCACACGTTTCGCACAACGTTTTTGAAAGCTCAATCCAGTGAGCTTTTTAAAAACGCCTGGCGTTAATCGACGGGTGATTTTCTTTTTTTCGGCACTGCAGAGAGAATCACCGCGTTTATGCAGGCGTTTATCGTTGCCGTCTGGAAAGCCCTTTAGGAGGAATTCTCCTTAGTGAAAAACTGTACACCTGTGAATGCTGCAAACAAACACACGGCACTCCACTTTCGTTACATTTTTAAACTATAAAAAAAAAAAAATGGGAATAGTTCAATGTGCCAATCTATTGACAGGCTGTGAGCTTGTAGACTGGCTATTTGAACTTATTAAAATGTTTTTTTTTAATAGTTTAAAAGGGCAACGAACCTAAGTGTTAAGGAGTTTAGTGGTGACGAAAAAATCTAGGCCTTCAAGTATTTATCAATAACATAAGATAACATTAGATAACATAACATAACATATACTGATTAGACAACGTTAGACAGACTGTGTAATCGAGTGAAAACAAACAACTTATTGTTTTTGGGTGAACTAATTTCCTTTAACTTTCCTTTAAACCTTTTTCACTGGTTTTATATGCCTGTGAGGACCTTGTTTATTCCATTTTGCCACCCGCTGTGTTCAAATAAATAGTTTTCATTTAACCTTCTGTACTGTACGTATTTGGTGTTACTTTAGAAATTGAAAAATATCAGACCCACAACCTCACAGTGTGCCACGGTAGTGGCGCGCTGTGAGATTGTAGGTCTAATATTTTTGAAAAATCGTGAAAATGTGGCACCAATGTTTGAGTCTATTATTTCAGAAGCAAACATTTCTAACTCAAATCTTTGCTTCTGGGGGATCCCTATAGAACATGTTTTCAGATGGGAGTCCTCCGCAGCCAAATATAGATGATTCTGGTGGTCCTTGGCATGAAATCTGTGTTCCTGACACAGGAAAAAATAGATTCTCGTGTCAGAAACTAGGATCTAGCCTTAAGAACTAGAATCTAGTGTAAAAAAAACAAAATACACAAACAATGAGTTACATCCGGTTAACCAGCTTTCCATCATTTAGCCTGGACCACCTGGAACCCTCTCAAGGACCACTGGTGGTCCCCGGTTCTCTGTTGTTCCACCCACACTGTGGAATGAACCTCAGGTCAGGGCCTGTGCCTGATAATAATGTTATTGTAAACGATTCAGGTGTTTAGAGATTGCTGTTTACAATGATAAGCAGACCTGGACGTAATGTAGGACTACATAATGACATCTTCCACCTGCAGGAGCCAACATGCTCATATATAGATGTAATCTAGGACTACATAATGACATCTTGGCCCTGTAGCAGCCAACATGCCCATATATAGATGTAATCTAGGACTACATAATGACATCTACCTGTAGCAGCCAACATGCCCATATATAGATGTAATCTAGGACTACATAATGACATCTTGGCCCTGTAGCAGCCAACATGCCCATATATAGATGTAATCTAGGACTACATAATGACATCTTGGCCCTGTAGCAGCCAACATGCCCATATATAGATGTAATCTAGGACTACATAATGACATCTTGGCCCTGTAGCAGCCAACACGCCCATATATAGATGTAATCTAGGACTACATAATGACATCTTGGCCCTGTAGCAGCCAACATGCCCATATATAGATGCAATCTAGGACTACATAATGACATCTTGGCCCTGTAGCAGCCAACATGCCCATATACAGTTGTGTTCAAAATAATAGCAGTCTGTTTAAAAAACTGAATAAAGCCCAAAATCCTTATAGTGGTTTTAATTCCATGCTTTGGGAACACTGCACATTATATTTTAAATCAAAACATGAAGAAAAAAAAGCAGAACATATTTAATTACTTTACAGAAAATGAAGAAAAATGAACATTGTGGTGTTAAAAAAATAGCAGTGTCTGCACTTTACTTTACAAACTCAAATATTTACTGTATTAACTGAAAAATATCCAGGATTCAGCATTCCTGTGAATCACTAAACTAATATTTAGTTGTATAGCCACTGTTTTTGAGAAACATTCCCATAGTAAAGCATGGTGGTGCAAGCATCCTGATACTCTTACTATGGTGCCGGGCCTATTTATCACATACCAGGGATCATGGATCAGTTTGGATACATCAAAATACTTGAAGAGGTCATGTTGCCTTATGCTGAAGAGGAAATGCCCTTGAAATGGGTGTGTGAACAAGACAATGACCCCAAACACACCAGTAAGCGAGCAGCTTCTTGGTTCCAGTCCAACAAAATTAAAGTCATGGAGTGGCAAGCCCAATCCCCGGACCTTAATCCGATAGAAAACTTGTGGGGTGACATTAAAAATGCTGTTTCTGAGGCAAAACCAAGAAATGCAGAGGAATTATGGAACGTTGTCAAATCATCCTGGGCTGGAATACCTGTTCACAGATGCCAGAAGTTGACTCCTTGCAACACAGATGTGAAGCGGTTCTCAAAAACAGTGGCTATACAACTAAATATTAGTTTAGTGATTCACAGGAATGCTGAATCTTGGATATTTTTCAGTTAATACAGTAAATATTTGAGTTTGTAAAGTAAAATGCAGACACTGCTATTTTTTTTTGAACAGCCCAATGTTCATTTTTCTTCATTTTCTGTAAAGTAATTAAATAATTTCTGCTTTTTTCTTCATGTTTTGATTTAGAATATAATGTGCAAAAAAAAAAAAAAAAAAAAAGCAGTGTTCCCAATGCATGGAAATAAAAACCACTATAAGGATTTTGGACTTTATTCATTTTTTAAACAGACTGCTATTATTTTGAACACATGTTGTAGATGTAATCTAGGACTACATAATGACATCTTGGCCCTGTAGCAGCCAACATGCCCATATATAGATGTAATCTAGGACTACATGATGACATCTTGGCCCTATAGCAGCCAAGATTCCTATATAGGGCCTAGGCTTGGTTCTATTGTGGTTCTCTGTGTAAAAAATCAGTCAGAATCTATTGGCAGATATGACCAGGGCCGGATTTAGCCAGCCCTACTAGGGTGGGCTGAAAGAATGGCAGGGTGTATGGGCAACTCCAAAGTTTTTATATGAAGCAATGGTTTTCAACCCTTTTGACTCCAGGGCCCACTATTTATTTGGCATTTGAGCCAGGGAGGACCACCAGTTGATGACATTTTAGACCCACAGACCCCAATACTAAGCTACTTAAACAAGGACTGTTGCCTGAGTTAAACATAGCAGATTCTCACACACAAAGCGAGGCTTTGGTGCCCTCCTGTGGAGAACTGGAGAACTGCAGAATGGATGATTAAAACAAAAACACCAAATAATAACGGCATACAATGTTTAATGATTTTATATACCTTGTAAAAGATTAATGTATTTTATATGGCGTTAATAACAGTAATAGTAACGGCATTATGTTTAATGTGTTTCAAATCACTTCTAAAACTCATAGCCTATACATAAATGGCCGTCAGGGATGATGAAGAATTGCACCCATTTTCAAAATTTTCCTGAGAGGATACAAATGTGAACCAAATGGACCTTAGCGGGTCCATTTGGTTCCTTTTGTACCCTCTCAGGAAAAAGGGGTCTGAAAGAAAAATAATTTACATAGTGGAAATGCATCTTGATGTCATCAGATGTATTTCACCATGTTAATGTTTTTTCAGACCTCCATTTTTAGTTAATACAGAATTGGCGGAACTTTTTTTTGATTATGTCCACACAACATCTCTAAGGTATTTTAATGACATAATGAAACTGAAAATGGGCGGAGCTCCCCTTTAACGTGTTTCAAATTAATTCTAAAAGTCAGCCTATACATAGTGTAACAGGAACGTCATATTTCTTCTTTGGGTTCATGTTTCCGGTCGGACATGTTTGAGTGTAACTCCGTCTCCCAGAAGTTAGATCTGCAGGTTCGTATCAAACAATAAGGAGCTAATCAAAGATTGCCGTAGATCTGTGTAGTGGCAGCGGCTGTAACTATAGCTTATCAATTAGATGTTCAAATGATCAAATGTTAATCATGCTAATCAGGGCTCTGGGCTTTAGTAAGCAGACAAAGCAAGCAGCAGAGCCTTAGAAATAGACAGAGTTGCGACATTGGGGGGACAGAAAATAGTCTGGTCACGTGGTTCAAGTCCTCGCGCGAGCCCATAGGCTCCAATGCATTCAGTAACTTCCGGCTGTCACTATTTGTTGTCACTATCTAATAGTCTATGTAGAGGAGCCGCCATTGGACTGGCGCCATGGAGTGAACGGAGTTGGCGTAACTCTGTATTTCCAAGGCTCTGGGAGCAAACAGCTCCTCTACGTGCGTCCACAGCCATCTAATAGAAGAGTGGCGACATTGAGGGGTCAGAAACTAAGTGCACAAGCTGCTGTTCATTATGCAGTCTGAATAGGGACAAACTGGAGATGGAAATACATTGTTTTCAACGAGGGCGACGCAAATAAGAGTTATTTTAGGCATGTGTACAACATGTCAACTGTTTTAAAGTACTGTACAGTAACAACTACATATGTTGTACTATAGCTGCAAAACGATCTAAAATAAAGGGATTTAACATCATTAAAGCTGGGCTGTGCCTGAGTTCAAAGCATTGTCCTCAGCAAAGAAAACCAATGCAAATCCTAAAAGCATCTTGATACAGTCCATGCTTAGCATGCTGCCATTAAAGGGCAATTCCACCTTTTTTTTTTTTTTTTTTTTTTTTTTTTAAATGCCCTAAAAGAAAAATCATTAACATGGCGAAACACAAACTCCATTTCTAGGAAACAATATGAAGACAATGTGGAGATCTTTATCATGTCCACACAACATCTCTAAGGTATATTAATGACAGTAAAATGGGAATTCCACACTAAACTTGTGACCATGAATACCACAGAACAACACCACCCCTTTTTAAAGTAAAGTAAAGTAACTAGTTACTTTTTCACAGAGGTAACTATAACTATAATCCCCTTACTTTTTTTTCAGCCACCATGAGGACGGACACAGGAATCCGCTTCTGCAGTTAAGAATACACTTGTTTACAATGTCAGCCACCCTGTTCATTTTATCAAGACATTTAGAGACAAATATTCACTTCTCTAAAGTCAGAAGCAGCAGATCATAGTGGAGGTAAAAGGGAAAAGACATATACAAGGAGAGGGGAAAGGGGCTGGGTGTGGGAATCATATTTTTACAGAGGCCAGGCTAGAATTGCAGCCGTCCGTAGGTGTCCTTTGAGAGTGGTTCTGAAGGAGTCAAGGGATTTGAATGTCTGAGTGACTGTTGGTAGGGCATTCCCTACCAACAATAAGGCAGTATTTGGACACAGTATTTGGACAGGTACATGGTGGTATTTTGGTAGTTGACATTAGAGTGTGTACATCTTGCTACCGGGGGCCCGGAGGGTTTTCCAAATCACGTACTAATACTATACCTTTAAGGATATAGTATTTATACCATATAAACCAGTGATGCGATGAAACCTTTTCTGATTATCATTCTAACAGGTGTTGACCCAGACCTGCTGCCATTAAATGACGCCCAAGCGCTTCAAAACCTGGAAGAGCAGCTACAAAACACCCCTGAGCTCAAAAACCAACTGGTAAGATTTCAGTGTTTACTTGGAAACACAGACAGACCCTTTTTGATGGCTGCATGAGAGGAGTCTAGCTTTACCACACAACGGTGCCGTGCGGAAATGAGAGAAGAATTAAAAGTTAAAATGTGTCCTTCGTGCAACGTGTGGTGAGCTTGTAGATCAGTTGTATTTACCATGCACCACTGTCATACTATTGCCTCGTTCGCACTGCCTCTCAGAATATACAGTCCACAGCGACGTGCACACACGGACGCAAAGGGGGGCTACAGACCCTGCCCTGTAACATGTCTAAAACACAGAAGTGCCCTCTTACGGGAGGTTGCCCCTGCTCCCTTCTTTAACACACTGTCCACACGGACCTGCATTGACACTGCTCTGTTGACTAACTTTAATCTTTTTTTTTTAACTTATTTTTTATCCCACGATTTTGCAACCCATTTTTTCACCCAGTGCCAATTCCTAATGTGATCCTGGGCTCTACACACCCTCCACCAACCTGGGGAGGCAGCGGACTGGCCTCATGCTTCCTTCAATGCATGAGGAGTCCAAGCTGCCTTCTTTTCACCTGACAGGGGGGAGTTTCCCTGGTTGGACGTAGCGCGTGGAAGGAACACGTTATTCCAACCAGTTCCAGTCCCCTCCATCAGGCGCCCCGGCTGGCCAGGGGGAGGCAGTCTAGAGTCCAGGATTACAGCATGTTTTTGTGAGGGTATCTACCCTAGGGAACACGGGGAGAACATGCAAACTCCACACAGAAAGGCCCTTTCGCCAACCCCGCCTCGGGTATGGGCACTGATGACGCGGAGGAGCAGACACGCCGCCAGCACCCACAGCAGCACCCCTAGCGGGAATCGAACCCAGGACCTTCTAGCTGTGAGGCGACAGCACTAACCACTGTGCCACCGTGCCCCGACTAACTTTAATCTCAGCTTAATTTGATTTAAACCAAAAACATCAAAATGCATTGCTTTGATTTCCCATTTTGTGTCTATAACTGCACACTGTATGACAGATGGTCCTACAGTGATCATGGTTGTGCAGGTGTTTGTGCTAAGATAATTATGAATCATTCATTTGATCTTGCAAGAGAGGACAGCTGACATCCACCACAGCAAGTAGGCTACAGGACCAGTGCAATAAAGGGAAAGTTTTACTGGACATTATTACGTGTCTAGCAGCAGCCCAATATGCAATATGTATTCTATATAAAAATAGGGCTGTTGAATGATTAAATTTTTTTTTAATCAAATTAATTACAGCTCTAAATTAATTTAATCACCATTTGAACTATGTCCAAAATATGCCATGTTTTCCTGTACAGGATTTGAACATTTGAAAAAGAAACAGAATCTGGGAAAAAGATCTGTTTATTTCTTAAATACTTAAATACTTCTTAAAGTTCCCAATGCTTGTAGATTTTTTTTTTTACCAATGCGAAAATGCTGGTTTAATTACTTGGTTTAAGACAATGCCAATGCATTTTAAATAGTTAACTATATGAATTTCAAATCATCGGATTGTATCGCTAGATTGTCCATGTATGGTCTTGGACTGATCAACTAACAAATGTCAATTCACAGAGTGCTGTATTGGTGCTGAAAGGAGACAGTTTGGAGAGTCATGGCTGCAACGCTAGCAAACACCCTGGCCAAACAAACAAACATGAGGGGCATCAATGGCAAGATTGGATTCAGAGGACTACGAGTCAAGAGTGTTGTGGTTGGTAAGTTTATATTGAGATTCATCATCTCCCCCTTGGACTCACTTCCATTTGTATTGTGCTCAATAACTTTGTTCACTACAGCTACTCATAGAAACCTGTGATGGCCGTGTATGTGAAAGGTAGATTATTAAAATATATATGTATTGATTAAGGTATTGGTCCGTTTTATAGATAAAGATATGTATTGTTTCCTTCATGCTGGAACCTTGTATTTCCTTATTTCGCTCCTTAACCATGTTAATTTTAAAAAGTCGGCCCCCATAGCGTCATTATGGTGGTAATTATCCCACCATAACGACGATATGAAAAGAGTTGAAGTGGTCCCTGATGTCCAAAGGTGTTGCACACCAAAAATATTACCCCCCCCCCTTCTCACAAGTTCACAATGTGTTGCTTAGCCTATGCCTGGCAGAATTCTCTATCTAAAAGTTTATTTAATATATAGGATACTTTGTTAACAAATTACCAAAATATAATCTGCTAGCAGCAATATTGGTTTGTTTAGAAAAAGTGTCATTCTCAGGTTGTCAACTATGTATCGGCTTAGAGTCGGCCCAGCTGAACTTATTGCAGGGCCAGCCTCAACATTTTGGGTCCAATTAAAGCTCTACATTGTACCACAGGTTACTCTTGTATTTTGTGAAAAGTAGTTTTTTGTGTCTGTGTGTTTTAGCGGCTGTGCAGCGTAATCTGCCATCATCTCGTGCTACAGACCAAGAGATCGAAAAATACATCACTAAATGGCTGCAATGACGGAGAGGGTGGACGGGCGAGGATGCAGGGGAGAAGGCAGAATGCAGGGGAGCCTGCAGATCAGACAGCTGGGTTGTAAGCAAACTGTTTTTGTCTTGTGTTCTTATTGTATTGTCTTATTGTATGGTCTTCTTTTTAGCTTTTTACCAGGGCCCACTATTTATTCTGAATTCGAGCCAGAGACCACCCTTTGATGACATATTAGCCCCACAGACGCCAAAACTAAAGATTTATTTTGCTTTTGTACACAATTCCAGGCTGGATTTAGGAAACCAAACAGTCCAACATACAGATCAAAATGAACATTCCTCTTCTACATTCTCTAGGTGTGTAGACTTGTGCTAGATTTCCTGTAGTTACTCTTAATGAAAATTGTGTGTGTGCGCGCGCGTCTCTACCAGGGTAACAACGCCAGTTATTATGTTGTTGTATGTCTAAATCCCTCCTCCACCTAGTCGTTCCACAGCATCACCTCACCCCTGCCCACTTTGACAGTCTGGGTTGGCTTAGGGTTGATAACAGAGTACAACATCTTGCACTAGGTCTGGTCCACAAGACACTACCAAAATACCACCAGGTACCGGCCCAAACTCCACACTACCAGAATACCACCAGGTACCGGCCCAAACTCCACACTACCAAAATACCACCAGGTACCGGCCCAAACTCCAAATACTTCCTTTATGTCAACCAAGTCCACTCCCACAACACCAGAGGGAGTTGCAACCCAGATTCGGCACAAACAAGGGACTTCATTCCATTCGCTCATTAGCCACAAAAATGTAACCCTACCACCAGTCAATAAGACATGTGAATCCCTTGACTCCTAAAAAAAACACCATCGCACCATCACAATTGTAGTATTCCTGTATAGTTGTGAAGGATAAAATTGTCAATAGAGGGTGTGCATGTGACATCATCAACATGTACCCAGGGGTTACTGACAGTTATATAGTATTTTTTCACTGTTGTTTTTTAAGTGATATCATTGCTTCTGGGAGGTTCATGGAACAACATATTATTATTTTGTTCATCATCTCATCTCTCTCTCTCTCTCTCTCTCTCTCTCTCTCTCTCTCTCTCTCTCTCTCTCTCTCTCTCTCTCTCTCTCTCTCTCTCTCTCCAGGGACCCCCTGGTCGTGCACGTCTCCCCGAGGCTAAATGTGTGGTGATTGTACGAGTGAAACCCAGTTAAACCTCTGTGTGGGCTGTAGCGCCCCTTCCAAGCAGGGAATCTGTTACCTAAACTAAAGAGCTTGACAGTTCCACTCAACATTTTAGATTTTAGCAGTGAGTCCAGTGTCTCTGATGTGACCGTTATAGATCATTATAGACAACAGTTCCACTCAACATTTTAGATTTTAGCAGTGAGTCCAGAGTCTCTGATGTGACCGTTATAGATCATTATAGACAACAGTTCCACTCAACATTTTAGATTTTAGCAGTGAGTCCTAGGGGTGGGACAATTCACCGAAAAAAATCGAACCGTTCAATACGGGGTCCAAGGTTCAATATGTGATAATGAACCGCAATATTTTGGTTCAGACAGACACATTTCCTTAATTATAGTATGGATAATAATATCCTTAAAGCAGATATTGTCTTGTAAACTAAAGTTATTTAACTTTGTTGTCTGTCTACTACAATGCCGCATGTCTGCATGCTACCTGCCTGATACTTAACTGAAACATGCATTCATTTTATTATAGGTATTTTATATTTCCCTTGAAAATAGTGAGGCACAAATGGCAATATACATTTTTTCTTCTGTAAATAATGAAAAGGAAGAAGACAGACTGACAGACAGGTTTGTGTTTTACAATACAAGGTTGTTTAATGTTTTGAAAATCTTGATTTAGTTTTATTTAAATTATTTTTAAAAAGCAAAACGTACCGAAACCGAACCGAAAATCGTGGCCCCCATACCGAGGTACAAACCGAACCACGGAATAAGTAAACCGTCTCACCCCTAGTGAGTCCAGAGTCTCTGATGTGACCGTTATAGATCATTATAGACAACAGTTCCACTCAACATTTTAGATTTTAGCAGTGAGTCCAGTGTCTCTGATGTGACCGTTATAGATCATTATAGACAACAGTTCCACTCAACATTGTGTCTCTGTCATCAATAATACTTCCTGGACTACCATTCCCATAATGCTTTGGTCAGAAAAACAGTGTAGTTCTTATCGGTGTGTCATCCATGGTAACAGCCTCTGTGTTGAGTTGTGCTTTTATTGTGAAATGTTGGGAGGGTTTGTATTTGTATATATTGTGGAGGACCAAGACTAAAGGCTGAACTAAAGTCTGTGTACTATTAATTTAATTTCAAGATAAAAGTATAAATAAGACCAACCATTTCGACACCAGGGCCCAATATTTATTCAGAACTTGAGCCATTGAGGACCACTATTTGATGACATTTTAGCCCCACAGACCCCAGAACTAAAGATTTATTTTGTTTTTGCCCACAATACCAGGCTGGATTTCACAAACAAACCAGTCAAACATACAGATCAAAATTACCATTAATTATTTTACATTCTCTGATTATGTAGACTTTGGGCTAATTCACATGATGAATATTCTAACTTTTCATTGCGGGTCCATTTGGTTTCATGTTTACGCTCTCAAAGAGTTACATCTGGTTAGCAAACTTTCCATATTTAACTGAAATTCTCTCAAGGACCTCTGGTGGTCCCTGGACCACTGTTTGAAAACCATGGTACCCTTTCACAGGCCGGTCAGAGTCAGCCAAAGAGTTGCATTTGGCCCCGGACGGGATAACGCCCTACTGTAGCCTACATCGTTCCTAATGCCCAGGTATGTACTGTAACCTACATCGTTCCTAATGCCCAGGTATGTACTGTAGCCTACATCGTTCCTAATGCCCACGTATGTACTGTAACCTACATCGTTCCTAATGCCCAGGTATGCATCAATTAAAAAAAAAAATGATGCATTATCTGTTTTACTAATTTTTGTACTTTTGTTCTTGTTATTGTTTTTATTTTTTGCATTGTATTTTATTCTGCACTGTAAAGCACTTTGTAACTTCGTTTTAAAAAGTGCTATATAATTAAAGTACAAATAAAGTACAAAGGTATGTACTGTATTCTACATCGTTCATAATGCCCAGGTATGTACTGTATTCTACATCGTTCCTAATGCCCAGGTATGTACTGTAACCTACATCGTTCATAATGCCCAGGTATGTACTGTAACCTACATCGTTCCTAATGCCCAGGTATTTACTCTATTCTACATCGTTCCTAATGCCCAGGTATGTACTGTAGCCTACATCGTTCCTAATGCCCAGGTATGTACTGTATTCTACATTGTTCATGAACGTCAGGGGTCTTTGGAGATGTGTGTGCGTGTGTTACTGTCCCTGTACAGCTGACCATCAACATAGAGCTTATCGACTGAAATGACGGCTTTTTAGTTATCCTCCCGGAATTGTTTTCTTATGGGAAATAGGATTTTGCGCCTCTCCATTATAACCTTCATGAACTTTCAACCGTAGTTAGACATATGAAACTAAATGATACAGTACAGTACACTGTACCTTATCATTTAGTTTCAATGTCAGTCTGATCAATACTGACAAAAATGTCGTCACCACTTTTATACTCTGTTAACCAAACCTATTCAGTCTCAAATATATGAGAGTAAAGTGATGAGTTTAATTTGTTGTAGTTGTTTTTTTTACTTGTGTTTGATTACTAACTTAGTGTGTTCTAGTCAGTCAGTCTGTTAGTTTGACCTGTCTTACTCCCTGTCAGCTGACTTCCATCTGACTGTTTGACCTGTCTTACTCCCTGTCAGCTGACTTCCATCTGACTGTTTGACCTGTCTTACTCCCTGTCAGCTGACTTCCATCTGACTGTTTGACCTGTCTTACTCCCTGTCAGCTGACTTCCATCTGACTGTTTGACCTGTCTTACTCCCTGTCAGCTGACTTCCATCTGACTGTTTGACCTGTCTTACTCCCTGTCAGCTGACTTCCATCTGACTGTTTGTCTCGTAGATAAACTCTTGAGGCTGTTGGCAAAAGTTAAGCCCGCTGTTTCCTTTCACGATTTTGAACGCCTTATCCATGCTTTTATTTCAACCAGACTCTTTACTGTGGTTCCCCAAGGCTGTCTGGTTGGATTACAGCTGGACCAACATGCAGCCGCTCTCCTCTCCACAGACACACAGAAACACCATCATATCTCCCTGATTCTCTCCTGCCTACACTGAGGTCGACTGATCAACAACTCCACAAGATCCTTAAATCCAAACTGAAATCTCAGGGAGATAAATGGTTCTCTGTTGTTCCACCCACACTGTGGAATGGACCTCAGGTCAGGGCCTGTGCCTGATAATAATGTTATTGTAAAACGATTCAGGTGTTTAGAGATTGCTGTTTACAATGATAAGCAGACCTGGACGTAATGTAGGACTACATAATGACATCTTGGCCCTGTAGCAGCCAACATGCCCATATATAGATGTAATCTAGGACTACATAATGACATCTTGGCCCTGTAGCAGCCAACATGCCCATATATAGATGTAATCTAGGACTACATAATGACATCTTGGCCCTGTAGCAGCCAACATGCCCATATAGGGCCTAGGCTTGGTTCTATTGTGGTTCTATGTGTAAAATATCAGTCAGAATCTATTGGCAGATATGACCAGGGCCGGATTTAGCCAGCCCTATAGGGCTGAAAGAATGGCAGGGTGTATGGGCAACTCCAAAGTTTTTATATGAAGCAGTGGTTTTCAACCCTTTTGACACCAGGGCCCACTATTTATTCGGCATTTGAGCCAGGGAGGACCACCAGTTGATGACATTTTAGACCCACAGACCCCAATACTAAAGATTTATTTTGCTTTTGTCCACAATTCCAGGCTGGATTTGTGGGAAAAACAGTCAAACATACAGATCAAAATAACCATTAATCTTCTACATGCTCTAGTTGTGTAGACTTGGGATAATTCACATGATGAATATTTTAACTCTTGAGAGTGTAAACATGAAACCAAATGGACCCGCAAGGGTCCATTTGGTTTCATTCTTACGCTCTCAACGAGTTAAAATATCTGGTTAACATCTGGTTAACCAACTTAACATTATTTATTCTGGGGACCACCTGGAATCCTCTTAAGTACCATGGCGACGCAAATAAGAGTTATTTTAGGCATGTGTACAACATGTCTTAAACTGTTTTAAAGTACTGTACAGTAACAACTAAATATGTTGTACTATAGCTGCAAAACGATCTAAAATAAAGGGATTTAACATCATTAAAGCTGGGCTGTGCCTGAGTTCAAAGCATTGTCCTCAGCAAAGAAAACCAATGCAAATCCTAAAAGCATCTTGATACAGTCCATGCTTAGCATGCTGCCATTAAAGGGCAATTCCACCTTTTTTTCAAAAAATGCCCTAAAAGAAAAATCATTAACATGGCGAAACACAAACTCCATTTCTAGGAAACAATATGAAGACAATGATCTTTATCATGTCCACACAACATCTCTAAGGTATATTAAATGCTGAATAAATTGTGGGCCCTAGGATCAAAAAGGTTGAAAACCCCTGATTAAGATCATTCACCATTCTTATAATTGTTATTTTTCTGCAGTAAAATCAGTAGAATCACAGGGATATACAGGATGCTGGACCATCATCTTATGGTCATTGCACAAAAAATGACTTGATGATTATTAATAATAATAGTATTGATAATAACAATAATATCATAGTAGTATACTAATATAATAATAAGGGTAACAATAATAATAGTTGTTATTATTATTTGTGTAAGTCACTATTCCATCAGAAAGCTAAATGAAGGAACCAAATGGACCCAGACCCTTTGTCTGTAACTCTGAGTTTACAAATGTTCATCTCTGCACTAATGCAGAGATGAACTAGATTAATGCTTGTCAAACTGGGGGTCCTTGAAAATGAAAGGTGTTGAGAATCACTGCTAGAGGGGGTCCGTGGACAACCCGGAGTTGGAAATACATCGTTTTCAACGATGGCGGTGCAAACAAGAGCTGTTTTAGGCCTGTGTGCAACATAACAACAGATTTAAAGTGATGTACAATAACGTCTGAAGTCTCTGTACGGTTTATGCTTCACTATTACTACAAAACGATCTATAAAAAGGGGATTAAGCTCCTTAAACAAGGACTGTTGCCTGAGTTAAACATAGCAGATTCTCACACACAAAGCGAGGCTTTGGTGCCCTCCTGTGGAGAACTGGAGAACTGCAGAATGGATGATTAAAACAAAAACGGCATACAATGTTTAATGGTTTTATATACCTTGTAAAAGATTAATGTATTTTATATGGCGTTATAACAGTAGTGTTTCAAATCAATTCTAAAACTCATAGCCTATACATAAATGGCCATTTTTAAAGGGGAATTGCACCCAATTTACAATTCGCCCAGATACAAATGTGAACCAAATGGACCTTAGCGGGTCCATTTGGTTCCATTTGTACCCTCTCAGGAAAAAGGGGTCTGAAAGAAAAATCATTAACATGGTGAAATACATTTTGCTGATGTCATCAGATGTATTTCAACATGTTAATGTTTTTTCAGACCTCCATTTTTAGTTAATACAGAATTGGGGGAACTTTTTTTATTTTCATGTCCACACAACATCTCTAAGGTATATTAATGACATATTAAAACTGAAAATGGGTGGAGCTCCCCTTTAACGTGTTTCAAATTAATTCTAACAGGAACGTCATATTTCTTCTTTGGGTTCATGTTTCCGGTCGGACATGTTTGAGTGTAACTCCGTCTCCCAGAAGTTAGATCTGCAGGTTCGTATCAAACAATAAGGAGCTAATCAAAGATTGCCGTAGATCTGTGTAGTGGCAGCGGCTGTAACTATAGCTTATCAATTAGATGTTCAAATGATCAAATGTTAATCATGCTAATCAGGGCTCTGGGCTTTAGTAAGCAGACAAAGCAAGCAGCAGAGCCTTAGAAATAGACAGAGTTGCGACATTGAGGGGACAGAAAATAGTCTGGTCACGTGGTTCTAGTACTCGCGCGAGCCCATAGGCTCCAATGCATTCAGTAACTTCCGGCTGTCACTATTTGTTGTCACTATCTAATAGTCCAGGGGTAGGCAACCTTTTCGACATGAAGTGCCATGATTTTTTCGTTGACCCTCCGAGTGCCACAGTAAAATTTACAATAAATTAAATAAATAAAAAAATATGCCTAGAGTCAATAAATGGAGCATTTTCACGGTTTTTACATATTTAATGTCCATTTTCTGCAGTTATATGTCATGCTTAGGCCATATTAGACTTAGGGTGACCAAAACTCTTCATTTGAGGACAAGTAGGCCTATTACTTGTGAGGGTAAAGTCGGACAGTTAATTGCGGGTAGCAATATATTACTTAAGTTGGTATTAAAAATGCCTCTTGCCATATTTGTCCACACATAGTCCTAATATGCCCATTTTGTTATTTATTCATGTTGGTCTGTATTTCTCCTGTTATTTTAACAGGCTTAAAACGCATCTAGCAAAAAAGAGACAGTGAGAGAAAACAGAAATGGGACTATTAGGGCAATTGACCACTGTAGTCTGTCAGTCACAATGTGGGACAGGGTGTCCATTTGTGGGATGACTGAAAAGTAAAATGAGTGACTGTCCCACATAAAGAGGGACCTCTGGTCACCCTGAGACTGTCCCACAGAAACAGGGACATCTGGTCACCCTCAAACAACAAGCCGTTTTTCTGCTCCGACAGAAACACACACACGCACGCACGCACACACACACGCACACACACACGCACGCAGGCGACGCAGCCTTTGCAATGCGCAAGGATAGCTCTGCTACAAGCTAGCCATGCTAACAATATTCACACACCAGCCAAAACTCAATAATTTCAGCGTTGTCTGGTTAGGCTGACATGACGGCAGGTCCGCGGGTTCTGCAGGGCAGACACTAGCCCAAGACATTGGACTCTCGTAGAGAGGTGTTTGCGATTCTGACTTGATCACTCTACGAGAGTCCAAGGTTTCCTATCGCCTGACAACGCGGATTTCGCTTCTAGGGCTTCTAGTAGCTCTTACGGTGCACAAATCCCACATGTAAAAGGCTGAACATAAGCTTCCACCCGTCCGACGCCAGTACGGCAAAAGATTGTACGACGTAGAGTCCTAGTTTTTAATAAATAAAATGTTTTATTCCACTCAGTCTGTTGATGTTTTTTTCCACTCGGTCCGTCCGGAAGCTGCCATCTTGGAAGGAGGGGAAAGGGGGGGGTGGGGGTGCGCCATAACCAATGGCAGCTCAGCGGCCCTCCACTCCCCTCCCCCCCACTCCCCTCCTCCGCCCCCACACACTCTCACTCCCCTCCCCGTCCCTCACCCCGGGAGGAGGGGGTGGGGGGAGGAGGGGAGTGGGAGGAGGGGAGTGGGGGGAGGGGAGTGGGAGGGCCGCTGAGCTGCCATTGGTTATGGCGCACCCCCACCCCCCCCTTTCCCCTCCTTCCAAGATGGCAGCTTCCGGACGGACCGAGTGGAAAAAAACATCAACAGACTGAGTGGAATAAAACATTTTATTTATTAAAAACTAGGACTCTACGTCGTACAATCTTTTGCCGTACTGGCGTCGGACGGGTGGAAGCTTATGTTCAGCCTTTTACATGTGGGATTTGTGCACCGTAAGAGCTACTAGAAGCCCTAGAAGCGAAATCCGCGTTGTCAGGCGATAGGAAACCTTGGACTCTCGTAGAGTGATCAAGTCAGAATCGCAAACACCTCTCTACGAGAGTCCAATGTCTTGGGCTACATGCAAGGCAGACACAGAAGCAATGCCAAGGAGGAGATTACTTTTTACTGGTGTTGGAGGAAAGTTGGACACGGGGCTCCGCGTGCGTGCACGCCCTTATGATTGATCAGAGCGCAGCAAGTGTCAACACTGGATGTCTGGATCAGACTCGCTCCGGTTGAATATTAATTAAATTAATTAATAATCGCGGCCGTTGCAATTTGCTAATCAAATCGCAATTTCGGTTTGAAGCCTTAGCGAAATAGTAGGCCTGTAATCTTTTATTTTACAACGTGCACATTCAATAGGAATAGGAATTATTACTGAGATAAAAAAAAAAAAAAACTTCCCCCAGAATCTGGCCGCGTGCCAGCTGATACCACCCGGCGTGCCATCGTTGGCACGCGTGCCTAGGGTTGCCGACCCCTGTAGTCTATGTAGAGGAGCCGCCATTGGACTGGCGCCATGGAGTGAACGGAGTTGGCGTAACTCTGTATTTCCAAGGCTCTGGGAGCAAACAGCTCCTCTACGTGCGTCCACAGCCATCTAATAGAAGAGTGGCGACATTGAGGGGTCAGAAACTAAGTGCACAAGCTGCTGTTCATTATGCAGTCTGAATAGGGACAAACTGGAGTTGGAAATACATTGTTTTCAACGAGGGCGACGCAAATAAGAGTTATTTTAGGCATGTGTACAACATGTCAACTGTTTTAAAGTACTGTACAGTAACAACTAAATATGTTGTACTATAGCTGCAAAACGATCTAAAATAAAGGGATTTAACATCATTAAAGCTGGGCTGTGCCTGAGTTCAAAGCATTGTCCTCAGCAAAGAAAACCAATGCAAATCCTAAAAGCATCTTGATACAGTCCATGCTTAGCATGCTGCCATTAAAGGGCAATTCCACCCTTTTTCTCAAAAAATGCCCTAAAAGAAAAATCATTAACATGGCGAAACACAAACTCCATTTCTAGGAAACAATATGAAGACAATGTGGAGATCTTTATCATGTCCACACAACATCTCTAAGGTATATTAATGACAGTAAAATGGGAATTCCACACTAAACTTGTGACCATGAATACCACAGAACAACACCACCCCCTTTTTAAAGTAAAGTAAAGTAACTAGTTACTTTTTCACAGAGGTAACTATAACTATAATCCCCTTACTTTTTTTTCAGCCACCATGAGGACGGACACAGGAATCCACTTCTGCAGTTAAGAATACACTTGTTTACAATGTCAGCCACCCTGTTCATTTTATCAAGACATTTAGAGACAAATATTCACTTCTCTAAAGTCAGAAGCAGCAGATCATAGTGGAGGTAAAAGGGAAAAGACATATACAAGGAGAGGGGAGAGGGGCTGGGTGTGGGAATCATATTTTTACGGAGGCCAGGCTAGAATTGCAACCATCCGTAGGTGTCCTTTGAGAGTGGTTCTGAAGGAGTCAAGGGATTTGAATGTCTGAGTGACTGTTGGTAGGGCGTTCCCCACCAACATTAAGGCAGTATTTGGACAAGTACATGGTGGTATTTTGGTAGTTGACATTAGAGTGTGTACATCTTGCTACCGGGGGCCCGGAGGGTTTTCCAAATCACGTACTATACCTTTAAGGATATAGTATTTATACCATATAAACCAGTGATGCGATGAAACCTTTTCTGATTATCATTCTAACAGGTGTTGACCCAGACCTGCTGCCATTAAATGACGCCCAAGCGCTTCAAAACCTGGAAGAGCAGCTACAAAACACCCCTGAGCTCAAAAACCAACTGGTAAGATTTCAGTGTTTACTTGGAAACACAGACAGACCCTTTTTTGATGGCTGCATGAGAGGAGTCTAGCTTTACCACACAACGGTGCCGTGCGGAAATGAGAGAAGAATTAAAAGTTAAAATGTGTCATTCATGCAACGTGTGGTGAGCTTGTAGATCAGTTGTATTTACCATGCACCACTGTCATACTATTGCCTCGTTCGCACTGCCTCTCAGAATATACAGTCCACAGCGACGTGCACACACGGACGCAAAAGGGGGCTACAGACCCTGCCCTGTAACATGTCTAAAACACAGAAGTGCCCTCTTACGGGAGGTTGCCCCTGCTCCCTTCTTAACACACTGTCCACACGGACCTGCATTGACACTGCTCTGTTGACTAACTTTAATCTCAGTTTAATTTGATTTAAACCAAAAACATCAAAATGCATTGCTTTGATTTCCCGTTTTGTGTACTGTCTATAACTGCACACTGTATGACAGATGGTCCTACAGTGATCATGGTTGTGCACGTGTTTGTGCTAAGATAATTATGAATCATTTTGATCTTTGGATCTTACAAGAGTGGACAGCTGACATCCACCACAGCAAGTAGGCTACAGGACCAGTGCAATAAAGGGAAAGTTTTACTGGACATTATTACGTGTCTAGCAGCAGCCCAATATGCAATATGTATTCTATATAAAAATAGGGCTGTTGAATGATTAAATGTTTTTTATCAAATTAATTACAGCTTCTAAATTAATTTAATCACCATTTGAACTATGTCCAAAATATGCCATGTTTTCCTGTAGGCCTACAGGATTTGAACATTTGAAAAAGAAACAGAATCTGGGAAAGGTATTTCTTAAATACTTACCGGTAAATACTTTTTAAAGTCCCCAATGCTTGTAGATTTTTTTTTTTACCAATGAGAAAATGCTCAGTGGTTTGAGTCGGTGTGCACATGAGTTAATTGCGTTAATTTTTTTAAAATCAGATTAATCAACAAAATTAATTTAACTAATTAACTTTATTTTCAACAGCCTTAATAAAAATATAGATTTGTATTTTGAACTGTTTGATATCCATTTAGGTCCATGAGGGCTATCAAAAGGAATGTTCAATTATCATTTTTGGCCAATATTTGCAGCCCTACTAACCCTTATCTTACAGTGGCTCTAATCTCCCCCAGCAGATAATCGATTGCATTAATACTAAATCAAATTTTCATTTTTTTAAAGGGGGAAAAAGAAAAGGAGTGGTTTAATTACTTGGTTTAAGACAATGCCAATGCATTTTAAATACCGTAGTTAACTATATGAATTTCAAATCATCGGATTGTATCGCTAGATTGTTCATGTATGGTCTTGGACTGATCAACTAACAAATGTCAATTCACAGAGTGCTGTATTGGTGCTGAAAGGAGACTGTTTGGAGAGTCATGGCTGCAACGCTAGCAAACACCCTGGCCAAACAAACAAACATGGGGGGCATCAATGGCAAGATTGGATTCAGAGAACTACGAGTCAAGAGTGTTGTGGTTGGTAAGTTTATATTGAGATTCATCATCTCCCCCTTGGACTCACTTCCATTTGTATTTTGCTCAATAACTTTGTTCACTACAGCTACTCATAGAAACCTGTGATGGCCGTGTATGTGAAAGGTAGATTATTAAAATGGTAAATGGTGCATTTATATAGCGCCTTTATCCAAGGCGCTTTACACAGATTGTGCATCACATTCACCACATTCACACACACATTCATGCACTGATGGCAGTGGAATCCATGCAAGGTACCTACTAGCACATCAGGAGCAATTTGGGGTTAAGTGTCTTGCCCAGGGACACATCGACACTAACTCTGCAGGAGCCCGGGATCGAACCGGCAACCTTGTGGTTACCATCCGGTAACTCTACCTCTGAGCCACTGCCACCCCCATTAAAATATATATGTATTGATTAAGGTATTGGTCCGTTTTATAGATAAAGATATGTATTATTTCCTTCATGCAGAAACCTTGTATTTCCTTATTTTGCTCCCTTAACAATGTTAATTTTAAAAAGTCGGTCCCCATAGCGTCATTATGGTGGTAATTATCCCACCATACGACAATATAAAAAGAGTTGAAGTGGTCCTTGATGTCCAAAGGTGTTGCACACCAAACATATTAACCCCCCTTCTCACAAGTTCACAATGTGTTGCTTAGCCTATGCCTGACAGAATTCTCTATCTAAAAGTTTATTTAATATATAGGATACTTTGTTAACAAATTACCAAAATATAATCTGCTAGCAGCAATATTGGTTTGTTTAGAAAAAGTGTCATTCTCAGGTTGTCAACTATGTATCGGCTTCGAGTCGGCCCGGCTGAATTTATTGTAGAGCCAGCCTCAACATTTTGGGCCAATTAAAGCTCTACATTGTACCACAGGTTACTCTAGGATGCAGGGGAGAAGGCAGAATGCAGGGGAGCCTGCAGATCAGACAGCTGGGTTGTAAGCAAACTGTTTTTGTCTTGCGTTCTTATTGTATTGTCTTATTGTATGGTCTTCTTTTTAGCAGCTGTTGCCACATCTTCTAAAGCAGGGGTCTTCAACCTTTTTGATACCAGGGCCCAGTATTTATTCTGAATTCGAGCCAGAGTCCACCCTTTGATGAGTGATGACATATTAGCCCCACAGACGCCAAAACTAAAGATTTATTTTGCTTTTGTACACAATTCCAGGCTGGATTTAGGAAACCAAACAGTCCAACATACAGATCAAAATGAACATTCCTCTTCTACATTCTCTAGGTGTATAGACTTGGGCTCGATTTCCTGTAGTTACTCTTAATGAAAATTGTGTGTGCGCGCGCGTCTCTGCCAGTGCGCAAAGCCAGTTATTATGTTGTTGTATGTCTAAATCCCTCCTCCACCTAGTCGTTCCACAGCATCACCTCACCCCTGCCCACTTTGACAGTCTGGGTTGGCTTAGGGTTGATAACAGAGTACAACATCTTGCAGTAGGTCTGGTCCACAAGACACTACCAAAATACCACCAGGTACCTATCCAAACTCCAAATACTTCCTTTATGTCAACCAAGTCCACTCCCACAACACCAGAGGGAGTTGCAACCCAGATTTGGCACAAACAAGGGACTTCATTCCATTCGCTCATTAGCCACAAAAATGTAACCCTACCACCAGTCAATAAGACATGTGAATCCCTTGACTCCTAAAAACACTCGCAATGGGTACATAGTCCACACCTGGCCTCTGTAAAACAAAATGCAAATATAATTTCCCCCACCCACCCTCTTTCCCCTCTTTGTATATTTCTCTCTTCCCTTTTTTCCTCCACTTTGATTTTACCTTCACTATGATTTGCTGCTTCTGGATTTACAGAAGTAATTATTTTGTATGTCTATATAGCTTGATGAAATGAACAACCCTATTTTAAACAAGGGTTAGGGTTAACATTCTGAACTAGTGTGTCCAATCACAGCTATTCATCAGATTTGTTGTAGTTGTGCTTGAATTGTACTGAAATTCTCCAAGCTGTTTTGTTGCAGTGTATACTTGACTTACCGTATCGTACCGTAACTCTCCATTTCTGATTTTTTTTTTTTTATTCATTCATCAATGAATCTGTGTGTGTGCGTGTGTGTGCGTGTGTGTGCGTGTGTGTGTGTGTGTGTGGTGTGTGTGTGTGTGTGTGTGTGTGTGTGTGTGTGTGTGTGTGTGTGTGTGTGTGTGTGTGTGTGTGTGTGTGTGTGTGTGTGTGTGTGTGTGTTCGTAGGACACAGTAGCACCAGGTGGAGAGGACAGGAAGATGAAGAAAGCCAAGTACACTCTGAACGACACAGGTCTGCTGGGTGACGACATGGAATACATCACACTTGTGAGTAGTACACAGAGAGTACCAGTGTACACTTAAACTGAAATATTATTATATTGACTGTACTTCACACTAGTTAGTATAGGTCCTAACTTAGCCCATAAGAAAAAAGACTGTTTCCCTTGCTTATGTGACGGTGCAGACCATCATTATAATCCAAATAGGCCCCGCCTTTGACGGGTTGGACCGTCATAAAAGCTTTATTATTGATATAAAAACCTCAGCTCACTGACTATAGTCCGTCTGTGACCACATCGCTCATGCACACTGCCATCCATCTCCATTCCAACAGTGGACTAAAACATTGAATAACTATAGATCTAGAGAACTCTGTGCTATGGACAAAAGGTATGATTTCAGGGGTCCCTGTGGTATGGATAAAAGGTATGATGTTTAGGGGTCCCTTTGGTATGGACAAAAGGTAAAGTTCAGGGGTCCCTTTGGTATGGATAAAAGGTATGATGTTCAGGGGTCCCTTTGGTATGGATAAAAGGTATGATGTTCAGGGGTCCCTTTGGTATGGATAAAAGGTATGATGTTCAGGGGTCCCTGTGGTATGGATAAAAGGTATGATGTTCAGGGGTCCCTGTGGTATGGATAAAAGGTATGATTTCAGGGGTCCCTTTGGTATGGATAAAAGTTATGATGTTCAGGGGTCCCTGTGGTCCAGTGGTGCTGGTGGGAACATTGGGGTTTTCTGGAGCAAGGATGGGTCTGTTTGAGCTTGCTAGCATTGACATTAGCAACATTAGCTTCCCAGACAGGTTGCAGCGCGGTATGAAGTTCATAGTATGCATGGTGATCATAATGTGTTGGGCACAAGCAAGCACCCAAACAGTTGTCCCATTTTGATTAGTATTTTTATTCCTTCCTCAAGTGGCACGGGGAGACCTGTACAGCCAGGGGGACCCTGGAGAGAGAGAGACCTAACCCTAACCCACTTATAACAATAAGACAACCTGATTAATGGGACGGATTACTGAATATTAGAATATGGAACAGGTGCCATAGAGTAACATTCAACTAAATTAAATTCCTGTTGGTACAGTATTTATTGTTGTTGTTGCTGAGTGACTGCATATACGACTTGGTTGTTTTTTCATTTTTTGTCTTTCTTCTCTCCATTTCTGTCAATTATTAATTGCTGTGTCTGATAATCCCATGTGGGAAGGGACAAGAAATTGTTCGGACACATAAATTAAATATTCATTCATTCAGTTATTCATTCCTTCTCATGAATGAAAATGTATTCATTCTTTCATTCATTCAATGAATCTAAGACAACTAGAATGTTCTGATAACAATGTGTTTAATGATTAATCTCCCATCACAATTGTACCAAGTATTCCTGTATAGTTGTGAAGGATAAAATTGTCAATAGAGGGTGTGCATGTGACATCATCATCATGTACCCAGGGGTTACTGACAGTTATATAGTATTTTTTCACAGTTGTTTTTTAAGTGATATCATTGCTTCTGGGAGGTTCATGGAACAACATATTATTTTGTTCATCTCATCTCTCTCTCTCTCTCTCTCTCTCTCTCTCTCTCTCTCTCTCTCTCTCTCTCTCTCTCCAGGGACCCCCTGGTCGTGCAGGTCTCCCCGAGGCTGACGGTATGCCGGACCCCCAGGGACCATGCTGATGCTGCCCGTAAGTGTGTGTGGTGGGAATTAAAAATAAGACATAGACACATTGCAGAGCTGAACAACTATTGTAAACAAATGCAAATCTAAAAGGATGCATGTTCTGATTGGTTCAGACACCCTCTGTGCCAGAGAATCGGGTGGGATCCATAATAATCTATAAATCTATAAAAATGCATGCTCTGATTGGTTCAGACACCCTCTGTGCCAGAGAATCGGGTGGGATCCATAATAAAACCCCAGCGTTTCCAGTTCATCCTACCATTAATACAGAAACAATGTTAGAATCACTTGTTTAAGCCATTGAGAACAGGGATCTACAAGCTTGTTTCACGCCACTGACTGGTGTGACACAAGTTTGTTACAATATTTTACAGGGCCCTACATTTTGGGGACAACATTTTTCCAAGAAGGTACCTGGAACTACTTATTTATTTAATTTTGGAGCTCCTTGAATGAAATAGTTTAGCAGCACTGACACAGAAACAAGCGTTTTTCTTTAGAAATCAAAATACGACTCATACGACTCCTTCACTCTACAGTGAACATTGTCAACCTACAAACTCACAGCGTATAACAATGTGACACGTTGCAACGCTACTGGTAGTTTTCCTGTAGTCACTGTTAATGCAAATTGTTTTTTTCCTCATGAAAATGAAGCATTCCTTAGGGTCCTTGGTAAATACACTCACTTGCACAAAGCATATAAGTGCACAAGTATGAGAGATGATTTTTATTTTCTTTCAAATTTAAATTAAACAGTTAAATTAAATCCACTCACATCTGTATGTAAATTACATCATGCTCATAATTCTTCTCTTCATTCAAAGTCACATTCATTGAACTCTGACTGGGGAAACAGTGGTAATAATGATACTAATTGAGTCTAAAATAATACATCCTGAAAGAAAATATTTCTAAAGAAGAGAAAACATAAAGGTTGCTGTGCGTAGTGACAATCAAAATCAGATGGAAATGTATCTAATTTCGAAGTGGTGTCATAATTAAACATAATGTTTAATTGAATGTCATGTCACCCCCTACCAATGTCACGCCGCCCATAAATGCATTTATCTCTGAATGAAAAAGAAAGATGTGAAAAAAGACTGTTTTGTCGAATGTATATATATATATTTTTAAACTTGCTCAACTCATTTTTATTTTTCCCCTTAAAGTAGAGACCTTAAGCTGTCTTTGGATATCATAAATTTTCATGAATTCACAACAGAGGATTTTCAAAGTTATTTCAATTATTTCAAAGGTAAATAAGTTATTTTGTTACTATTGAGCCTAATGGGAACGAGCCTAGCTCTTCTGTTAATCTGTCAAAGAGTTAACAGTTTTGTAGAATGGTTAAGAGCTTTGCTCTTAAGGAAGGTTCGTCCCAAATAATACTCGGCCCTGAGCATAGACAGAGTTGCACTGTCGCAAACTCCGGTTTACATGGGATCAGTCCAATAGTGGCTCTATCAATTTGTGTTTCACCATGTTAATGATTTTTCTTTTCTTTCTTTTTGGTCCTTTTTTCTGAGGCTATAAATGAAACCAAATGGACCTGCTAGCAGGTCCAAATCAGAGTTAGTGAGCGGAGCGGAGCGGCCGAGAATTCCGCTCATTGCTCTCGACGTATTTGGTCCCACTCGCAATCCGCTCACGTGGACCCCCTCCCAGACCGCTCCCGCTCCCGCTCCCGCTCCGCTCCGCGCTCATTTTCATTTGGGCAGCTCCGCGCTCCGCTCAGCCCCGCCCGCTCAGGAGCAAAATTTGACGGCTGGAAAAAAAAAGGCTGCTGCTTTTTCTTTGTCGAAACACATCGTGGTTATTGCCCCCCTCACAGCATAAACATTTAAGGAGTTATATGTGCAGTTACACTGCTGTCTATATTAGCCCAGACAGGTGCGGCGAATAACTAATTAATCTTATGCCGTGCTATTTCGTTTCCAAAATGCTATGCGGGATAATAGGTTATTGATGATGTTACACTGTAGGGGAATTGGACGTAATTGGGGGGTCGCTGCGCTCAAATACATTGCCGTTATGATGTGCAGTGCTTCAAAATAAATAGCGAGGTGACGCATCTAAGGCAAGATAGACAGCAAGACAGTCAGCTTACTTTTTCTTTTTTCCAATTTCCAATTTCCATCATGATCATCATCTCCTCCTTCCTCCCGCACCTCGGAGAGGATTTTAAATGTCTTGATCGTGTTGCTGGCACTGTAGACCTATAGTCGCCATCTGAACCACAACCACACGTTTATGCTGTGCTACTGAACACGTGTGCCGTTGTCTGGACTGAACGGCTTGGAGCGGCCTGGAGCGGAGGATAATTCTCGCTCCAGAGCGCGCTCCGACCCATTTGAAAACGCGCTCAGCACTCTCTTAAAAATCCACGTGCTCCGCTCCCCGCTCCGCTCACGATCTCTGGTCCAAATGAAACCAAACCACAAACGCCCAAACCACACCTATGCAAAATGTAACGCGTCTAGGAGGTGTTTAAGGGAAATAGAATGGTAACGAAAATACCAAATTTAGCGTGGGAACGCCTCTTCCCAAATGCTAGATACTCTAATTGCGTCTAAAGGGAGATGAGACGAAATTGGAGCCCATTATCTTTTCTTTTTGAGCGTTGCTAGCTGCTCTGACAAGTGACTTTGTGTGTTTGTGTATCTTATGTGCGTATTACACAGTGTTCGTGTTGATTTCATGGAGGGTTTGGCCCTATAGTCCACCTTTTCACCCTCCCAGATCTTAAAACGAAAATAAAACTTCCTAAAGGGCTTTCCACACGGGGAACGTGTCCTAGTGAAGTGTCGAAGTACAAATGGCTTGTACAGTGAAACTGCGCTATGAGTCTATATAGGTATCGATTAATCAGTCTTTCTATTTCTGTTTTTCAGACATGAGGATCCGCTGGACAAATGCTGTCTGTAAGTCAACATGTGGATGAAACAGCAGACGCAGGAAACCGACTTTTCTTCAGACACTGAGAGCAAATACCACACGTAACAGAACTGAAGCCACGTCTGTGACACCAACTGAGGGGAAGAGGTTGTGTTTTCAGCCAGGTTGGCATTTTATGCTCCTCCCACCGGTGAACTCACATTTCTGGGGTTGAAGCATTTGGGTGTTATCAAATATATTTATTGGTTTAACACTTGGATGGTGGTGGTGTGAGGTTTGGGCTGTGTCAATATGTTGTTCACTGATTTATTTTATGATTATATGATGTTCACTTTTAGATTTATTTTTATTTCACGTCTCCCCAAGAATCGCCTTTAGTTCACTCTAGTATGTGTGCCTAAAGTGTGACTGAGCCCTGCTTTACATATATATACAATATATTTATTCCTTTTAATCTAGGGAGAAACTATTGGATGACAGACAAATATTTGTAGTTCCATCGAGGCATGGTAGCCACACTATCTGGTGTCTGGTGAGTTACAGTTTGGTTTTCTTTTATAGGGTTGGGTATTATTTTTCAGCAAAATATTAACCGTAATGGATTGGGTTAGCTTTTAAATGGTGACATCTGAATGTCCAAAACCAGGTTCTAAGTCCAGCATGGTTATTGTCTCACCTGAAAATAACGATTTATAAGTTCACATTTGCATGTCGCAGTGTGAGGTGTTGTGAGCTTTTAGATCAACTGTTTTCAGTCATTAGTAGCTATAAGATGAAGAGGTCAAACGAGAAATGGAAAGTAAGTACAAAGTATCTTCATTAAACCATAAAGCTCTTGCATTTGTCATAAAATGAAAACCTCAGTCAATTGAAATTAAACATCACAGTCCTAAACATTTCTTTATTATTTAAGAAACTTTCATACTTTTTCCACAGTTGATTGGGACTGAAAAAAATCTAAAGTGTCATGAGATCTTATTTAGCATTATTCTATTTTGTCCATTTAAAATGGTTAAATTGTGAGAGCTGAACATTGCCTCACAAGCGAAAATGTGTAGTTACAGGGACCCCCCCAGAAGTAAAATATTTTATTTAGTTTAAAACAGATATATTATTTAAAGATTTGCACCACATTTTCCAGATTTCTAAATACAAGCTCATAGCGTGCCACCGAGGGGTGAGCTATGAGCTTGTAGATCTGCTATTTTAACAGTTAACAGTTAAACTATAACATATTACTTGAACACCAAAAGGTGTTCCCACACAAATTGGATGGCTTGAGCTCATGACATCCATTCTGTGTCCAGATTGAAAGCTGTTTTTTAAGTGAATCTGATTTTATTCAGTGATCCTTGAGGGGGTTCCAGTTGTATCCAGCTAAATGTGATACGGTGCTGAATTATGGTGAATGATTGCTTTATTAGTCTGGAAATTGGGTTAAATATTCTGCAAATGTTTTGGAAAGTCATTGCATAAAAATGTAATTCTGGTAAAATGTGTGTTTATCACCGGGGGTGTTGTTTAATTGTGTATCTTTGTTTTGTTGTCTGCTAATTGCCTACCACATTAGTGGATTATTATTATATTTATTCTTTTTTTGAACATTGAGGTAGAGTAGTCAGCTGAATGAATGAACTGTTTGGTGGTGAAGTTTAATATATTTCACTACTACACCCACCTTAGTTTAGTCAAGTTCATGCATATATTATTTTGTAATGAACTGTACAAAGCTCACAACTTTGTAGTAAAAACATAAATAAAATAAAAACACTTTCACCACGTGGAAATGCCTGGAACTTTGGCATATCGGAGCACCGTGAGACCAATATATATTTACTATAATATACTATACTGTACACTGCAATAATATGTTTACTATAATATACTATACTGTACACTGCAATAATATATATTTACTATAATATACTATACTGTACACTGCAATAATATACAATATATTTAGCCTACTATAATATACTATACTGTACACTGCAATAATATATAATATTTACTATACCAGGGGTGGCCAACCTGTGGCTCGCGAGCCACATGCGGCTCTTCAGCTGGTTACATGCGGCTCTTAAGGGGCTTCCACATGAAGCAGTCAAAAACGCTCGGCCTGGCACATTCCATATACCTGTGGTTTGCAACCTTTTGTATACCAGGGCCCACCATTTATTCAGAATTTGATTTGAGCCACAGACCACCATTTGATGACATTTTAGCTCCACAGACCCTAAAGCTAAAGATTCTGTTTACTTTTGTCAACAAATCCAGGCTGGATTTCAGAGAAAACAAAACAGTCAAACATACAGATCAAAATGACTATTAATCTTTTACAACTGTACCTTCTCTAGTTGTGTAGACTTGGGCTAATTCACATGATGCATATTTTAACTCTTGAGAGCGTAGAAGAGTTACATCTGGCTAACCAACTTTACATCATTTAGCCTGGGGACCACCTGTTGAAAACCCCTGCCCTATACAGTGGTGCCCAACCACTCAACCAAGGACTGATTCCTAGTCGACTGCGGAGGTGTAGGTGTATGTTTTTTGACTTGTCATATACTTTTTTGGATTGTAAACCCTGTTTCTAAATACATGTCTATATGTTTTAATAGTGTGTCTTTGCATTGCGCACCTGCACACAAATGCACGTGTCTTATGGCAGGAGAGGGGAAATCTATTTGCGACCGTGGCGGCCGTTGTGGCGGTTTTCTAACCGTTGTGACCGTTTGATGTGGCTCTTTGCAGTAACACAGTGAAAAACGTGGCTCTTAGTCTGTGACCGGTTGGCCACCCCTGTTCTATACTATAACTGTAGGCCTACACTTTCAGCCTGCTGTACATAGTCTAATGTTTATGTTGTTATATTACAAACCGTGATTTCATCACTGATTTAAAGTGATGTACATTAACGTCTGAAGTCTCTGTACGGTTTATGCTTCACTATTACTACAAAACGATCTATAAAAAGGGGGATTAAGCTCCTTAAACAAGGACTGTTGCCTGAGTTAAACATAGCAGATTCTCACACACAAAGCGAGGCTTTGGTGCCCTCCTGTGGAGAACTGGAGAACTGCAGAATGGATGATTAAAACAAAAACGGCATACAATGTTTAATGATTTTATATACCTTGTAAAAGATTAATGTATTTTATATGGCGTTAATAACAGTAATAGGCATTATGTTTAATGTGTTTCAAATTAATTCTAAAACTCAGCCTATAAATAAATATTATGGCCGTCAGGGATGACAATAGTGAACAGTAACATTTTTTAAAGGGGAATTCCACCCATTTTCAAAAAAATCCTGAGAGGATACAAATGTGAACCAAATGCACCTCAGCGGGTCCATTTGGTTCCATTTGTACCCTCTCAGGAAAAAGGGGTCCGAAAGAAAAATCATTAACATGGTGAAATACATCTTGCTGATGTCATCAGAAGTATTTCACCATGTTAATGTTTTTTTTTTTTTTTTCTCCAGTTTTTTTTTTTAGTTAATACAGAATTGGGGTAACTTTTTTTTCTATCATGTCCACACAACATCTCTAAGGTATATTAATGACATATTAAAACTGAAAATGGGTGGAGTTCCCCTTTAATGTGTTTCAAATTAATTCTAAAACTCATAGCCTGTACATAAATATTATGGCCGCCCGGGATGACAATAGAGAACACAGTGTAACAGGAACGTCATGTTTCTTCTTTGGGTTCATGTTTCCGGTCGGACATGTTTGAGTGTAACTCCGTCTCCCAGAAGTTGGATCTGCAGGTTCGTATCAAACAATAAGGAGCTAATCAAAGATTGCCGTAGATCTGTGGTAGTGGCAGCGGCTGTAACTATAGCTTATCAATTAGATGTTCAAATGATCAAATGTTAATCATGCTAATCAGGGCTCTGGGCTTTAGTAAGCAGACAAAGCAAGCAGCAGAGCCTTAGAAATAGACAGAGTTGCGACATTGAGGGGACAGAAAATAGTCTGGTCACGTGGTTCTAGTACTCGCGCGAGCCCATAGGCTCCAATGCATTCAGTAACTTCCGGTTGTCACTATTTGTTGTCACTATCTAATAGTCTATGTAGAGGAGCCGCCATTGGACTGGCGCCATGGAGTGAACGGAGTTGGCGTAACTCTGTATTTCCAAGGCTCTGGGAGCAAGCAGCTCCTCTACGTGCGTCCACAGCCATCTAATAGAAGAGTGGCGACATTGAGGGGTCAGAAACTAAGTGCACAAGCTGCTGTTCATTATGCAGTCTGAATAGGGACAAACTGGAGTTGGAAATACATTGTTTTCAACGAGGGCGACGCAAATAAGAGTTATTTTAGGCATGTGTACAACATGTCAACTGTTTTAAAGTACTGTACAGTAACAACTAAATATGTTGTACTATATAGCTGCAAAACGATCTAAAATAAAGGGATTTAACATCATTAAAGCTGGGCTGTGCCTGAGTTCAAAGCATTGTCCTCAGCAAAGAAAACCAATGCAAATCCTAAAAGCATCTTGATACAGTCCATGCTTAGCATGCTGCCATTAAAGGGCAATTCCACCCTTTTTTCAAAAAATGCCCTAAAAGAAAAATCATTATAATGGCGAAACACAAACTCCATTTCTAGGAAACAATATGAAGACAATGTGGAGATCGTTATCATGTCCACACAACATCTCTAAGGTATATTAATGACAGTAAAATGGGAATTCCACACTAAACTTGTGACCATGAATACCACAGAACAACACCAACCCCTTTTTAAAAGTAAAATAAAGTAACTAGTTACTTTTTCACAGAGGTAACTATAACTATACACCGCGTTCCAACTTATTATGCAAATCATGTTTTTGTTTGATTTTCCAACATAATTGATGCAAATGATATCAGCATAATTTTCAAGTCATTAGCTGTCAATTTATATTTCAAATGTTATTGAACAAACCTCCTAATGAAAACAGAATTTAGAAAATAAATTAAAAACTTGGAACAGTGCGTTTCGCACTGTTCCAGGTTATTATGCACATCATAGTTTTAAGACATTTTCTAGTTTGTAAAGAACTGAAAATAGTAATTTGTTGAATTCATAGCAATAAGGAGGTCATATGTACTGGGAAAAAATGCTATTTCAATCCAAAACATGTTAACAGGTCCAGTTACATGTTAACATGGGACCCCTTGTTTGATAGCAGCTTGCATCCATAAAACTTGTGAGTTTATGGAGAGTTTCTGCTTGAATGTCTTTGCTGGATGTCAGAACAGCCTCCCAGAGTTGGATGTGAACTGCCTCCCAACCTCATACTGTACATTTTTCAGTACAGTCTTGTTCAGTGATGAGTGCCTTGCAACCCTGGATGGTCCAGATGGATGGAGTAGTGGATGGTTGGTGCATGGCCACCATGTCCCAACAAGGCTGCAACGTCAGCAAGGAGGTGGCGGAGTCATAGCCTATTTTGGGCCAGAGTCCTAGGGAAAGACCTGGTCGGCCCCTTTAGATCGAGGATGCTCCAGACATTCTCAATAGGATTGAGGTCAGGGGGGGTGGGGGCCACACCATGATTTTTTTCCCCCTTTTATGCCCATAGCAGCCAATGAAGCTGAGTTATTCCTTGCAGCATGAGATGGTGCATTGTTGTGCTTGAAAATGATTTTGTTTCAGAAAGCATGATTCTTCCCTTTTGTACCGTGGAAGAAAGTGGTCAGTCAAAAACTCAACATACTTTGCAGAAGTCATTTTCACTCCTTCAGGGACCCTAAAGGGGCCAACCAGATCTTTCCCTAGGATTCCGACCCAAAACATGACTCCACCACCTCCTTGCTGACGTCGCAGCCTTGTTGGACGGCACTCATCAGTGAACAAGACTGTTTGAAAATTAGTCTTTGTGTACAGTATGAGGTTGGGAGGCAGTTCACATCCAAACAGCAACCCTGGGAGGCTGTTCTGACATCCTGCAAAGACATTCAAGCAGAAACTCTCCATAAACTCACAGGTTTTATGGACGCAAGCTGCTATCAAACAAGGGGTCCCATGTTAACATGTAACTGGACCTGTTAACATGTTTTGGATTGAAATAGCATTTTTTCCCAGTACATATGACCTCCTTGTTGCTATGAATTCAACAAATTACTATTTTCAGTTCTTTACAAACTAGAAAATGTCTTAAAACTATGAGTGCATAATAACCTGGAACAGTGCAAAAACAGTTTTTAATTTATTTTCTAAATTCTGTTTTCATTAGGAGGTTTGTTCAATAACATTTGAAATATAAATTGACAGCTAATGACTTAAAAAATATGCTGATATCATTTGCATCAATTATGTTGGAAAATCAAACAAAAACATGATTTGCATAATAAGTTGGAACGCGGTGTAATCCCCTTACTTTTTTTCAGCTACCATGAGCACGGACACAGGAATCCGCTTCTGCAGTTAAGAATACACTTGTTTACAATGTCAGCCACCCTATTCATTTTATCAAGACATTTAGAGACAAATATTCACTTCTCTAAGGTCAGACGCAGCAGATCATAGTGGAGGTAAAAGGGAAAAGACATATACAAGGAGAGGGGAAAGGGGCTGGGTGCGGGAATCATATTTTTACAGAGGCCAGGCTAGAATTGCAGCCGTCCGTAGGTGTCCTTTGAGAGTGGTTCTGAAGGAGTCAAGGGATTTGAATGTCTGAGTGACTGTTGGTAGGGCGTTCCCTACCAACATTAAGGCAGTATTTGGACAGGTACATGGTGGTATTTTGGTAGTTGACATTAGAGTGTGTACATCTTGCTACCGGGGGCCCGGAGGGTTTTCCAAATCACGTACTATACCTTTAAGGATATAGTATTTATACCATATATAAACCAGTGATGCGATGAAACCTTTTCTCATTATCATTCTAACAGGTGTTGACCCAGACCTGCTGCCATTAAATGACGCCCAAGCGCTTCAAAACCTGGAAGAGCAGCTACAAAACACCCCTGAGCTCAAAAACCAACTGGTAAGATTTCAGTGTTTACTTGGAAACACAGACAGACCCTTTTTGATGGCTGCATGAGAGAGCTACAGACCCTGCCCTGTAACATGTCTAAAACACAGAAGTGCCCTCTTACGGGAGGTTGCCCCTGCTCCCTTCTTTAAGACACTGTCCACACGGACCTGCATTGACACTGCTCTGTTGACTAACTTTAATCTCAGTTTAATTTGATTTAAACCAAAAACATCAAAATGCATTGCTTTGATTTCCCGTTTTGTGTGCACACTGTATGACAGATGGTCCTACAGTGATCATGGTTGTGCAGGTGTTTGTGCTAAGATAATTATGAATCATTCATTTGATCATGCAAGAGAGGACAGCTGACATCCACCACAGCAACAGGCTACAGGACCAGTGCAATAAAGGGAAAGTTTTACTGGACATTATTACGTGTCTAGCAGCAGCCCAATATGCAATATGTATTCTATATAAAAATAGGGCTGTTGAATGATTAAATGTTTTTTATCAAATTAATTACAGCTTCTAAATTAATTTAATCACCATTTGAACTATGTCCAAAATATCCCATGTTTTCCTGTACAGGATTTGAACATTTGAAAAAGAAACAGAATCTGGGAAAAGTATTTCTTAAATACTTAAATACTTTTTAAAGTCCCCAATGCTTGTAGATTTTTTTTTACCAATGAGAAAATGCTCAGTGGTTTGAGTCAGTGTGCACACGAGTTAATTGCGTTAATTTTTTAAAATCAGATTAATCAACAAAATTAATTTAACTAATTAACTTTATTTTCAACAGCCTTAATAAAAATATAGATTTGTATTTTGAACTGTTTGATATCCATTTAGGTCCATGAGGGCTATCAAAAGGAATGTTCAATTATCATTTTTGGCCAATATTTGCAGCCCTACTAACCCTTATCTTACAGTGGCTCTAATCTCCCCCAGCAGATAATCGATTGCATTAATACTAAATCAAATTTAATTTTTTTAAAGGGGATTCAGAGAACTACGAGTCAAGAGTGTTGTGGTTGGTAAGTTTATATTGAGATTCATCATCTCCCCCTTGGACTCACTTCCATTTGTATTGTGCTCAATAACTTTGTTCACTACAGCTACTCATAGAAACCTGTCATGGCCGTGTATGTGAAAGGTAGATTATTAAAATATATATGTATTGATTAAGGTATTGGTCCGTTTTATAGATAAAGATATGTATTGTTTCCTTCATGCTGAAACCTTGTATTTCCTTATTTCGCTCCATTTTAAAAAGTCGGCCCCCATAGCGTCATTATGGTGGTAATTATCCCACCATAACGACAATATGAAAAGAGTTGAAGTGGTCCTTGATGTCCAAAGGTGTTGCACACCAAAAATATTAACCCCCCCTTCTCACAAGTTCACAATGTGTTGCTTAGCCTATGCCTGACAGAATTCTCTATCTAAAAGTTTATTTAATACCGGTACATAGGATACTTTGTTAACAAATTACCAAAATATAATCTGCTAGCAGCAATATTGGTTTGTTTATGTAGCCGACAGGACCTGTACAATACAAGGACCTGCGTACAATATTAAGATTAGTTCTTAGGGTTGTGGACTAGTACCAGAAGTTCTAGAATCGTCTATGGAGCCAGCGACTAGAACAAACATCAAAGGAGTCAGTGAAATGTGATCACTTATTTTTTTATATAGTAGATAGTAAATAGAAAAAATAAAATAAAACCTTGCGCAAACATACAGGACAACAGAACAGTAAAAGTAAGTTCGTAGGTACCTTAACCCTGAGGTATTTCAAAAGTTTACTCTATAAGGTTTTAACCTATAGGTTTTTATCTGCGGGTTTTAAATCTTCGGGTTTTTTCATATGCGGGTGCACCCTTCTATACTGACTGGCCAATACTATGCAACCTAGTTGCAATAAGTGTACCGGTACAGCTAAGTATTATTTCCCCAAATCAATTGGCTATTTGAATGGTAAATCCAAAATCCAAATAAACACCTTCACAATCACAATAATTCGGACAATAAATGAAAACAATTACAATAAACGACTTCACTCCACTTGGTGGCTATCTGAATAGTCCATAGACACTGTGTGTCTTCACCTTAGTGTGTGTGTGTTACGACCTGCACTGCGGTGCAGAGAATTGTCTGTCAATTCGTATTGTCCAACCCTGGTCTGTATTCTACAGGCAGGTGTGTAGTGAATATGCGTATACAACGTCCAATCTAGTGTGTGTAATTCTATATATGTGTGTATCACCGCCGATTGAATGCACTGCTCCTTATAAGGGCAGTGTGTGTGACACTTCCTACCACACTGGGGGAACACAGGTTATAGCTCTGGACTGGTCCCAAGGAGAATTCACTGGTCTGGGTCTGGATCTGAGTTCTCCTCCAATCACGGGCAGCTTGCCATCCTTGGGCTGACCAGACGCTGAATCAAACCAACCAAAAAAACCTGACCTGCTTACAGCAGGGTCAGAGGAGGTATCGCTGTATTAAAGGTAGGGGAAGTGATTTGAAATTCATGGTGTAGTACCAGCCTGGTGCACTAGGGGCCCCCAACAGTAGCTACACTATGTGAACCTGCTGCTCGCTCCTGATTGGAGGAGAATTGGTGGCAACCTGGGGAACTTTTATTAGCTCCTCTGCTAACGTGGGGAGGGGGAAACTCCATATGTGGTTTCCACACCTTATAATAGAGCATTTTAACAGAAAAAAATTTTTTGGGGGTGATATCTGACAAAAGTGAAATCACTTCCCCTACCTTTAATATCTAAACCGTAACTTTGAGAAACATAACTTCACATAAGGCTTCATTTCGAATACTTCAACTTAAATACAGTAGCCTCTCAAATACAGGATATTATAAAACAAATACAATTCACAGTAGTTGACATAAAACAACAAAATAAAATGTTTCTCTCACCAATGGTGGTTGAATCTCACACTCAAAATAGTAACTTCAGCGTCCAGGAGTAGTGAGTGAGACTACAAATGAGAACGAATAACACTGCTTGAGTATTTTGACCAAAATAAAGTAATAAGACACTTGAGTACAAAAAGGTGACTGGCTTATGGCTAAAACAGCTTTAGATTACAAGTACTCAGATTACTTTAGCACAGGCCTGCAGGCTGCATGCATTAGCAACCTAGCTGCTAATCAAGTGACAATCACAACTGATGATAACTCACCAGGTTTACAGATGCAAACAGTACAGCAGTACTGCTTAGGTGGTTTAGTTTACATGTAGTGCATTATATGACTGAATGAATTATTGTCATATCATGACTTTTTAATTGCTATTTATTCATTCATATTGAATACGTAATTCGCTCATTTTTACTCTGTATATTTCACTTATTTATTGTTAAAGGGTCATTCCGTGTATTTTCCTGACAACCGATTTTAACACTGGGTTACATTTAGAAAAAGTGTCATTCTCAGGTTGTCAACTATGTATCGGCTTAGAGTCGGCCCGGCTGAACTTATTGTAGGGCCAGCCTCAACATTTTGGGTCCAATTAAAGCTCTACATTGTACCACAGGTTACTGTTGTATT